>MU227624.1:966950-1067878 GCA_018584345.1 Thuja plicata | reverse complement strand
TTCAAGATTTAATTAGAGACTACTTTGGAGAAGTAAATGTAATGCAAAGATGGAATGATCCATTGGATCTGACCTAACCTAAGATCTACGATCTTGTTTAAGCGGCAAAAGATTTATCTGACCTAAACAAAGAGGTATATGATAACCTCAAGGGGTTATTCATTTAGGATGCTGTAGTGTGCTGCTGAATGTGGAAGTACATGTGCGTATGCAAGAGGATTTCATAGTTGATTTACTGTTTGGTATGATCTAGCAGAGAAGGCTAAATACAAAAGTGGAGAGTTGCATGTGTGATTGCTTGACAGATTTCCAAGAAGATTAGAAGATTGAAATGACAATGTAGGCTATCCAGTAAGTTAACATCAGAGCTACAATTGGATCTGAATTTGCAAAGTAAGTTGTATGTATCAGATCACAACTGCTGATTACTTTCTAACCATTATATCAGTTAAATCCTTTAACAAGGTTGACCTAATAGTCATTTGTATAAATCCTATAACAAGGTGACATTCAGGTGGAATGTTCTAAGTCCTCTAACAAGGCCACTCCTGACAGGGTGATTAAATCCTTTAACCAGGTCACACCTAATAGTGTGTTATTGTAACCTTTAACAGGGTTGGCTCGTCACAAAGCTCACTTCAAAAGAGTGAAAACTTGGTAGCATGTTACTGGTGGTTTTTCCCATATTGGGTTTCCATGTTAAATACTTGTGTCAACTTGTTTGAATGCTTATGGTTTTTTTTACTATTATTTTTCTACAAGGAATTTCATTAGATAGTAAACTACATGATTAGAGTTGTTGACATATGCTACTGCTGTCGACTAGATATGAAATATAGAAAAGTTTTATTTGCTACATCTAGACCTAAGGATAACTGATTCACCCTTCCCCTCTCAGTTATTCTAAATTCATTTTAACATCTTCAACTTATTCTTTCTGACTTTCTTCTCTCTTTTGTCTTTTCTTTTTCACTTCATTTTCCACACTTAGCAAACATAATAGAAGTACTATATGTATCTTTCACCAAGGATAAGTTCACAACAGTATCTGGAAACACTTCATCAAATTTCTTGTCAACTCAACCAAGCATGCAATCAAAGTTAGGAATGCACAACTCAAACTAAATAGACGCAACACTTTACAAAGTCAGCTTCATCAAATTAACTCTAACATCCATATTCTATTGAAAAACATTTAGCGCCTTTGGATAATCATCTTTAACTCATAACTAAAAATTAATACAAACACACATATCCTGAAGATAGGCACAACTCAAGAGACACTGTATTTATGTCGGCTCTTAACAGATAAACTCTAGAAATTATAACTGCCTTAACTGATTAATCATAACTCAACTGTAACTGCATATCTAACTCAGCGTGAATGCACATAGCATTTATAACATGTAGACACCATGGAAATAAACACGCATAGTACCAAAAAATATGTACTAATAATTGCATATAGGATACCTATTGTAGATTATATGCTGTCATCAATTACAAACATACAATCAATTATTTGGACACAAGAAAGTCTCCAACAATTTCCCCCTTTGACATTGATGCCAACATATGATATCATCAACTCAAAGTTTCTTCCTTCTTTTTAAAATCTTCTCAATATCCTCATCAAAAGTTCCTCTTTATTGCTACTGCTCTATATACTCCCCCAGGGTATATGCTCCCCCTTACTAATACTCCCCCTTTGACATCAATGATAAAGGGTGTTAAACACCATTAAGCACAGGTACTACTCCAGAAGTAGAGTAGTCAACCATTCATCAGTCACCAAGGACTGGTGTTCTTTCTACAAGTTCTAATCAGGCTCGAGAAAGGGAATTACTCCCAACTTCTCCCTGAGATACTCAAAAGTATCTTTTCATAGAGGCTTTTTGAAAATATCTGCTAGTTGTTCTTTGGTGCTCACATAATCCAACTTTACTTCTCTGTCTGCAACTTTTTCTCTTAGAAAATAGTATTTGATCTCAATGTGTTTTGTCTTTGCATGCATCATAGGGTTCTTTGACATATTGATAGTCTTGGTGTTGTCATAGTGAATAATAATAGGATAATCAATCTGAATACCAAAGTATTTAATCATCTATTTGATACAAACCATTGTTGAACAATTCAATGCTGCTGCAACATACTTAGCTTCTGTTGTTGACTGAGAGATACAATTATGCTTTTTACTTGTCCAAGTGACCATCTGTCTCCAAGAAATATTGCTCCTACTGATGTACTCTTTCTATCATCAACACAACCTACCCAATCTGCATCTGTGTACACATGAAGTTGTATATTCTCTGAGTTAGGATACCATAAACCATAGTCAATAGTCCCTTTTAAGTATCTGAATATTCTTTTTATTTCCATTAGATGATTTTTGTTGGGTTCAGCTGCAAATCTTCCAACAATGTCAACTACATTAGAAATATCAGGTCTAGCTTGAGTAAGATATATGGGTTTTCCAATCATAGACTTGTATAGGGTCTTGTCAACTACTATGGAATCATCATCTTTAGAGAGCTTTCTTCATGTTATCATGGGGGTGCTTACTAGTTTGCAATCTTCCAACTTGAAAGTCTTCAATATCTCCTTCACATACTTAGACTAATTTATGAATATGCCTTTGTCTATTTGTTTTACATTCAATCCAAGAAAGTATTTGATAGGTCCAATCATGCTCATTTCAAATTCACTTTTCATTTCTTTGGAAAATTCTGCACTAAGTTTTTCATTACCTCCAAAGATAATGTCATCAACAAAAATAGCAACGAGTAGTAGTCCCTCATCTATCTCTCTTATGAATAAATTACCATCTGCTACTCCTTTTCTGAATCCTACCTTTGTTAAGTAACCATCAAGTCTCTCATACCATGCTCTTAGGGCCTGTTTAAGTCCATAAAGTGTTTTCTTTTATTTTCATACCATGTCCGATTTATCTGAAAGTTTGAATCCTTCAGGCTTCTTTATGTAGACTTCTTCCTTCAAGTCACCATTCAAAAAAGCTGACTTGACATCCATTTGATATACCTTAAAGTTCTTGAATGTTGCATAGGCCAAAAAAAACTTTATAGCTTCAAGTCTTCTCATAGGGGAAAATGTATCAGTGTAGTGTATTCCTTCTCTCTATGCATATCCTTTACATACTAATCTTTCTTTGGTCCTTACCACTATGCCTTCTTCATTCATTTTGTTCTTGAATATCCACTTTGTTCCAATCACGTTCTTGTGATGAGGTCTAGGGACCAATTCCCATGTTTCATTCTTGATTATTTGATCTAATTCTTCTTGCATGGCACTTTTTCAATCTGAATCTTTGCACGCATCTTGAACACTTAAGGGTTCAATCTGTGAAAGTAAGCATACCTCTTCATTAGTAGTTGAACTTTTTTCTCTAGATCTTGTTAAGAATTTTGCGCTCTGGTCTCCAATGATATCTTCCTTAGAGTGGTATTTGGATGTGTATCTTGAATTCTTAGGAGTGATACTTTCATCTGTAATCTATGATTCTTCTTCACTTGGTTCAAGATTGTTACATGAAACATCAATACAGTCAAACATTTCTTCAATAATTGTGTCCTTATTAATGGGTCTGGGCTCATCTTCAATCATGGGAGCATAGTCATAATATCTTTCTTGAATCATAAACTTCTCATCAATCTTCACATTAGTACTTTCAATGATCTTCTTTAATCTTATATTAAAACATATATAGGCTTTTCTTTTAGTAGAGTAACCAAGAAAAAATACCTTCATCACTTCTAGCATCAAACTTGCCAATGTTATCATCTCTCTTGATGTAGCACTTGCTTCCAAAGATTCTGAAGTATTTTACAGTAGGTACATAACCAAACCAAATTTCATAAGGTGTCTTGTCTACGCCTAGCCTCAATTGTATTCTATTGATAGTGTAAACTGTTGTATTGACTGCATCTCTCCAGTAGGTATGGACAACCTTTCCTTCAATCATGATAGTGTGTTCTATGTCAAGTATTATCTTGTTCCTCCTTTCTGCTATCCCATTTTACTGAGGGGTTTTGGGTGCACTTAACTTTCTTTTGATTTCATGTTTGTCACAGTAGTCATAAAATTGGTCAGAGGTGAATTCTCCTCCTCTATCAGATCTTAGACATTTTATCTTTAATCTAGATTCATTCTCAACCTTAGCTTTGAATACTTTGAATTTCTCAAAAGCTTCATATTTGTCTTTTAAGAACGCAACCCACATCGTCCTTGAGAAATCATCAATAAAAAAAATGAAATACCTTTCTCCGTAGTAAGATCTTGTTTGAGTAGGTCCACATAGGTTTGTATGTATCAGATCTAATTTTTTTTCTGCAGAGTCTTGTTTTCTCCTGAATGATGTCCTCACATGCTTCCCCATCACACATTCCCTACACATGGTGTCAACTAGTCTTGCAATACTTGGAAGGTCTCTTACAACTTTTACATTACTTATCTTCACTATGCTGTCAAAATTGATATGACAAAGTCTCTTATGCCATAGCCAACTGCCATCTACTTTTGCAACAAAACCACTTACTTCTAAATTTAGCTGAAAAACATTACCTTTGGTTTTTGAGCTTGATGCAATCATGTCTCCTTCTTTGTTGTTAATGATGCACCGATTGTTTTTGAATTCCAATTGATATCCTTTATCAAGCAACTGTCCAACACTTAGTAAGTTATGATGCAAACCATCAAGATACAGAACATCATTTTTTTTGTTCTTTCCATCTAAGGTGATAGAACCTCTACCTATGATAGGTTTGGGAGTGTTATCTCCAAATTTAACCATGCCACCTTTGTACTTGTCCAAATGTACAAATCTTTCTTTGTCTTCTGTCATGTGGTGTGAACATCCGATGTCAATGATCCAGTCAGTTCTGATGTCAAATTTTGAAATTAATGCTAACTCTTGTTCTTTAGCTTCATCTTCTTTGTCCATTTCTTGAAGCATATTCTCAATGTATTTAATGGCGATGAATCCAATTTCATCTTATCCTAAATCATCATCAGTTACACCATCCTCAACATGATTACATTCTTTAGTGTACTTAGGTTTGTAATTTGATCTAAACTTCTTGACTCTTGTAGAGAACTTGGATGCAAAGTGACCAACTTTGTTGCATGAAAAACATTTGAATGGTAGTTGTCCTTCATATTTCCCTTTACATTTCCTTTCCTTCTTGGAAATCATAGCAATGATTTCTTCTATTTCTGTATCCACTTCTTCATTGTTACTAGAGCTACTTATAGATTTCTTATTATGGACTGTGGATTTGAAGGTTGTCTCATTTTTAGGTTTTGTCTTCAATCTAGAAATCTCAAATGCATATATTTTGTCGATCAAAGTCTCCCTCTTGAAGTCTTTTGAAAATTTCATAGTCTCTTCTAAGATATTTATCTTTCTCTCATAATCTGCTATCAATGTGGTCATTAATTTTTCCATTATATCTTCCTCCGATATTTCTCCACCATTATTTCTTATACCTGATACTGCTTCATTAATCCTCTGATTGTAAGCTCTGATGTTTTCTTCATGTAAAATCTCTACATTGTTGTATATTTTCTTCCATGTCTTTTTGCATGCATTATTTTCTTGGATGTCTCCTTCAAACATATCTTCTAAGTATTTCCAAATAGAGTATGCTTTATATGTCTTCTTGATCTCAGAAAATTCACTGTTGGATAGGGCACTGATTAGGGCTTCTTTGGAAATTGCATTATTAGTGAACACTTCCTTTTTTTTTACTGTAGAGTCATCTTCTACAAGGTCCTTCAAGGTGGGAACTTCAATTTCTTGAGTGGCAATCTCATAGATCTCAAATCCAATGCACTGAAGATGTGTTATCATTTTGTTCTTCTAGTCAAGATAGTTTTCTCCATCAAACTTAGGACTCTCTTTCCTGAAGTATGCCATATGATCTACCTTAAGCTATTAGGCTTTCTCTCCAAGGCACTTGGCTTTGATACCAATTGTTGGAATAGTTCCAAGGGTAACTGAGAGGAGGGGGGTTAATTAGTTATCAGTCACTTTAATTATTTTCTCTTTCTTAAATGTAATTTTATATAAAGTAAATGCACATTCAGATAACACAATAGAGTACTCAACAATTTTTATTACGGGAAAACCAAATAGGTAAATACCCCAGTGGGAATTAGCACCCACAAATAACTAAAATAGTTTATAATGATCCCTATTAGAATATCTTACAACCCTGTTAGGAGTTTATCTTTACAATGCAAGAAGTACAAAGACCTGGTTAAAGGTTAGACCCTGTTAGGAGTCTTTTACAAATAACCCTATTTAGGGTGAGGACTCACTGTCCAAAAGCTCACTGCTAAGATGGTGAAGGCTACAACCTTTAGTATAACAAATATACACTATATCTGGTAAATAAACTATTTGAGTAGACCTGCTATCTTGATTAGTTCCAATGAATTGCAATCAACTTCTATTTCTTCACATAGATCTTCAACTTATTCTTTCTAACTTTCTGCTCTCTTCTGTCTACTCTTTTTCACTTCATTTTCCACACTTAGAAAAAAAAATAGAACTACTATATGTATCTTTCACCAAGGATAAGGTCACGATGGTATCTAGAAACACTTCATCAACTTTCTTGTCGGCTCAACCAAGCATGCAATCAAAGTTAGGACCGCACAACTCAAACTGGATAGTTGTGACGCTTTACAAAGTCAGCTTCACCAAATTAACTCTAACATCCATATTCTATTGAAACACGTTTAGCACCTTTGGATAATTATTTTTAACTCATAACTAAACATTAATAAAAATATGCATATCCTGAAGATAGGCACACTTCAAGAGACACTATATTTACGTCGGCTCTTAATAGGTAAACTCCAGAAACTGTAATTGCCATAACTGATAATCATAACTCAATTGTAACTGCATATCTGACTCAACGTGAATACACATAGCATCTAGAACATGTATACACCATGGAAATAAACATGCATAATACCAAAACATCTATACTGATAATTGCATATAGGATACATGCTATATATTATATGTTGTCATCAATGAGAAACATACAATCAATTATTTTCACAGATGCAAATCTCCAACATAAAAGAGCACTAGAGAAAATCATCAATGAGGAAAAAGAAAAATACTTTCTCCACTTAGATTCTATGGGAGTTAAGCTCCATAAATATTATTATGTTGAATGATTGAAAGCTGAAGAACTGCAAACACCTATTTTGATTCTCTCAAAATAACTATATACGTTATAAATGGAAGTTAAGGAGCTCAAAAGAGAGAAAGATGGACCAAAAAAGAAATACTCATTGGAGCACATATGTCCATTCCCATTTGATAAGAACTTACACATGATTTCTTTTCCACCTAATATGGTAAGACCTAAATATGATAAGTATGTATGGGAGACATGGATCTGCATGATCAAGTGAGTGAATTTTGCACCTTAAGTATAGAATTCATGCATGAACTGACATACTTTATGAGATTGTTTCCATGAAGCTTAGTGGGGCCATCCATGGAATATAAACATTCAAAGAAATGATCCAAAATTTTGTCCAACAATAATATTATATATCCAACATGCCATAACTATGATGGACATGTGTAATACAAAACAACAAAATGACAAATATTTTATACAATTTCTACAAGGATGGAGAAGAGTGTCTGCAAGGTACTCAAGAAAAATACAAGAATTTGAAAAGATGGAGATCTTCATTAACAACTTGGTACCTAAAATGAATTATGCACCTCAAATGAAAGATTCACCCAACTTTGACATAATGATTAAAAATGAAATTTTAGTTGAGAATGTCATGATTAAGAAAGGATAAATCACACTTTAATAATAGAATAAGTCCTCCCACAACAATAATTATAATAATAAAGATAAACATAAATGGTGGAACAAGAACAATAATGTTGTTAATTATGGAGTTGTGGATGCGTCAAATGTGAATTTTAAATGAGGTGTGTTCAATCTCACAAGTAGCCTACAAGAAAATAAAGAGGCTAAGGCAACAATGACAACAATCCTAGGAACCAATAATGGGACAAATAAGGCTAATCCTTGGATTTCTAGACCTAAGTGTACATTCACTCCATTGGGACAACCTCTTGAGATGGTTTTGGAAAATCTTTTGGAAAATAAGATCATTACACTATAAGAATCAAAACCATGGGATCCATAAGTAAAACAAAAATGGTGGAATGATAACCACTATTGTTCCTTTCATCAAAACAAGGGGCATAAGACCAATGAATTCATGAAACTTAAGCACGTCATACAAGATTTAATAGATGGAGATAAAATCAAGGTGGAAGGAAACACTTCAAATGATGAATCATACAACATTTACAAAACCATTTCCTAACTATGAAAAGAGAGAAACATCCAAAACTAAAGGAAATGAAGTTAACTAAACTTATGCTAATAATGATAATGTGATCAACATGCAAGAAATAAAAGAAGTATCAATCAACATGATCACTATCAAAGGGGTAAAAGAAAAATTTTCACAGTCAAACGCAATAACTTGAAGTCAATCCAAGGTGACAATCAAGGGATTCAATTCCTCATCAAAGCAATCGTTCCAAGCCACCAATTATCATAATTCCAAAACTAGTAACATCAAAACAAATGGCTTCCACACTATTGGAAAATTACAACTTGATAGATCAATTAAAAAGAACCTTGGATCAAATATCCATATTTGAATTACTAAAGATCTCTCTGGTGGATAGGGAAGTTCTTGAACAAGCCCTGCATATAACCAATGTTCCAAAAGACTAAAATATAGATAAATTTAAGGCTATGGTGGGTCATCTAGTGTCTCCTCATTATTTATCATTATCATAAGAGGATGAAAAATCCTTAAATCATCCACATAATAAACCCTTTCACATTGAGGTTTTGATTCATAAACATTGGGTTAAGCGTGTATTGCTAGATGGAGCTGTGAGTTTGAATATTTGTACCTTCAGGTTAGTCAAGGAACTAGGATTTTTAATAACATGCATTGATCCATGAAGAAAGATAACCATAAAATCCTATGATGATGAAGAGAGATCATCAAAGGGATTAGTTGTACTACCTATAAGAATAGGTCTAATAGAATGTGACATAATATGCCAAGTTATTGATTTACCATTAGCTTAAATATACTATTGGGTAGACCATGGATACATGATATGCAAGTGGTTCCATCCACTTATCATTAATGCATAAAAATTTCCTACAACATTATAAAAAAAAAATCATGGTCATGTTGGATGATATCAGTTTTGGTTACTGATCATGTTGTTGATATTCATGTTTTGTCACTATTGTCAACATATCTTTCTATGGAGAGGACAAACTGGTTACATGACATGAAGAAGTGTATAGAAATTGTATGGATGATTCAGAATGATTGAAGTTGGATTTATGTAGAAGGATGTGTTTTTAACTTATTCATAAGGTCACTTGGCTTTATGTTTCATATTGTGGATGTTATAGTTGATTTGGTGAAGACTAGTTTATGGACTGTAACTATGATTTTGGACAAAGCAGGTCTCTATGTTTCTGGTATATCTTTCTAGTGAAGATATTTCAGGTGATGAGAGATTACTAGTGGACATCTGACATATGTTGGAATAATGGGTTGAGTTTGATTTTTTTTTATTACTGGTGACATGAGTTGTGGCATTTATTCTAAAGAATACCTAATTGTTGGCCGACTTCAGACATGTAGCGTATAAAACAAATTATGAGGGTGGATTACGGATCTGGAAGAATAATTTATGGATTATCAATTATGTATAATTCTTATAAGTACCATGTGTATCTTAGCAAGGGGTTAAATAATTATTTGTATATTGGAAAGCCTTAATTGGCCAACCTAATTAATTATTTGTGTATTAGGAAAGCTCAACTGGCTGACCTAATGATTTATTGTAAGAGGGTATATATGAGTGATCTTTTCTGTTGAAAAGATGTAAGAGAGGTTGAAAAGAAGAAGACGTGAAATTTTTGAGGATTTTTTGACTGCTGGATGTAGATTAGATTCTATGAGAAGAGTACTTCATTGGAACTAACCAAGCAAAGAATGTTTCTATCAGACAATTCACTGAATTGTGTATTTCTTTATACACTTGTTGGGATTGTGAATCCTTGAGGGTGGATTTAACCTTCTTTGGGTAGTGTGCCTTGGTAGTGAGCCTACTATTTCTTTTGAATCCTAACAGGGACTATGTACATTAATGTTGTAATAAACTCCTAACAAGGATAAATATTTTAATAGGGATACTATAATCTCAGTATATAATTTGTGGGTGTCAATTCCTACCAGGATTTTACCTTTAACACGGTTTCCTTGACAAAAAAAATTGTGTTATGGTGTTGGCATTTACTGTGTTTTCATATCATAACTGATTCACCCCCCGCTCTCAGTTGTCTTGTGGACTGTTATTCCTAAGAATTCGTATCAGAGCTTGTGGTCCTTAGAGAGAAAGTTTAATAGCTTGAGGTGATCCTGATGATGACTTACTATAGGAAGGATAGTCTAAAGTTTTATCCTAAAAACTTTGACACTTGGTAGAAAAAGATGAGAACACATTTGCTATGTCTGGGAATTAATTACTGGATTATCACAAAGAAGAAATAAAAGATAGAAAATGAGGATGAGTTAGATAAGGCTAATGAAGATGAAAATAAGTTATTTTCATGTAATATGGTTTAAAGGGAATCTTTGATCATCACACTTTCAGAAGGAGAATTCACTGAAGTAAAAGACTTGGATTCTTCACATGAGATCTGGTCAAGATTGGAAGCATTATATATTGGAGACAACTTTACTAAGCAGGAAAAGATACAAAACTGGAAGACAAAGATGGAATCACTGAAGATGAGAGAAGATGAGAACATTAGGGTATATGGACAGAGGATTACTAAAGTGGTTACTGGTATTAGAAACTCTAGAGGTACATACAATGAGGAAGAAGTGATTGCAAAGATACTCTAATCTTGGACACCTGCATATAGAATGAAAGTACAAGCTATAGAGGAGATCATACCTTTGACACCAAACTTCACCAGAGAAATGTGGATTGGGAAGCTAACTACATTTGAGGCCACAGAATTGGGAGACATTTTACCTAAATTTGAGTCAACATTCAAGGCAACCGTGCACAAGAACAAAAAGACCTTATCTAGAAATTCAAGCACCAATAGTAATGACCCAAGGGAAGAACTTAGAGCTTATGTTGTTGAATGGGAATAAATACAGGAAGAAGAAATAAAGCTAGATGAAGTTTTGGCACTAATTACTAGAAGAGAGAAGAGAGGCGGTAAGGGAAAGTTTGAAGAAAAATTACCTTTGAAATGTTTTTCATGTAACAAGATTGG
Source organism: Thuja plicata (assembly GCA_018584345.1). Lineage (NCBI taxonomy): Eukaryota > Viridiplantae > Streptophyta > Pinopsida > Cupressales > Cupressaceae > Thuja > Thuja plicata. The sequence continues at coordinate 1,056,470 of MU227624.1, read as the reverse complement.
TCATTTTGCATATAGATGTCCTACAAGAGTCTCAAAGCACAAAACTAAGTTTTTCAAGTCTAAATATTCAAAAGACAAGGAATGTTATTATGCTAGTGAGGGTATATCTGATGATGATGGTGGTGAATATGATGAAATTGGATTTATTTCTATTAAGGATGATGAACCTATGCATGAATAAAAAGCCTTAGTATTCCGAGTTGAAAAGAAACCTGAATGGGTTATAGATAGTGGTTGTTCACATCATATGAATGGAGATAAAACAAGTTTGTAATTTTGAAAAGACATGATGGTGGTGTTGTCAGATTTGGTGACAATACTCCTAAGCTTATTATTGGAGTTGGATCTATTTCTTTGGATGGAAAGATTAACACTAACAATGTATTACTTGTTGATGGACTTAAGCATAATCTGTTGAGTGTTGGAAAGTTAGTAGACAAGGGTTATCAATTGAAATTAATTGATGGGAAAATCTCTATCCAAAGTAAAGTAGGAGAATTGATCGCATCTGGCACTAAAAATAGAGGTAATGTATTTGAATTGAATACATCTGAAGCTTCTTTTTTTATTGCAAAGGTTGATGACAGTTGGTTATGCCAAAAAAGATTTTGTCATGTTAATTTTGATAACATTGTGAAGGCAAGTATGAAAAAAGAAGTAAGAGATCTACCTAAAATTGTAAAGCCATCTAATACTATGTGTAGAGAGTGTGTTATGGGGAAGTAGACTAGAAGAACTTTTAAAAGCAAAGCTTATCCAACAAAAGGGAAGTTGGATCTGGTGCATATAGATCTATGTCATCCTACATGAAAAAGATCATACTATGGTGAAAGGTAATTTATACTATTTGTTGATGAATTTTCGAGAATGATGTGGGTTACATACTTAAGAGAGAAATCTAAAGCATTTGAAAAATTCAAGTTGTTTAAAGAAAAAGTTGAGAATGAATTTGGTTTGAAGATAAAGTGTTTGAGATTAGACTAAGGAGGAGAGTTTACATCAGATCTAGTTAATACATACTGTGAAGAACATGGAATATTCAAACAGACATCAGCTACTAGAACTCCACAACAGAATGGGATAGCAGATCGAAGAAACAAAACAATATTAGATACTGCAAGGACTATGTTGCTTGAAGGAAATGTGTCACATGTTCACTGGAGAGAAGCAATTGGGATTGTTGTGTACATATTGAATAGTATTCAGATCAGAAAAGGTACAAGTAAGACTCCTTATGAATTATGGTTTGATCATACACCTACTGTAAAATATTTCAGAATATTTGGTAGTAAATCTTATATCAAGAGAGATGATGAGATAGGAAAGTTTGATACTAGAAGTGATGAAGAAAGCTTTCTTGGTTATTCCACTAAGAGTAAAGCATATAAATGTTTCAATCTAAGATTGATAAATTTGATTGAAAGTGCCAATGTGAGGATAGATGAAAAGTTTCAGATTTAGGAAAGAATGTATGATTGTGGTCATATTATAGAAGTGAAAGAGGTTACTACTAAACCTCAATAATATTTGATGACTGACAATGAGATTGAAGATGAACAGACTGAAGCTACTGAGACACTGAAGACATAAAGGTATGTTAAGAAGAACCATCCTAAAGATCAAATTATTGGTGATGTAAGTAAAGGTATGATGAATAGAGAGCTAGAGATGAGATCTATTTGATTTCTTAAGTTGAACCAAAGACTACTGATGAAGCATGTAGAGATGAATCTTGGACTAAAGATATGGAAGAAGAACTTGAACAAATAAAGAAAAACAATACTTGGGAATTGGTTCCAATACCTAAGAAAAAAAATGTGATTGGTACTAAATGGGTTTTCAGAAATAAGATGGATGAGGAAGCAATAGTGGTAATAAACAAAGAAATATTGGTATGTAAAGGCTACTCACAACAAGAAGGCATAGACTATGAAGAAACATTTTATCATGTTGCTAGATTGGAAGCTGTGAGATTATTTCTTTCTTATGCTACACATAAAGACTTTAAGGTTTATCAGATGGATGTGAAGTCAACATTCTTGAACGGTGATCTAGAGGAAGAAGTTTACATTGATAAACCTAATTTTTTCCTTTGACAGGTGATGAAAACATGGCTTGTAGATTGAAGAAGGAAGTGTATGAATTGAAACTAGCACCAAGAGTATGGTATGCAAGACTGGACAAATATCTACTTCATCTTGGTTTCAGAAAAGGTAATCTAGACAATAATTTATATTTGAGAACTCATGGAGATGGAATCTTAATTGTAGAAGTTTTTGTTGATGATATCATTTTTGGAGGCACTGATAAAATGAGTAAGAAGTTTTCTAAAGAAATGGAAAATGAATTCGAGATGTCAATGATTGGTGAGATGAAATTTTTTCTTGGTTTGTAAATTAATCAGAATAAGAATGGCTTTTTTATATATCAGACCAAGTATCTTAACAAATGTTGAAAAAGTTTGGAATGGAAGATTGTAAACCTGTTGGGACACCTATGGTAACTAGAAACAAACTGACTAAAAGTGATGAGACTCAAAGTTTTGTTCAGACAAAGTACATATCAATGATTAGAGGTCTACAATATCTAACTCACACTAGACCAAATATTACCAATGCAGTTGGAATTGTGGCTAGATATCAAGCAAATCCTAAAGAGACAAATTTTTTTGTTGTAAAAAGAATTTTCAGATATTTGAAAGGGACAATAGAATATGGATAATGGTATGAAAAATAAGAAGATTTTACTTTGCAGGATTATACTGATGTTGATTGGGAAAGTAATGTGGATGAAATGAAGACTACAAGTGGTGGTACATTTTTACTTAGAAAAATATTGGTTTCTTGGTTGAGAAAGAAGTAGAACTGTACTGATCAATCTACTGTTGAGTCAGAGTATGTTGTTGCTGCAATAAAATGTACACAAGTTGTTTTGATGAAACAAATGTTGAAAGACATTGGAATAATTTTTGAAGAGCTAGTGGTTATCCATTATGATAACAATAGAACAATGAATATGTTGAAGAAACCTATAATGCATTCAAAGGATAAACATATTTCTATTAAGTATCATTTCTTGAGTGAGAAGGTAGCTGATAAAGTGATTAAACTAGAGTATATCAGCACAAAGGAACATATAGAAGATATATTTACTAAACCTTTTCCAAAAGATGCTTTTGAATATCTCGGAGGCATGCTTGGAGTGGTGGCCTAGCCTAGTAGTAATTAAATGATGTAGATTTGCATCAATCCAGTGGATCTCAGAGCTATATAATTCTCTGGACTTGATGTATGGATCTACTCCTTAGGGGGAGTGATCACATGAGAATAATCTAGAGTACATTCGGGTGATCTTGCACCTAGTTGATGGAAATGAATATTTGAAAAAGATACACCTTACAGATGAGTTATGGAACCCTTTGTCATTGTTGCCAAAGGGGGAAGGAATCTATGTGAAAATCCCTACTATTTTGAGAAGTTTATGTTGAGGATATTGAGAAGATTGTATTGAGAGAGAGTACTTTTGGGTTGATGCATATGGATTTTACCATATGTTTCCATCAATTAAAAAGGGGGAGATCCTTGGATGATAGTATTTTTGGTTACTAATCATGCTGTTGATATTCATGTTTTGTCACTGATGTCAACATATATTTTTGTGGAGAGGACAGACTGGTTACTTGACTGGAAGAAGTGTACAAAAACTATACATATGATTCAAAACAATAGAATTTGGATTTATGTAGAAGGATGTGTGTTGACCTTATCCCTAAGGTTTCTTGACTTTATGTTGCATATTATGGATGTTACAGTTTATTTGGTGAAGACTGGTTTCTTGACTGTAACTGTGATTCTTGACAGAGCAGGTCTCTGTGTTGCTGGCATATCTTTCTGGTGAAGATATTTAAAGTGATGCAAGCTTAATGGTGGATAAATAACATATATTGGAATAATGGGTTGAGTTCTATTGTTTTTTTGTTACTGGTGTTGTGAGTTGTGGCATGTATTCTAAAGAATACCTTATTACTAGACGACTTTAGACATGTAGCATCTAAAATGAATTGTGAGCCTGGATTGCGTATCTGGAAGCATAATTGATGGATTTTAAATGATGTATCCTTGTTATAGGTATTGTGTGTATCTTATAAAGGGGTTAAATAATTATTTGTATATTAGAAAGCCTTATTTGGCTGACCTAATTAATTATTTGTGTATTAGGAAAGCTCAACTGGCCAACCTAATGAATTATTGTAAGAGGGTATATATGAGTTATATTTTCTTTTGAAAAGATGTGTTAGAGATAGAAAAGAAGAAGAAGTGAAATTTGTGAGGCTTGTTTGACTGCTAGATGTAGAGTAGAGTCATTGAGAAGAGTACTTCATTGGAACTGACCAAGCAAAGATAGTTTCTATTAGACAGTTCACTGAATTGTTTATTTTCTTTATACACTTGTTCAGATTGTGAATCCTTGAGGATGGCTTTAACCTTCTTTGGGAAGTGTGCCTTGGCAGTGATCTTACTATTTCTTTTAACTCCTAATAGGGTCTATCACCTAACAAGGACTATATACTATAATATTGTAACAATCTCCTAACATGGCTAAATCTTTTAACAAGGATACTATACTTTAAGTACATTATTTGTGGGTGTCAATTCCCATCAGGGTTTTACCTTTAAAAGGTTTTCCTAGACAACAAATATTGTGTTATGGTGTTGGCATTTACTATGTTATCATTTACATTTACAGATTTGGTTTATAAAGTTTAAATTTTAATAATCTATATCACAAGTGATTCACCCCCGCCCCCCTCTGAGTTGTCTTGTGGATTGTTATTCCTAACAAGTTCTTCACAACAAGGAATTTCCTAAAGAGTTTACAACTAAAACCTCAAAAGACATGGTAATGGAAAGCTTTGGGAAATCATTAAAACTTGAAGAATTTGGCATGTGGGAATATAAACTTGATTCAACACCATCATTGGCTGATCTCCCCATGTCTCCAAGATCATTTGAAAGACCATCAATATCAATTATACCATTTACATAAAAAGCATTTGATATTCATGAAGCAACATGTATGGTCAATGCTATAATATCTTGAGAAGAATAAAATCAAGATAAAGTGGTCTTATCATGGCTATATATAGAAGAAAAAGAAGAGAGTGAGGTAAAACATGTGGAGATATCTTCAAGAAAATATGGAAAAATTTTATGATCTAAAAAAACAAATGGTCTACAAAGGGAAAGGACCTTTAGGAGATAAAGGTAAAGGACTTATTGAACCAATAAACATGAAATTCTGGAACACAAAAGAAAAAATAGGATTGGGATTCAATAACGAATCAAAACACCCTACCATAATAGATGGTTTGATATTTGATAAAGAAAATGAAGAAGAATAAGAATAAATTGAGGGTGTGCCAAGGAAATTTGAGATATTGTTTCATATAGGCACTAAGAATCTTGAATATCAATGGGAATGCTACATACCCAATCACTTAAGAGAATAGTCAAAACACCATGTACCATTGTTAAAACACATAGATGTTCATGAATCAGAGTGAGAATCAGAGGAAGAAGAAGAAGAATAAATAGTTGGTAATCCTCATTAATTCCATAAAGAAGATGAATAAAATGAAGGAGCACATCAAAAATAGTAAGAAAGAGGAACTATAGGAGAAAAATCAAGCAACTCAAATATAATTGAAAAGATATCCTCTATAAGGAAGCAGGAAAGTTTACATCCAAATTGGGGGAAATTAGTTATGATCACACATTTACTTGACCTACCACACTTTGATCCATAAATAGAAAATAGGGTTCATCAAATAACTATTTTTGAATTCCTAGGTCGGTCTAATGATAATATCTCAGATTCACATGAATGGGATCAGATGTCTGATGTTATTTTGGATATTGAGATTGATGTGATCCATCAATTTGCACCTCCATATGAAAGAGGGGAAAGTTATATTACTACAAAAATCACAAACATTATGACAGGATTAACCGATATAGTAATCCCTAGTATAATTAATGTAGACATCGCACTCTTAATAAGACAAGAAGAATATCAAAGAATATTTGAAGATAGAGAAGCCAACAATGTGATCAAACCAAGATCAATAATTGAGATGGTTCCACTAAGAATATCCCTTGATGGGATAAGAGAAAGTGAAGAAGGAGAAATATCAAACATTAGATCGCTAGAGTTAGGTTTACATAATACTAACAATGACACTAATAATGATGATTGGACTCTTAATGATCTAAGTACTATAGAATCTAATGTAAAAGAACTTGTATTACTAGTTAATAGTCTTGATACTAACATGGTGTTATATCTAGAATCCTATGAATCCCTATCATTGATAAACCCTTAATTAAATGACTAGATTTACTTAGTGCCTACAAACTGTAGACACCTAAAACTGGGCAGGTATTCTCTTATCAAGCAAATCTGCAAATCTCAGCAAAATGCTCTAAATTTCATCAAAATGGATCAAAACAATTTCAAATAGACATTTATCAATCAAATTGGACAAAATCCAGTTAAATAAAAGGATTAATTAAACCATGACATGAAATGATTAAATATAATCCTAAAGGGATTAATCAAACTATATAATTGATTTTAATCAATTAATTGTATAGTTTAAATCAAAAATCAAATTGAACCTAGTCCCCTACATGGCTAAATTAATTAATTGATTGAATTTGTAAATCCTAATGTCATTAAACATAAATTTGAGAAACCAATGAGAATTGAGAACACAAAGCACATGGATCACTCCTAATTTGTAATCTCAATCACTCATTTTGAACTTTGAATCTCAATCACTCAAATTTTTCCCTTTGTCCCAACCTTTGAGACAAGCATTTAAATTGTCCCCTTATTTGAAACCATCTCAAATCCTTTCACCTAACCAAGGCTTGATCATGATCAATTAACTCTACCCCTTACACTTGCGAAAATCCTATAAATAGAATCCATTTTGCAAGCATAATAGATCCTAGACATTCATGAGCAATTGCATCCTTATTACAGAGAAATTTAGCAAGATCATAAGCATTTTTCAATATATTTTGAGCAATTGAGATCATAATAGAATGAATTGCATTAGAAATTTGAGAGTTGTGAGATAGAATAGGCATATCATAACCAAAATTCTCATTCTAGGATTGCCACTAGTAGAGATTAAGGCTGAGAGCTCTATTAGCAAAGCTTAGATAGAGATCCATGAGATGTTAAATGCTTTATTTGTCAATTATTAGATTAAGTTGTATTATTTTTTCCATAGAATTGATAGATAAAACCTTTATTTCATGAAGGTATGATTTATACATACACAAATGGCACCCATCGTGGGGCTTTGAGCCTCTAAATCTCATTTTTCTTTCAATTTTGTGTGTTTTTGGTGCATGTTTCTACTAACTTTGCACGTTATAGGTAAAAATGACACCTAAAAGAAGAACAATGATACCGACTAGAACACAAATGATGCTTATGAAAATATTTCCATTTCTGTCTTAAATTCTTTCACCGCCTGTCAAACAAAGTGTGCCACCTGTGCACGTAAAGCGATGCCTGTGAGTCAGGAAATCACACTTATCAACATTATTTTGCCACTTGTGAAATTTATTGTTTCACAATTTAAATGCTTTGCACTGCCCACTATCTTTCTTTTCATGCATGTGATTTGTTAAATAATGCCTAGCTGATTGTAAAGTAACACCAAGGTTACTGCAAAGCAACGCTTAGCTTACTGCAAAATAATGTTTGTTAGCTATAAAATGACACTTGTAGTTTTCTATGTTTTAGTTCTTGAAAATTGATAAATTTATTTTTCCAATGTTTTGTTACTGTGTTTTTTGTAGATGAATAGAAATATAAAAGTGCAGAACCCGAATTGAGGGTTACAAGGCGAATCAAGAAGGTAAGGATTCAAAACAAGTACTTCAAAAAACTTCATAGTGCTTCAATTTTGGAAAATTTAGAAATAGAGAAAGGATCATATGAGCATTACATTAAAGTTAGTAGTGCTTACAAGAAAAATTTTCCATCTCTTAGGTGATTTCATGCATTAAGTCCTTAAGTTGTTTTTTGCAAGTTTTACTAAGGAACTTAGTTGCTTTGTCAATTTAAATTTGAGTATTCTTCACTTTTTTTTATTGTGTTGACTAACTTTCTAGTGGATCCGGAGAGGGAACAATCTCTAACAGGTGAGTGAGCATAAACAAGAAAAAAACCTCAAAAAAGTGCCTAGTCTTTGCTATCATCAAAAGAGGTATTTTCACATCAAGCTTTCTTTACTTAACTTGTGGCATTTCATTGATATCTAGTATAATTAGGGACACCTATTACTGTCCATTCCAAATGAAACATTAGGTATATGCTCTCAAATTTTCAAAGTTGATCAAAAATCCAAAAGTGTTGAGTTTGGGGTGGTAGAAAGAAAGGGAGGATAATTGAACCACACATTTCATTTTTTAAGAACCTCCTTTTCAAGAGGTTGAAAAAGAACTTAAGTGCTTGAAGTGTTTGGACTGAAGAAAAACAATAGGGATATGCTCTTCACTCTTTGATTGAATCAAAATCCCAAACTTATTGGACTAAGTTCATTTTTTGCTTTCTATATACATGCTAGATAATTTAGATATTTAGAGGGCCTACCTCCCGAGTACATCCTTACAAGGATGGTGAGAGGGAATGACCCAAAGTGGGAGACAATCTCTTAAGCCGCGATACTATTTGACCCACTATAAACAAATGCACTCTTCCTTAATGGGTTGTAGTGAATAAATTGTGCTTAAGTTTCTTCACTTCCTCTATTAGTCCTTCGAGATTGTGCAAAATCATTCTTTTTTGCATGTGGGAAGCCCGTAAGGGGGAAAAAGAACTTTTCATTATTTAGAACGGAGGTGTTAATTAAAACCTTGATAAGTAGCAAGCTACCTTTTAGATCCAACATTGTTTAAGAGCCAAATTTGACTCTAGGTAGATTGTTTGGAAGTTATTCTTGTTCATAACTTGTTGAAACCATTGAGAACATACACTTAGTGTGTTTTATAGTTATGATGCAAAATTTATTTGTTTTTTGTGTTTGTATTTACATTTTCAAGAAAGAATACCAATTAAAAGATCTGATCACATATTTAAACTTTTAAAAACCCTAAAAAATTTTGAAAACCAACTTGATGTGCATTGTGTCGTGTACAACCATTTAAAAAATGCCTACAATAATTTCTATGACACATGCACATTTGAAATGATGTCTATCAGTGTCTAAGTACCGCGTAACTTGCTGGAAACTAACACCTATAAACTATTAAATGCCACATACAAACATGCAAACACCACCTACAATTTGTAGAGTGTTGTGTACAACAATTCCAGTAAATGCCTATATAGTGCAAAGTCACACCTAAACTGCAATGAAGTGACACCCAAAAATAAAGAAGGGAAAAGAGGGGGCATTTCTAGAGGGTTTGGAAGAATTTTCAAAACATATTTGGATACCCTTTTTGGAGTAATTTGTGTCCAGTCTACCAGATAGATCAAATTCATTCAAATATCTATAATGATGAATCTATTTGAACGACGAATCAATCATATGCAAAATTAAGTTCAAAATCTTCATAGGACTCAATACAATGAATTAACTAAAGATGAAATATCAGAGGCATCCCAAGATCCCATGTTTATGGAAACAATGCACTCAATTTTGAAAAGGGATAAAGAAGCATATTTCTTAAAGTTAGCTCAATTAGGAGTTACCCTTCCTCATAATAATGATTTATCACACATCATCTAAAAATCCATCATTAAGATCAATCTGTCATTTTCTTTATGATGATGGGCCATTTGTATCTTCATCTTCTTCATGAAATGAAACATTTAAGCACAACAAACCTATCTTGGATCAAGGGAAATTTCATGACCACTCTCATACAAGACCTAAAGTACAAACCTCTATCTAGCAAGGTTTCTCTTGTAGCCTTTACTCCTTTCATGCTTCATCCATCTCACAAAGCTTCACAACTATCTAAAATTCCTCCACCAAAGAGTGAGCCTAATGATGATACTTTTCACGTTGACTATGTCTACCATCAAGGACTACCTCTAAAAGAAACCCAAGATAACTTATATCTTTCTGCAAATCATTTAAATGCTTCAAATATCTTAGACCCTAAGCTATGATGTGCTTCAATGCCTATTCAAAAGGATTCTCCACCATTCCTCCAAACATTTCCCACGCATATCCAAACATCTACCTTGTCCTTAGAAGTGGCTCCATGTCAAGAAAATAATCCAAAGAGAGAAGAAACAAATATCAATAAAGATCAAGATCAAGATTCTATACAATCCCCTCCCATATTTGACGAAGGTCCCATATCCATAGAATCATGTGATGATCCCCTTGCACCCTTTCATTTCTTCCAAGAAGATATCCCTCCACCTCAAGAGCTACATACCTCTACACTTCCCAAGCAAGATCAAGATATATCTTCCACCATTTCTAATGAACAAATTGAAATCAAGAGCAAAGAACCCTATCTACACCATCCAAAGATCCTTGTCAAGATCAAAGTATCCCATCAACTCATTGTCATATTTCTCCATGTTCACCTTAGGCAACCATTATTCCCCCAAATTCATTGCATGATAATAAATCCATTCAATATTCATTTGATCCTATCAAAGTTTCTCCTATGAAATCTATTCATAAGCCTATTGGTATAAAGATAATTCTTAAAGATAAGAACGTCAACAATGAAACTCATTCCAAAGATGTTGATATCCCTTTCACACCTTATCTCCCTCTATTCAAATGTGACCATATTCCTTTACCATCCTTCAAATCTATTTTGGGTTCCTATGTCCCAAAGATAAAGTCTTCCTCCCTTCCATCCATATTGGGTCCCTATATTCCTCCATCAATCATGCCTACCATTCCTAGCTCTCCAGTCACTTACCCTACCATGTATCAATATTAAAGAAGGCAAACATAATTGAAGAATTTCCAAATACCAATCCATATGAACCCTCCATATTCTTCCTATTCACCCACAATTCCAAAGTCTTTGGGAAGCAATTTGGATGTGCAACATAAAAATGAGAAATCCAAGAATGGACATGTGTAAATAAATCACCATGTCCCATCTAATCAACATGCGAATGAAAAGGAAAAATAAATATCCAAAAGGCCGCAAAGATCCACAAATAAATAAAAAATATTCAAAAGGCCGCAAAGGTCCACAAAGCAAAAAGAAAAAATAAAAGAAAATGTGGGTTCCTAAATCCCTCATTGAATAAATGCATTCAAAAGAATCACAAAAGAAAGAAAAATCAAATACTATGTTGATTCCCAATTCACTTTTGAAAGACTTGCACACAAAAGAAAAATCAAAGTTGACATTCAAGCTTCCAAAGGCTTCCACTCCGTCTCCTTGTAAACATTTTCCACTTTCCAAGTCTACTTTGGGTTCCTATATCCCAAAATCCACTATCTTAGCTACATCCTTACCTCCTCCATCCATTTTTCCTCCATCATTCCACCACTCTTCAAAGTGTGTATCAAAGTTGATCTTGTGAACATTTCCATCCACAACATACCTTCTTCTTATCCTCACATTCATTATCCAACACATACTTTCCATCTTTCCATCCCTCTTATCCAATATATGGCATAAAACCTTTACCACCATCTACCCTTATCCTCCATATGTGTTCTTTATCATCACCTTATTAATAGCTTTGAGCATCCTATCCATATTCATGGTTTATTATATCATATCTTTCAGAAGAGCATTGTCCAAAGATTCAGATGTTAGGGAAATTTTGAAAAATACAAAAAATAAAAAAATTGAAAAAAGAGAAAAGTGCCTTGGTGAAAACCTAGTAAATGGGAACCTTGGTAGAAAAAGTAAAGAGAAATCAATCTATCCTATTGTGAAAACCACTTTTTGTGGCACCTTGGACAAGTACCATGATAAAAACCTGGCATACAGGTGCCATGCGTAATTCCTCCTCTTTCACTCTACACTTGGGGGCAAGTTTCATCCATGATATTCTCCATCTTGCCTATCCAACCATTTATCTCACTTGCATCCATATTCCCTCTTTTACCTTTGGTCTTGATAAGTTTGAACACATCCATGAGCATCAAGTATCTTGACACCATTATGCTTTCCATAATCTTATTCACTTGTTGCATCCATTATCTTTCCTATCATGATCTTTCTTCTCCTCAATCCACCTTCATTATTCCTAAGTAGTCTTTCCATAATCCCAAAACCATCCCATCATAGCCTCCATCACCCCTTTATCCTGATTGTGCTATCTTATCCACATCTTACCCAAATTGATCCATAGGTCTTGATCGGAAATGAAGGACGTAAAGTATAATTTTTTTTATCAAACATTTCTCAACATGTCCACTCTTTCTGACTACTCACTTTCAGTACATCATGTCATTATCCTATATGCTATCTAGCACTGCATTAGTGGCTTTCATTGCTTATCCAAAACACGCTTCACATTTCTATATCCTTTTTCCTTAGCTTAGGTAATCTTGAGGAGATGGTCCTATGGGTCACATTCACATGTTTCATCCATCATGGCCTTTCCATCTCTAATACATTAGCTTGCAAATCCATCCTTCATGTCCTATACCTTGCTAGACATTGGGGGAAAACAAATGTGATCTTGTTTGAGAGTTGGTAATTTTCGAAAAATCTAAAAATTGAAAAATAAAAAATCTAAAAACTCAAAAATCTAAAAAAATTCAAAAACATTAAAAGAAATAAATAAAAATAAAAAATTCTTTTCATAAAGTCTCTGAACTGCATTTTTCTAAATCATTGTCACATAGTAGGTTTCATTTTCCCAAGATTTACACATGGTCTCATTTATCACTTGGGGGCAAGAGCATTAGTTTTGATACAAATAGATTCATAAGTGTTACATTTTGGTCACATATCAGAAGAAGATTTTCAGAACTTCAAAGGAGATATATTGTTGAACCTTTGATGGATATCATTGTTCAAACCCAAACATTTTATCTTTTACCTTGATCCTTGAACTTAATTGACTTATTTTATCAAGATTAAAAATTGACAAAACCTAAAAGATTAGAATGTTTGTAATTCTATTGAAAATCTTGATACAAAGTAAAACACTTGAAGATTTTGATGATATTCTTTGCATTTTTTCATATCTTTTTAGCTAATCGATGATGTTTCGACTAGATTGGCAATGATGAAGACATGATATTTTCTTGACTTTGAGCGAGTGTTTTGAGGAAGATCCACCAACTTGTGTGAATTCATCTAAAGTTATGTTCATTAAAGAACCATTGAGGACTTTCATAAAGATGGGGGGTTCACCTTTGTTGTTTATACAAACGGATACCTTTGCTATTTAGATCTTCAGTGTCTTAATACAAAAATCCACTTGCAACATTAAATCTGATGAAACTGGTATTCATACTACCATAGTTGATTATTCAACTAGTGAATGTTGTACTAGTTTCTATATGGTTACCAAAAGTGGAGAAAATGGTATTCATATCATCATGATGTGGTCAGTGATGGTTGTACTTTCTCCTAGTTCCACAACGCTCAATGATGATAATATATCTCTTTTGCAGTTCTTTCGCAAAAAGCTAGTGATAGTTAGTGCATTGCATTGTATTTTCATGTTATAATAATTTCATATATTTAAAGGATTTTCCAAGTTCAAGGGGGTTTAATCAATTTTGCAGGTGCATTTATCCTTGTTTCAAATCAATGATGTCAGATTATCTTTTGCATTAATTCATAGCATTAATTATTATTCCTTATTTATTATATCATAAAATCAAAAGAAAAGAAGCATTAATCATTAATCATTTGACATCCATTTTTAAATAATGTATTTCATATAAAGTTGCATACATTGAACATCAAAAATCCAAAAAGATAGTTGCATTCATTTACCATTGCATTGAATAATCATTGCATTCATCATAAAAATTAGAGAAGCATATAGGAGTAGTTGCATAATCATTTGCATCCATCTATCTATGTCATATATAAGATAAATTACATCCATAGCATAATAAAAGTAAATGAATCATATAAATCATATAGATCTGCATATAAAGAAATCTCACATCAACATCATAAACACATCATGGGAATCCAAATGTATCATCAAATAAATTTCCATCAAAGCAAGATCCATAACATCTATATATTAAGATACATCATTGACAAAATGATACATCATCAAAATCCTGATAAAAAACACTCAATATGATACATCAATGTATATCTAGGGAATCAATGTCAAATCTATCTCAAGATGCAATAGGGGCACCTGATCCATCACCTATACCTGTACCTACATCTGCACCTTAATCATATCAAATGACCCTATCTATCAGCCTCCCACCATTAATCTTCCCATCAATGCAATCAAATTGAATATTAATCAGTCAAATCATCCAATCGATCATTTCAAGTCAATCAGTTATCCTATCATCGATTTTCTCATCTTGAGCGTATCAAATTTCCTAACTCTAGATCTTGAGGAAGGAAAATAAATCCATTTGTTCATCTCTCTAGATCTTGAGAGTGAATTATCAGTTTATCCAATCAATCTTTATGTTCGTCTCTCCACATATTGAGAGCAAATTATCAGTTTATTCAATCAATCCATCAACCTACCTATACTATCTTATTGACATCAATACAACATCAACCAAGTGATTTTGACTGACATCAAGTGATATCCAATCATCATAAAAACATCAATAACATTTTATCAATTATCAAATTTTCTAATGACTGGGGTATTTTCAAATTGATTTTATTGGGAAATGAATCTCAATTTTTGAAACTCAACCAAATCATCCAAACATCATCTCAATTCATTTCCTCAGGGGGCATCATATCCACGTCAAAGATTCAAATCAAGGATTCTTATTAGATTTTTTTTTTTCATCATCAGGGAAAACATCCTATCAATCAACACAAATCTACATCAAACATCAATCAAATCTAGGGCATCAACATTTCAAACCATCATCAATGGGGCATCTTGCACCTTTTCAAATCAGTTTCACATCGAGATATCGTATCACTCTTTGCATTAGGGTTTCAAATCAAGTTTTGTATATTCAAATTGGGTTATCAATCAACCAGGCATTGAATCAGTGACTAGGACAATCAGTTTTCTTTGAATCAATGTGCTTCACACACCAATTCAAAGAGGGGCATTTGTAGACACCTAAAAATGGGCAGGTGTTCTCTTATCAAGCAAATCTATAAATCTCAGCAAAATGCTCTAAATTTCATCAAAATGGATCAAATCGATTTCAATGGAAATTTATCAATCAAATTGGATAAAATCAATTTAAATCAAAGGATTAATTAAACCATGACATAAAATGATTAAATATAATCCTAAAAGGATTAATAAAACTATATAATTGATTTTAATCGATTAATTATATAGTTTAAATCAAAAATCAAATTGAACATATTCCCCTACATGGCTAAATTAATTTATTTATTGAATTTAATAAATCCTAATATTCTTCAACATAAATTTGAGCAACCAATGAGAATTGAGAACACAAAGCACATGGATCACTCCTAATTTGCAATCTCAATCACTCATTTTGAACTTTGAATCTCAACCACTCAAATTTGTCCCTTTGTCCCAACCCTTGAGACAAGCATTTAAATTTTCCCCCCATTTGAAATTATCTCAAATCCTTTCACCTAAGCAAGGCTTGAGCATGATCAATTAACTCTACCCCCTACACTTGGGAAAATCCTATAAATAGAAGCCATTTTGCAAGCATAATAGATCCTAGACATTCATGAGAAATTGCATCCTTATTATAAAGAAATTTAGCAAGATCATAAGAATTTTTGAACATTTTTTGAGAAATTGAGATCATAATAGAATGAATTGCATTGGCAATTTGAGAGTTGTGAGCTAGAATAGACATATCATAATCAAAATTCTTATTCTAGGATTGTCACTAGTATAGATTAAGGCTGAGAGCTCCAATATCAAAGCTTAATTAGAGATCCATGAGATGTTTAATGCTTTATTTGTCAATTCTTAGATTAAATTGTATTATTGTTTCCATAGAATTGATAGATAGCACCTTTATTTCATGAAGGTATGATTTATACATACACACAAACATAATAAGATTTCCTAATGACTATACCTTAGCTTTTTATCTAAATGATTGTGACCATTATACCTCTTCCACTAGTGAAATGAGCATAAATCTGATAGAGGAGGATATCAAGTTTCTTAGTCTCAAATGAAAAACAAAAAGAAAAAGAGAATTGATGATGAAAACCACATTGTGACAGTATTAGATTGTAAAATAGTAAAATTAAAAGACATATCTAATGGAGAAAACCTCTCAGAGGCACCAAAGGATGAGACTCTTTATGTTCTTCCTGTGCATTTCCAAGAAAGGTTTTCATGATAGATAAAACCCACACAACCATTTATTCTTGGGACAATTGAAGCTCCACAGATAGTTCACATTGCACAATCCTTATCAGAAGAAGAGAAAACACAATTCCCCAAATTCCTCAAAGAAAATAAGATCATCTTTGCGTGGTCTTATTTTGAGATGCTGGGATTAGACCCAGAGTTGATAATACATCATTTTTCCATTTCTTCTGGGATAAAACCTATGAAGTAGAAACTAAGAAAAATGCATCCACATATTTCATTGCTAGTGAAAGCGGAGTTGGAAAAACTTTTGAAAGATGGATTCATAAGGGTCATTTCTTATGCACGATGGATCTATAACATAGTCCTTTTTTCTAAGATAAATAAATCCATAAGAGTTTGCACATATTTTAGAGATTTTAACAAAGCTTGTCCATAAGATGATTTTCCACTTCCAAACATTAACATGATTATAGATCTCACATCAAGATACAAAATATACTCACTTACGGATGGTTTCTATGGTTACAATTAGATAAAAATCAAACCTAAAGATCAAGAAAAGACAAAATTTAGTGATGAATGGGGTACCTTTTTATAGAATGTAATGTCATTTGGGCTAAAGAATGCTGGAGCAACATATCAAAGGACTATGACAACAATTTTCCATGACATGATGCATAAAAGCATGGATGAATATGTGGATGATACCCTAGCTAAGTAAAGAAGCAGAGAAACTCATATAGAGGATTTGAGAAAAATATTAGAGAAAATATAACAATTTAAATTAAGACTAAAACCAAAAATGTGCATTTTGTGTCAAATTAGGGAAGCTATTAGGATTCATAGTCTAAGTAAAAGGTATTGAAGTAGATCTAGAAAAAGTGAAAACAATCATTGAAATGGAACCTCGCATAAATATAAGTCAAATGAGAACTATCCAAGGAAGGCTCCAATCCATGTACGAAGATTCATGTCTCAATTGGAATATAAAGTGCAACCTTTCACAAAGTTATTGCATAAAGGAGTGACCTATTGGAAATACAATATGGGAAAGCAAGATACTGAGAGGGGGGGTCAATCAGATCTTAAACTTTTATGCTTTAAAACAAAATTGATTCACAACCATGCATAAATGTAATTGAACTATCAAATAGTAGCATCCATAATAGTAAATAAATAACTCAAGACAACAGATTTTAGTAACCCAAAAACCCAATAAGGTAAAACTGGGGTGGGAATGACACCCACAAAGATCTTCACAACTGCAGCAATAAAGCGTGTCTATTAGGGCTACAAATTTTGATCACAATATGTAATCTACTTGGTTAAAGGTCTGCCCAGTTAAGAGCTTTAGATCATTACAATCTACCTTGTAAAAGGATTGAAACTTACAATAAAGTAAGCACTTGACTAAGAGATTTAAAAAAGGTCCATTAGGACCACTCTATTAAGAGATTTCACCTAATACACTAGTTAGAATGTCTCAAGAACTAATCCTTCGTTATGCACTCTAATGCTGATAACAGATCTCCTCTATTGAATACCTTCTATGATCTAATAATCTGATATGTCTTGACTTTTCTATTCACTTCTCTTTCACTCTTCTAGATCTATGATTCTTCTATCAATATATCGCTTAGCACATCTCTCTGTATGCATACACCTCCTCTCATATCTACACAATTAGGGTTTAAGAAGCAATCTTAATATACTTCACGATTCTGGAGATTAGATCTAGATCAATGATCAAGATCAAATGCTTATGCCACTTAGGCATTCCAATTTTCTGATTGGCTTCATGCCACGCATTGGGATCAAATAATTAATGCATAATTAACTTCGTTGAAATCATTAAATGCATGAACAAGTCAGCCCAAAATGGTTTACCTTCAAGTTTGTGTCATTCCAAATATATATGTCAAAATTTTCTTGCTTGGCACATTAAGACTTTGGCACTTGGCATGAACATGATCAACCTTTTTGTTGATTTCCGAGTCACTCGGCACTCCCTATCTACTCGGAAATGAATATTCCAAATTTCTCAGCCTATACTGGATAGCTCGGCTGTAGTGATGATCAGATAACCTTCTTGGATAAATGACTAAGTGTGGGACACTAATGTTCAACAAAACTAAGAGATCAACAATCTCCCCCTTTGATATTAGTGGAAAAAACACACTTGTCATATCTTTACATTCACAAAATTTTTCCTAAAGTATACAATGTACCCCCCCTAAGATTATACTCCATACTTAGATAATATACATGCCATACACAATATTATGCCTGATTCTGCACATCTTTATCCATTTCCTTATCTGATTCCCCCTTGTTTTTGTCACTGATAGTTGTAGGGGTTAAGTTAAACTTATCCAAAAATGATTCATGAAGCTGTAAAGTAAGTGCAAACACTATATCCCAACTATCCTTTACAAACTTCATTACTTGTAACTTAATTTCTAGCTCGACAGCTAGACTTACCAAACTATCTATTGTAGAGAGATGAGAATCCCTATTGACTAATTTGTTTGTATCTTTAATTTCTTTCTATATAACCTCTAGATGAGGTATTAAGGAAGTATGAATGGTTATTAAATTTTCTCTAATTCTTCCATCTTGAGCCATAAGCTTGGCTAATCTTCTCTGTGTATGAGTCAACTTGTCAAAATGTAAGGAGCTAGAACTAGCATCCATACTCAATGTACTCCCTGTTGACTTCAAACCTAGTTGCAACTTCTCAATAAGCTATTGGTTATCCTTGGTAAAGAATTCTACATCACATAGATTTTTATACAAGGAATAGAAATTATTTGTAACTTCTTCAAGAATACTAATAAGAGAAGAAAGTTCAACCTGTTTGATAGCAATCTCTACTGATATCTTCTCCAAAACTTTGTTCTCAAATTTTCTCTTGGAATATTGTAGCAGCTTCTCATTTGCCTCAACATTTTCATCATTAACTTTCTGCACAATATGGACTAACTATTCCAGTATCGGTGTTTTCTCATTAACATTAGTTATATCAAAAGCATTAACAAAAATATCCTTTATCTCATGTAATAATTGCTTTTGTTGGTGTTCTCTCTTCAGTTCCCCTTGTTTCTTTTTCCTCTTCAAAAGGTCTTGTAGAGTCTAAATCTACTCATATGTCAAGTTGTCTATATCCCATTTAGGAATCACAATCACTTCATCCAAAGTGATGCTTGGACTAGGTGACTTCCTCTTGTGTGACTTATTCCTTTTGAGTTATGAAGAGCTAATACTCAGCTTAGTTATAGTGATATCTTTACCTTTGTCAATATTAATTTCACTTGTTGCCTTCAACTAAGTCAAGATTACTTGTTGATCAGGTATACTTCCTATCTTAGGTGCAGTGAGAGTGGATGATGTAGAGTGTAGTAGATCAACCAACACTTGTATAGCCTCTTTCTCTTTAGGCTTGTCTACAATTTCTTCTATCTTATCTTCACTCCCTAAAACTATTTGTAAAACCTCTAAAATAGGTGGATTTGTATTTATTACCTCCTTTTCTCTTTCTTTATCTGACTCTACCTTAGTTTCTCAAATAGGTGATTGAATACTTGTGTCTACCGGCTCATTTTGATCCTTGGCATCCACATTGTTGTCTCCTCCAAGTGCAGTGTCAATTGGACTATCCATTGTCAAGTCTATAACTTTCTCATCACCTATTTCCTTTTGGATTTCAGTTTCTATTTTTGCTAGATCTATAGCAGTTTCTTTTTCCATATCCTTTGTCTTTGAGTTTTCTTCTTCTTTATCATCGGCCTTCTTAGTCATTAACCAAAAAATTTATTTCCATATTACGTTACTCTATTGTACTATACCTTCAACATCATTCCTCAAAATAGCATAGGCTCTCTATTTAGGAATAAACTTCCCCTTATATTTCTCAATGAACTTAGCTATCTGTTTCTTTGTCAAGTCTAGAATGATCTTAGCCAAAGTTCCTTCGCTTATTTGTCTCTCAGTCATTAGTGCATATTTCCATTTCTGAGACAAAATATCATATAATTCTGTAGGAACACTATCTCCTATCTCAACAGGTGTCATTTTGAATGTGCCCATCATATCAATTAAAGCTTCTTGAATCTTTTACTTATTTACTACACTCAGTTTTTCATACTTTATAAATTTGAATCCTGCTAAACCTGAATTACTTCTTAGGTTCTTACATACCTCATCAATATATGTGATTGGTTTAAATGATGTTGTAGGTATGTTTCTAGGTACATCTATGTATGTTCCTCATCATCTTCACATTCCAATTATAGTTTCCTCCTTGGTCTTTTCCTAGCAGTTGGCTTGGCACAATCTTGGTTTCAACTTGTTTTCTCCTTCTTGAGCTACTCTCCCTAGCATTCTTCTTTGTATTCAATTTTTTTGTCTAAGAAAGAGATGATTCCCTAGTCCTTGGCCAATTAGCAATAGGATGGGTAGCCTTAGGTTTATCTTTTCTTAGTTTAGTTGCCTCGGAAAATACTAGTTGTTTCCCTTTACCCTTCACAATGACCTTTTCTTCAGGTTCACTTTTCTCTTCTTCTTCTTCTTCACTAGACATGTCTTCTCCATGTCCTATTGACAACCCCAAAGGTGCATATTCTACTTATTCATCACTCTGAATTCCAACTATCTTCTTTAGATTTTTGACAAATTTCTTCCTCTTTCTCTCCATAGTGGAAGCCTTCAAATCCATAGTGATTCTAGACTTAGCTTCTTCATAGTTTCCAAAATGTTTCACTGTACTATCAATTTCTTTTGCCAACAAAGCTTTTATTGCTGCAGATGTCTCATAAATGTTTACTTCATAAGGTAATGGCCTTAGCCATGATACCCTTGGCACTACTGCTTGTACATAAGTGTAATCTATGTCTATAAGGAATCAAACATCCTCATAATGTTTTTCAACTAGTGAACTGGGAATTCTACTCCTTAATCTCATCTTTTTCTTGAATTCCACAAAATATGTTCCCATGACATTGTAAAAAATATCACCTAATTGCTGAATAGAACAATTGATTTGTTGAGTAATAGGTCTGTCTATTTTCCATACTATATTTCCAAAAGTAGGAAAAGTGTTGTGTATGTAGAAAAATATGCAAGTGAGTAGAGATCCAAACTTACATACTGAACTTTTTTCCCTTCTGATTGAAGATAGGTTCTCGGCTAGCTGCATTAGTTGTAGATCAGCAAGGTCATATGTATGATACTTCTTTATAATCTTCCATGCCTGGTCGACTACAATGCATGGGACACTATCTAGTCAGCTTGACTGATAGAACTTATGAGCTATAACCCTTACTGTGAAATCAAGCTCCAAATATTTAATTGTAGAGATCTTCATCCCTCTTTTGTTCCAAACAGCTCCAGTGAGTTCTTCAATTTTCTCTTTACTCTAACATTTCAACATTCTCTTCCCATTTAGAATTAGATAACCTGTTACTCGATGAATAATCTCTCTTGTTATCTGGACTAGTCCATTCTCTAGCCATATGTTCATGTTGTGTATTCGACTCAAAATAATCTTGATCCATTCCATTCTAAACTCTCCCAAAAATTCTAGGGCACGAGTTAACCCTCTCTCGGCTAAGTGTTTATGTTCATCTTTTAAAACTCTGTTTGTGCATAATATTTTGTATGATGCCCTAACCTCATGATCTCCGCCTTCATTGATCTTACACATATAACATGATCAAATATCGTGGATCATAAGTACCTTTTATGGAATTGATGATAGGGCTCTAGTTAGATCACCCTTGATGGGACTCTCAGGAACTACATGGAAATTAGGAGGTGCACAGGTGTCACTCCTTACCAATTGAGCATCTAGAAATTCCTTCTCTATTCTCTTCACTGGTGTAGAAGAAATTGAGGCCATTTTCTCCAAAAAATTAGGGTTTCAAAGATCATGAACAGAGTACCTCGGCAAGTAACAAAATTTGCACTTTCAACTAAAATGTTGCCGATGGAACGTTGTAGAAATCTATGAAAAACTTTGTTGAGTTCAAGTTCACAAATGCACAATCGCTCTTATGAAATTCTTAATTGCATGGTGAGAAGAAATGAAATAGCTTTCCTTTATATAGACTCCAACGGTCAAAAGTTAGGTCAACATTAAATATTCTTTCCATTGAGTGAGTGCCAAACAACTATCCTTGGCCAACTCACAAAATTCACTTATCACTCGGCCACCAAACAAAACTTACTCGGCACACATTAGAAATATACTGATGCACGACACCTATAGTGTTTTTTGACTTTGCTCACTATATAAATTAAAATATGTCCTGATGCATCTTAACATATGTAGATATGGACTATTGCACTGTTATATGTTAGGAACTGATAAAAGATATGAAATATAAACATAGTTCCTTACATACCTTCCTTTGCTTAATTAGTGATGGTGGGATCACCTGATCTATTGGATTCAGTGACCTTAGCTTCAGTAGCTTCACTACTGCTAGGTTATGCTTTCCTTATCCATGTCTGGTTCATCTGTGCTCTAATATTCTCAACAGTGGGAGCAAGTACCCTTGTTTTGCAATCTCTCCTAGTATGACCAATTTTCAAATAGTTATAGAAAACTATGCTTATATTCATCCAACTTTTAGACTTACCTCTGAAATGTGTCTTTATGCAGTTTTTTGGAGCATGTCCATACTCACCATAGTAATGAAATCTATGCCATGTGTTATAATCCCAAATGTAAGTGTTACCCTTCCTTGGTGCTTTTTCTTGTGTCTTTGATGTCCATTTTTGTTTATCATTAGATTTTCAATCTTGTGCTCTATGCCCAAATTTTTGACAGTTTTAACAATTCCCATTGAATCTAGGTGTGGGAGGTGCATTTTTTTCCTTTCCCAACATCCATGTGCTTGATTTCAAAACTTCTTATGATTAAATAAATAACCATTGAACTTAGGTTTAGGATTGGACTTACCATTCTTGCTCCGACAGATGTTTGATGTGTGTCCTGATTTTCCACAGTGATGGCATATAGGCTTGTTGTTCTTTTTCTTTGCACTCCTCTTTTCACCAATCTTAGATGATTCTCCTTTCTCAATAGATGCCAGTTTTTCAGTGTGAGCCTCCTTGATGCTTCCATCAAGTTTTAAAAATGAGTCAAGGATTCATTAGGTTTGTTCAATCTTTCATTTAGTTGTTTCTCAAATCTCAATTCATGTTTTAATTGACTATTCCTAGATCTCAGATTCACAATTTCCATATCTTTCCTACTGATCTCCTATTTTGCAAGTAGCAATTGATTCACCATGTCAACCTAATTGTTTGTCATCATTTTTACTTCATGTGTCCTTTCATCAAGTCTGATAGTCATCATTCTTTTGTCTTCTTCAACCATAGCTTTGTCATCTTCAGCTTTCTTCTTTTGTTCCACTACTTCACATAGTCTTACTATCTGCATTTCTTGTTCTCTTTTCAGGTTTCTGACTTCTTCACATAATGTATTGTTCCTTTTCTGTAGATCTACAATTGTTGCATTTCTCTAAGTAGAGTCTCCATTCTGAAAAAGATTTGTAGTGTCTTCTTCTTGATAACGTGTATCATTCATTTGTTTTGCCAGATCTTTCCTTTCTTGTAAGGACTTCTTTATCTCTTGTCTTGCAGTTTCAAGCTGATGCAATGCTAGCTGAATTTCAATCTTTTGATTCTCAATGACTTTACCCAATTTGTAAATCTCCATCTCAGGATCTATACTCTCAAGTTGATTAAAACCTTTTGTAGGAGAACTACACTATGATACCAATTGTTGGAAATACAATATGAGAAAGCAAGATACTAAGAGGGGGGGCTGAATCAGATCTTAAACTTTTATCCTTTAAAAAAAAACTGATTCACAACCATGCATAAATGTAATTGAACTATCCACTAGTAGCATCCATAATAGTAAATAAATAACTCAAGACAACAGATTTTTGTAACCCAGAAACCCAATAAGGTAAAATTGGGGTGGGGATGACACCCATAAAGATCTTCACTACTGCAGAAATAAAGTGTTCCTATTAGGGCTATAAAGTTTGATCACAATATGTAATCTACCTAGTTAAAGGTCTGCCCGGTTAAGAGCTTTAGATCATTAGAATCTACCTTGTAAAAGGATTTAAAATTACAATAAAGTAAGCACTCAGCTAAGAGATTTAGAAAGTTCTGTTAGACCCGCTCTATTAAGAGATTTCACTTGATACACTGGTTAGAATTTCTCAAGAACTAATCCTTCGTTATGCACTCTGGTGCTGATAACGAATCTCCTCTTTCCAATACCGTCTCTGATCTAATAATTTGATGTCTTTACTTTGCTGTTCACTTCTCTTTCACTCTGCTAGATCTATGCTTCTTCTATCAAAATAACCCTTAGTACATCTCTTTGTATGCGTACGCCTCATCTCATATCTACAGAATTAGGGTTTAAGAATAAATCTTAATATACTTCATGAATCTGGTGATTAGATCTAGATCAATGATCAAGATCAAATGCTTATGCTTCTTAAGCATTCCAATTTTCTTATTGGCTCCATGCCATGCATTGGGATCAAATAATTAATGTGTAATTAGCTTTGTTGAAATCATTAAATGCATGAAAAAGTCAGCCCAAAATAGTTTACCTTCAATTTTGTGCCATTCAAAACATATATGTCAAAACTGTCTTGCTCGGCACATTAAGACTTTGGCGCTCGACATGAACATGATCAACCTTCTTTATTGACGAGTCACTTGAAAATCACTATCTTCTTGGAAATGACTATGCCAGATTGCTCAGCCTATACTAGATAGCTCGGCCAAAGTGATGATCGGCTAACCTACCTAGATAAATGACTAAGTGTGGGACACTAATGATCAACAAAACTTAGAGATCAACATGACCTTCAAATGGGACAAGCACTGTGAAAATAATTTTAATGAATTAAAAGAGTATCTAGAAAATACTCCTATTCTAATGGCTCACATTTATGGTAAACCATTATTACTCTATATTTCAGCTATGATAAAATCACTAGGAGTCTTGCTAGAACAAGAGAATGACACCAAGAAAGAAAGATAAATTTACTATATCAGTAGGACATTAGTCTACTATGAGCTCAATAATAGCATTATTTGGAAATATTTCCTAGAAATTGTCTTTGAATCCCAAAACTTGATACATTACATGAATTCACACATAGTAAGGATGATTACAAAGATTGATCCTTTAAAGTACTTTATGAGTTAAAAAAAACATTAACATGAAAACTAGCCAAATGGGTCTTGATACTCAGTGAATTTGATATAGAATATGGAAAAATAATTAACCAAAGGACAAGTGATAGAAGATCAGTTGGCCAAGTCACCATTACAAGATGAAACAACTTTGATGATAGAATTCCTTAATGCTAAACTTATGCATTTAACAAAACATCCATGTAATATTTACTTTTATAGTTCATTTACACATCATAGATCAACATCACATGTATTATTTGTTACTCCCAAAGGTTATAAAATTTCTAAGACTTACAAAATGATGTTTTCATGCATAACTAACTGTTATACACTAAATTTTACACCCTATTCAAGTTCTTGTAGTCTTGATAATATAGTATAACATGGGAACCACTTCAGGGTTGTGGGACCCTTGGTAACTAAAGTGAAGCCTTCATATTCTATGTTGGTTCCTCTTGGATAACCACCTAATCTACTCTTTGACATTAAAAGTAAACTTGGAAGGAAAAGGGGTAGAAGGAATTCTTGAAAGGGAATTAACTAGAAAGAAAATTATCCTACTAGGTGATACACTGAAGGTAACATGAAACATAACACACTGAGTAAACTAGCATGAAGATTCTCAAATCTAATATAACACAATCTTTCTAAATAGGCTTGCATAAGTATTTCATAGAGAGGTCTGAAATAGAAAGAGGTTATTCAAGGAAAGAGAAAGATTTCTCAAACAATAGCTTTCCTAAGGGAGTGGACACAGACTATGACCTACAAGAAGACATTCATTCCAACAAATATGAACAGGAATGAGACAAAGTAACCAGGGATGAAAAAAATCCACAAGATTACCTAAATCAAATCGAAGACAATAGTACACAAACATCCTAAAAGAAAGGAAGGCTCAAGAACTCTGAGATTTCTCTAATAAAGTCACTATATTATACTTCAGTAAGAGAAATACAGACAAGGAAGAAGTGAGAGGACAAAAAAGATGTCTCAGAAACCTTAACATAATCTGAAAATCAATGAAAGATTACAACTAGGCAAAAACCTAAGGGAAGAAAAGATGCCATAGAAAATATTACACTAGCTGACCAACTCTAAGCTCTAAAAGATCCAAAACTACTTATATATAGGCTCTTGTAGCACGCGTGCTTAGGAGTCAATCCAATTCCCATAAATTAGGGTTACAATCAATCTACATAAACATTTCAGAAACCCTAAACCTATCATTTCTTCTCATCAATGCATTGAAAAAAAATATCTGAGAAGATCAGATACATCTTGAAAGTATCCCACTTCACCATAAATATGATTAGAGAAGTCATCTTGATCCATCTCTCTGTCTGCAACTTGAAAACATCACCACCACCATGAATTCTAAGATCAAATCTTTTGAATATTTGAATTTAAATATTAATGGTCACAGGTGTTGCAAGATGCTCGATCAATAACCTAGATGAAGACCTGCATTCCTGTTTAAAACATAGCCATCGATCTCTATCTCCATCTCTAGCTCTGTCTAAAATCTCAACCTATGTGATTGAGCGAAAAATCCTTAGTCGCATACTCGCATCACCTTTTGGTTTTTTTCTTTTACCTGCGTGAGTGTGCGATAAAATAAAAATCCCTTCAGTCGTGTTGTCGCAGTGCTTTTCCCTTTAACTGCCAAACTAGAGCGAGTGAGCGGTGAAGCATAATTCCTTTGGTCACACACTAATGAGATTGAATACTTTAATTGAACTCACATGGAGAGTGAGTGACAAGATCCTTTTCTTTTGATCACACAGTCACAACACCTTAGATGTAAAGTAAAATTTGATCATGACTGAGTGACGAGTTCCTTTTTTACTTGATCACACACTCATGATCTGGAAGGAACAAAGTGAAATATTATGGTGAGTGTGTGGTGAGATTTCATCCTACAATATAGACCTCATCGTACACTCGCACATCACAAAATTTTTAAGTGAATAGCTCAGCAAGTAAGTGACGATCATAGAACTCCCTTTAATCGCACACTCGCGAGCTCAAAGGCACATAGTGAAAATTCTTGGCGACTGAGTGATGGCTTCTTTTTCCCTTGATCGTGCACTCGTGAGCTGGAAGGAACATTATGTAAAGATTTGGTGACTGCGTGATTGCATGACAATCATCTCACCCACCCACTCACAGAGAAAAAATACTTCATGACAAATGTAGAATGACTGCATGACTTGTTCTTTATATGTTTAGCGCGACTGCGTGACTGAATATAAAAAGTGATCATCCTGGATAGTTAAAATAACATGTGCAGAAAAGGAACCTTAAGTGGTGAAAAATGTAATGAAGAAAAACAACAGCCACAAAGGAACCTAGGTTTTGGGGGATTTTCAAGGGTTTTTCACTTAGGTTATTTTGCATTTAGGTCTTCATGACATGAACTGGGAGTAAAACAAGACCTAGAAAAATGAAAAGAACAAAGAAAAGACAAGGAAACATGTAGAATTCATACAAGCTGGGATCTACCCTTATGGGAGCTACATTTTCTCCACTTGTAGCCAAATTTGAAAGGATGGAGAAAATTTGGATAACACTAACATCTCTGAATATGAAGCTTTGGTGAATTCTCTCAAGCTAGCGATAGAGTGGAAAATTATAGAGATACACATATATGGAGACTCTCACCTTATTATATGATGACATGTAACTGATCGAATGTTTGAATATGTTAAGTTGATCCAAAATGTAGAAGGATAATGCAAGACATTAAATCAATTAATGGATTGTATTATCATTGATTTCAACTTGATATAATCTAATTGGTTATAATCAAAGTGTCAAAGACTTCAGAGAATTAGAGAGATAAAGATTGTGCAACTATAATGCATAAAAGACAAGTATTCACTATGTGACTTCAAACACCGATGGTCAGTGGAACCCAACAGACAGAGATCACCAAAAATCAAGTCACAGTGATGCCCAAGAAAGAACACTAATGAGAAGAATCACAAGCATACCCAATGGCTAGAAACATATTGTAAACTGACAGAGAAGCCCGAGGATAACTATAGTGTTGACCAACGTTATCAAAGAGTTAAACACCAAAATTAACTTGAGTTCAAAAATGACAAAATATCTAGCTGGCAGAGCTAAATATAGACTTAACTGGTAGTTATCATTGTTTTCATTGACAAGATAAGCCAGAGATAAGTAAATGATTTAAAGTTGTTTTGTCCAGTTGGAAAGAAGATCTCTACGAGATAAAGTAGGAGCTTTGATTTAAATCTAACTGGCTAGGATTATGGATCACGCCAAGATCAATAAAATCAAGAAACTAACAATGGTGATATCATGTCTATTTAAGAGACATACTTGATTCATTATGGATCAAGGGGAGTGAATTAAAAAGAGGGTGATAAAGAGAAACTAATGAAGAGAAACTTCATACAGTGTTGATCAATCAAGCTAAGGAAAGAGCTAAAGTTTTCTGTAGACACCGAGAAATAGAGCACATCATCACCAAGCAGAATCAAAGTGGAGAAAAGGTATAAATAGAGTTATATTGATTAGAATAGTTTAATGAGATTATAATAGATCTGAAAATCTGCAAGTATAATTTGTATATGTGAACAGATCATATTGTTTTAGTTTAACCATTGATTCAGAAAGTCACTTAACCAAGCAGGATTTAAAGATCCTTTCTATATTGAGATACATCCAAAGGAGTATCAAAGAGTTTGATCATGAAGATAGCATGAGATGCCAGATACCTATTGATGGTCCAAGTGAGTGTTTGATCAAGGAAGGTAGCATAGAGATGCCCAATATCAAGGGAAATAGTAAAATTTTAAATCCTCTAACAAGGTCACACCTAACAGTGTGTTTGTAACCTTTAACAGGGTTGGCTCTTCACCGAGCTCACTTTAGAAGAGTGAAAATTTTGGGTTACCAGTCCCAAGTAGTTTTTCCCTTAACAGGGTTTCCATGTTAAAAATCCATGAGTCAATGTGTCTATGAGTCATTACTTTAGTTTTTTTCATTACACATAACATAATTGGATTGATTGGTATACTCTAAATAATTTACTATATTTCGGTAAATTAACAAACTGCTTTTCGGTAAACATACAATAGAAGGTTTTACAAAGAATTCCGAGTAGTAGTAATTTTTTAAAAGTATTTGGAGGCATTCATCTTATAGGACTGAAGATAACTAGAGGCTTAACATTGTGGTACTAAGTTTTAAGGTTTGATTATTGGAATATTTTTGAGGCCACTGATTCAACCCCCCCCCCCCCTCTTAGTTNCACCCCCCCCCCCCCCTCTTAGTTATTACTAAAAATTATCAACTAGGTAAATGGTGAGTATCAAACCAAAGATGAAAAATAGATGGCCTATAAGAAAATGGTGGATGATATAAATAAATACATTATATTCATTACATTCCAACAAATTCTAACGATGGAAAACAGAGTTGTGGATGCAATGGAAACACTGATATCTATGCTACAACTAGAGGAACAAGAGTTTTTCTATGATTTCCTGGTGGAAGAATTATCTTTTCCTTCTTTTGATGTTCTTGAATGCCAAATAATTTGTGCCCTCAATATCAAAAACCTATCCCAATATAGCAATATATACACATATCTTAAAGATCAATCCTTACCTAATGGCCTATCCCAAAATAAGAAATGATCCTTAATTAGGAAAACATCACATTATGTAATCATTACTACTAACTTATATATACGTTGTCTTGACAGAACACTACTTAGGTGTTTAGAACATGAAGAATTTGATCGCGCATAAAAATAGGTGCATGAAGGTCTGTGTGGATCTCACTCGAACAGTCTCTCATTAGCTAATAAACTCCTAAGGGTCAGATACTAATGGCCTATAATGGAAAAGGATTTTATAGAATATGCTAAAACATGTCAAAAATTTCAAACCCATAGAAATCTCATACATGCTCCAGCTAGGGAACTAATACCATTTATCACACATTGGCCATTTTAGCAATGGGCCTTTGATATTGTTGAAAAAAATTATCCCAACTCATCAAGTGTACATAAATACATCATCACAACCACAAAATATTTCACAAAGTGGGTCTAAGTAGTGTTGATCATCAAAGCCATTGAGAAACAAGTATGTGTGTTCTTTTTGAGATAAAGCATTTGTAGGTACGAGATACCCTCATCTATTATAACACACAATGGGGGATAGTTAAAAAATCAAGATATTGATGAAAATTGTACATAGCTCCATATCACTCAACATTGTTCTTTAATTTATTACCCTTAAGGTAATAGACAAGCTGAGGCATTAAACAAAAATATTCTCAAAATTGTACATAACACTATGAGTAGATCTATTAGAGATTGGCCTTTACAACTAAATCTAGCACTATGATCCTACAGGACCACCATCCAAACACCAATGGGAGCCACACCATTTTCTCTTGTTTATGGTCTAGAAGTATTTTTTCCAATAGAAATTTAAATCCCTTCTTTGTAGTTATCATTAACAGGTCTAATCATAGATGAAGAAAACCATATAGATAGTGTCCAAGAATTAGAAATGTTGGGTGAATGAAGGAAACACTTGTTTGATCACCAAAAGTTATATTAAAAGAGGATGTCATAAGGATACAACAATTGATTAAAACCTATATAATTTCAATTTGGAGATCTGGTACACAGGGAAAATCCTAAGAATCAGCAGAACAAACAACAAAAGGGAAATTTTCAACCCAACTAGCTGGTACCCTTTGTTATCATAATAAATTTTAGATGAGGAGCATATCAGCTAGCTATGCCTGATAGCAACTTTTGGATTAGGAGCTTATAAAAAATATTAGAAAACTAAAAAATATCAAAAATAGTGAAAAGAGATCATGAAAAAAGAGTATTCTTGGTTAAAACCTAGCAAACATGCACCTTGATACTAACAAAAAAAAGATAAAAAATAAAAAGAACAAACAAATTGAAATACAAGAAAAGTGCCTTGGCAAAAACCTTGTAAATAGGCATCTTGGAAACATAAAGAGAATTTTTCCAAGTGGTGAAAACCTGGTAAACATACATCACTTGTAATCATCACTCCATTTATCAATACACCACTTGCAATTGGCTAAATATCAAAGTTCCAACTTATACATAGCCTTTCATCAATTTCATGACATCAACTGGACCTAAACTATCTAATGTTCTACTTTCCTTACCTAGATTTTCTCTATATGTGTCTTAGGATGATCCTACTTCACTGGGTGGCATCTCTCCTAGCAATTTCAATAGTCGGGTCCATTTTCCAGTCAGGGTTTGGTCTGCCACACTTTGTCATCCTAGGTTTGTGTAGGAAAGTTTTCCATGGACATAAAATAGTATTCGTTAATACTCACACAAAACAGTCATTATCACTATAAAAAATAAAGGTGTTTCCTAAACACCACCTACCTTTAAAAGACACCACAGTAGTGTTTTTCAACACTTTAATCAATAGTATTTCTCAACAATTCATGAGATTTCAATTAACACTAAACATGATCAAAACATTGTTTTCTACACCACTACTGCACTCATTCAGACACATCTAAACACTTTATAGACTAAATTGATAAAACATTGTCTATGATTGATAATTTATTTTTTTGAAAATGATTAATCAATGGTGTTCCTAAACACCAATAATCACAACAAACTTATCTTGATTTGTATAGCTCATGACTCTTTTAAATGTCTTGATGATTTCTTCAAACTAGTGACATCTGAAGAAATCATGAATTTTCTTTGGCTGATATTTATGGTTATCAATTTTTTATTGTTATGTCTTTCTAGTAACTCCATTATGTCTATAAAATGACTAGAGAAACAAGGATAGGGGGCATGAAATTTTATTTGTTTTCTACTTGTGATTTATTCAATGATCCCAAAATCTTTAATTAATCTAGGTGTCTATGATAAGCGCTTCCATCATGATTGGAAAGCCACTTATATCTCGACCATCTTTATTTGAAAGGTACAGTGAAGTTGGACCATTATCCTTGTCTATTTGTCGGCATAAAAAAAATATATTAGTAAGGTGTACGCAAAACTATGTACCCAACGATATGGCCATTAAAGGGTCATTATGGGCTGCATATCATATATTGCACCTGAATAGAAGAAGGTTATTCAATCAAAAGGGAATAAATAACAAGTCATCCTAGCCTCTATGCCTTGACTCTTAGGTTTACATTCAACATTGCATCCAATTAAGGAAGTGCTCATATTTTCATGATGGTTAAAATCTATCAGTAAATGTTGTACCAACCTATGGTGTCTATTAATCGAATGCTCTATGATGGTAAATACTATTGTGAAATGATCAGTGACAATCCTAGAAGTCTTAATATATTTGCATTCATGATATGTGTGTGTGTGTGTGTGTATGTGTGTGTGTGTGTATATATATATATATACTATATATATTATATATATATAATATATACAGACACACACACAGATATATATATATATATATATATATATATATATATATATATATCTGTGTGTGTGTATGTGTGTATCTATATACATGTATATATATATGTGTGAATATATGTATATATGTATGTATGTATGTATTTATAAATGTATGTATGTACATATTTTGTGTGTGTGTTGGCCATAGTATTGATGCAATACTTCATTTCCTTGATATAACCATTTAACTCCTATTGAGCTGAGTCATAAGTTTTACTCATATTATTAAACAAATTTTCCTCATAAGTTTTTCTCACATTTCTCTCCAATATAGTAGATGTTCCTAGCAGTCCTAAAACCTTCAACAACCTTTAGTCTATTAATATTTTATAAGACAAGAATCACTTTTGAGCATAACTTCATAACCCTTCTTACATATTTAACTAACACTTAAAAAATTATGTTTCAAGCCCTCAACATAATAAAAATCATCAATTTTGTACTTACCATCAATTGAAATGGCTCCAATGCCTTTGATATGTGCACTTCCTTCTGCATATTTGATTGCTCTAGTTAGCTCTTTTTCTTGTAGCACAACCTTAAAATGACATTATGCTTATATACTTAAATGCAAACTCCTTTTATGAAAGAGAAAGGCTAATTGATGAGGTATTTGATAATACTAGGGATACCTATTATCACCTCCTTTTTTGAGCTCCACAGACTCAAGCAGGTATTACTGATAACAGATTATTGATTCTTCAGTCAATATATTTAGTGGACTAGTTGATTCACTGGTTTGTTATTTTTGACCTCATAGAAACTTATAAAATACCTTGGAGATTGCAATGATTAATTTAAAATAGAGTACTATAAATGAGGCTATGGTCTTGATAACATGAACCGATGAGATAAGGATTTGAATCCTTCTTCCTTTTGATTTTAGGAGGGGAAAGCTAATGATCCTCTCTTCAAGGAATCAGAAAATTGAACTGTACCCTAAGAATACAATCACTTGAATGGAATTATTTGTTTTTCAGTGTATATGATTAAGTAATATGAATTCTATATCAATTACTTAGCAAACATAAAACCAGTGCCTAATCCCTGGGGCTATGAGTCAATATCTTGTATAAATCCTTAGTAAGGTAATCAATGTAACACTTGCAAAAAAGATAGAATACCTTATATACTATCCTCTTCCTACAAATTTATCATCAAATCCTCAAACTAATGCTATGTTCCCTAGGGTTACTTGAAACAATTTAATCCTTCCTTGAAGGAAGTTACAAGTAACTGCACAATCACCTTATGATCAGTGTGCTTAAAGGCCTAACAGATAAACACACAAGAACTATAATAGAAATGTAAGGAGACAATTCAGATGCAAAAAAGTGATTGAAATTTTTTTATATTGATGTCTTAAAGCTTCAAATACATATAGACAGACAAATAGTACAAAGGTTCAAACACAATTTTTAATCTGCCTTGTAATTCTATTAAAACTCCCAACTCTTTCAAAAAAGGTTACAACTACATATATATAGTCTCAAATCACCTTGGAATCCTTAAGAAAAGGATGCAACAAGCTTCAGATGATTTGGAGACCTAACCCTAAAAATATAGAAAAGACAAAATACATGAATGACCCAAGCGGTGGAAGGACAAAAATGAGGAATGAAATCTGATCTTGCTAATTTGTCTTCTTCTAGATTTTGGCACCTTTATCTGTATGTGTTTAGGATAACATCTAAGATTGTTAACCTCCCTATGCTCATAAAATAGGTGCCATGTGTCCTTCATTCTTCATCCATGACATCTAAGTAAACTATGATAGGATTCTTCTTCTTGGGATTTGTCATGATGTCCCATGCTGTCACATCTTCCTCCTTAGGCCACTCAAAATTATGAATACTTTCTAGTTGATCCTTCTACCTTTCCCATGAAGCATTTTTTATGCTTTTAACATCTATGATGAACTTATTGCAATTTGAATCTTCCTTTATTGCTTCATCCAGAAGTTTATTGTACCTCTCCATATCTAATTATCCTAGATCATAGACATATATTTCCTTGTTGGGAAGCATATTATCAAACTCAGATCCCCATAACCAGAATGTCTTGATCTGATCATCCTCAGTTCTAATGGGGGGTATAAACCT
Organism: Thuja plicata; assembly: GCA_018584345.1. NCBI lineage: Eukaryota > Viridiplantae > Streptophyta > Pinopsida > Cupressales > Cupressaceae > Thuja > Thuja plicata. The sequence goes on along the minus strand of MU227624.1, from coordinate 1,021,154 downwards.
ATTATAACTCACCCCAAACATTTTTAACCTTGCCTGAATCTGATTTTCTTTTCCTTTGAAAAAGGTCAAGGTAGCCCTAATCTACTCTATCTCTGTACCAACTAGAGTTACTATCTCTAGCAAATCTAACCTTAATGGTTGCACTAATTCCAACCTCTCAAAAAGTGATGTCCTACCAGACCAGGTTAAATAGTAAGGATTCAAAATTGTCAAAAAATTAGCAACCTCTATTTGTACGCCTGGCAACCTGCCATAGGCCCTATACATGACATCAATCTTATCTTTGATGGTGTCAATTCTATGTTGAAAAATTGAAGTCAATGCCTCCAAAACAACACTATTATGATTTGTGACTCCTAGCTTTGTTCTAGCATGTACCTCCCATGTATCTTGTGTTTGGATTTCAATATCCATCACTTCTTTTGGCTCAACAGGGGCAGGTTCTGTTATTTCTAGTAACTGTTTAGTTAACTCATCTATGAGTTTCTCTTGTTCTTTGATTTTTACCAATGCTAGCTCCCTATATTTAACAATATCACTAGTATCACTAGTGAGTTTGTGCAAATTTTTTGATAGTTGGGCTATCTTTTCCTCATTGAGCTGAGGAAAATGGGTTAATACTTGGGATATCTCCAAATCCCCTATATTTTGGAGTGTCCATATGATCTTATTGCCCTCCATCTTTTCTTGAATATTTAGAAGGGATGGATTTTTTATCTTTAGGAGCTAAGCTCCACATTGCAAGTGCCTAAGATTTAGGGTTATATCCAAACCCTCTGATCATATCCCTAACCTGAGTCTCTGATGACAATTTATCATCTGGTTGTGTTCTTATTTGGTCTATTATAAAAGCTGAAGACAAATCCCAGCCTTCCACAAATAATATCCCACTGGCCTTGACCAGTTGTCTTGCTTGTTTTGGTGTAATTTCCTTAGATTCAGGATCATAATCCTGCAATGTTTGTAAGGCTTCCTAAGTGACTCGATCACCACCTACCAATTGCAACTATTTTCCAACCTATTGTTGCTTATTCCATATGAGGAAATCCTTGAATTCTCTTATCTTAATGAAGTTTTCATCCTTGAGGAATTCCTCTTGATACATCAACCTCTCATTTGTACATGACCTAAGAGGTAATTATTCCTCTTCTTCTCTATCCTTTTGTATTTTTTTCCCTATACTGATCTATTTTATCAATAAATGATCTTAGGGCCTATCTCTAGTTATCAAAGCTCCAATTCTATCTATCTTTCTTTTCCTAGAAGCTTACCCTGTTTCTATTTTTTGTCTCTTTAGTGGGGGCTCATTTGTCACTTCCTTCTCTGGGACCTCTATTAGGTCAATGATATCCTCCCCCTCAACTTCTTGCTCTATTTCAACTGCTTCATAATCTAGATAGGTGGTAGGTGGAGGATAGCCTTGATCACTATCATCGTCATATTATGACTCAGAGTGCTTTGGTTGACCTTTCTCAGGAACCACTAATGCATCTTCTAATTGATTGCATAAGAGAGTCTGGGATTCAATCATAGCATCTAGCCTTTTCAAATAAGGCATATCAGCGTAGAAACCTCCAAAATTCATTCCTTTTGTTTTCCCCTGCCTCTCTAGGTCCATAAGTTCATTGAACTTAATTTCTCTTTTGTCCACCTCCTCATCCTCTAGAATATTTCTGATTAAATCCTCCTCCATGCAATCTTCATGTTCTTTTGTGTAGGGGATGGTTGGTGTCAACAATTTCTTAGCACTAAGGATGAAACCCTCTGTATCAACATATCTATGTAGGGCCACATTCATTCTGTAATGATTCATCTAGGCATTTACTAGGTCCAAAGCTCCTTTTCCAAGAGTGAAATTGTAAATCTTTAATTGCATAGGGGTAAATCTACCCTTCATGTGTGATGCTAGGTGCTCCTTGTCTATGAAAATGAGATGCCTGATGAACTCCATTAAAGCTATCCTTGGTGCTAGATGGAATGGTAAGATGTGTGGAGGGTGGGAGCAACCATAGAACCTCATTATTCTGAAATTATTCTCATAATAGAAATCCCCCCATTTATGGTCTCCTAGCCATTTATCAAGATATTGGCATGGCCTCAATAATTGTATTACCTTAATAGGCAACCTAGGTTTATCAACACCTAGGCACTTAAGAAGTGGATAGATTATCTAATTTTAAAAAGCACAAAACTCTTTCTCTCTAAATGTATGACTCCATACTCTAAGCCAAAAATGAACAGGGTTAGGCTGGTTATGGTGAAACCTTTGTGGTTGTAGAAACTGACAATTCATAACTCGGAAATTGTAGTATAGGAGCAAATGCATGAGGATTTAATAATGCATAAATCTTGGATGATCCTTCTTACTTTGTATGTCTACAAACCCTTGATGCATCTGGTCTATGATATACTAGATGTAGTCATAATTAGAAGTGTATGGAGGTTGTGCATATGCAACACCATCTTCAAAATATTTGAGGTGATTCTCTCTGCTCCAGCATCCTTTCCAAGCACTCTACATAGTACTTATGATATGTATTTGATGTAGAAATTAAGATCTTTGTAGAAATATGGGGTTGCTCCTAGCATGGGGCCTATGTAGGGTTTCATTTTCTTAGGGACATGATGATCCCTGATCACCATAGCAGCAATGCCAGAATATCTAGTGTATCTATTCTCTAGGCTCTTCAGATTTATTTCAGTAGCCATGGGGTAGTATACATTGAAGGCCTTCATGAAGTTATTCCGGTCTGAAGTAGTAAGGGCTTTCCATCATCCCACTTAATGGTTTTGGTCAGAGTATCATACCTATTGGCCAATTCTAAAATGAAATCGACATCAACAAAGATGTCAAGAAGAATTAACCTGGCTAATCCATAGGTCCAAGGGTTTGAGATAGGCATGGGTTCATTACTATTATTAAATAAATAATGAAACAGTGAATATCCTGATGAACCCAGCATTTTTTCATCTCTAATGTAAGACATATCATTAATTAAGACCTCAGTACTAACCTTTCTATTTTGACTAGAGCCTTGAAGCAAAGTGAGAAACTCATTTGAATAGTTTCTTTTCCCTTTTGATTCATCATCAATATCTTCACTTCTCCCACTGGTGGATGCCATACTTCGTGCTTGGCTCATCTTTCCTTTTCTTTCTAGCTCTCAACACCTTATCACTGATATTGAAACAAATGCTCAAAACCATCACTATTAATTGTCAATTATCCTAAAATCAGCAACTCTAAACTCTGAAAATACTGTCAATCACAATCTCTGTTGAACTCTCAATTAGAAAATCACCTTTCTAAATCACTTGTTGCTAGAGAATTAACTTTTTCTCAGAACATACTAAAATCTCCATGAACTCTTCTCTCTAAGAAATCGGAAGCTAGGAAGAAAGAAAAAACAAAAAACAAGCTTACTTATAATTGAGAATTCAATGCAGATGTCTTTTCAAACTGGTAATTCAATCACCTCACCATTATTTCCACCCACTATGACATCAATTTCTGGTTCTAGCCATGGCATTCAAAATATCATGTAATCAATTTATGATGAGTGTTTTTGTATATAAAACCTTATAAAATTCAAAATGAGAACGAGATAAAATCTGATTGGTTGCATTAAATCATATTACGGCTACTTTCCATCTGTCAAAATCTCTGTACTTAGATTGTGTTGACAGGGTTTTGCTGACCGGGTCCGCCAACCGTCATAAGTTGTCACCGGGTTTCAGAGAAATCGGCCAACTCCACCTGCAAAGGTTGTCTGGGGGAAATAAATCCTCCGGGCCTTCAAGCACCTAGGTGTTGGATCACGATGGTGTGGGGCTCGGTTGGGAGATGTGACTATTTTCGAGGGGGATAGCTGGTTACTTCAACTCATTCTCCCAGAGATTCTGAATAGTAAGGGTTTCCCGGGTCATTCTACACTTAGCGAATAAAATGAAAAAGATCCTGCAGGGTTAGAACATTCATCTAACTATAGTCACGCTGAAAAGTTTGGAACATCGACAACACTCTGAAAGACTACACTAAATACTGAAGAAATACACAACCATCAGTTAGCATTTTATCAGTAGCGGAAATAAAGAGGTCGTTAATCTACTTTAACATATCAGAGTGAAGGACATACAGAACATTAAAACATGAAATACCATTAACTCAGAAGCAGAGACGTTAACAACTTCATTGCCAAGAATCCTTCCTTCTTCATTAATGTTTAGTCCAGCAAGCACTGGTGCGTGATACAATGGTGGCTCCAAGGGAGCATCTAACTACCAAGAATAGAACAATGGAGCATTGAGCTCTACAACTAAAACCAGAAATCACTTTGCTATTTCTTATGGAAAACAAAATCATCAATTTCTCTGACCCTTGGAAATGGGTCGATTTGCCTATTTATACAACTCTCTAACCCTAACCCTATTTTACTGTGCTTTAATAAAATACAATATCTGGAGGCCGGTACTACCTACACCACCCTACAAAAGACCTGGAGACAGAATAGGTCTGTCATGTCAGAAGAAGAAGACAAGAATATACATCGGAAGAATCGGCCTCGAGAAGAGAGCCAGATGGAAGGAAGAAGAAAGTAGGTCTGTCGAGGACCAAGGCTACATGCCTCATAAATGGGAAATGCGGTGCCCTATCTCCAATGTGCCAGGTGTACCTTTGAATGGTGCCTTGAGAAGACCACCCTGTCAGAAAACAACTACCGAGCCAATGCCTCTTGATGCACTCAACTACCCTCTGACAATCTTTATTAACCGCTTCTGAAAGTGACCGGTCGGCCTCGGGGACCGGGACACGGATCACTTTAAAGAATACAAAATTTTGGATCTGGAACTCCAGGATCCAGAAACTTACGCCCCCAAAAGAATAAAGAATGCTTAATGCTCAAATTTTCTCAGTTCCCAGAGAACACTCAAGGCTTTTTATTATCATTGAAGGCCTGAAGGATGCAGAAAATACCATCTTCATCAATCTTCCTTAGGCTCGCCCTTCGGTGCCTGGCCACTTCAACTTGTTCTGCCAGGTCTGGAACATTATGTTTGAACTTTTCTGCCATCTGCGTGGCATCATGGCCTTTAAGCACCATTTTAGTCAGTTTTTCCATTCGGCCCCCATCCATCCCCTCTGGGGATTGATACCGAGATGCCATCATTTCATCAAAATTCCCCAAAACTGATTCCTTGGGGGTATAAGTATTTATGCCAAGGGGATCAACCCCGGAAGCCTTTATTACAAATGCCTTGTACAAATTGGAAGAAGCCTTTACTGTGTTTATCTTTTCCTGTAAGAACTCTACCAGTTGCTTGGTTACCTCCAATGTGAGGTCCAGTCTGGAGTGTTGAGCCCTTACAAAATCAAATGATTCCTCACCCAGAATTCTAGATTCGGAAATTATGTCTTCCCCCAGGGTGAGGAGCTCTTCGAACTCTACCTTCCACGCCTGGTAATTTTCGGTGTCACTCTCCCACTGCTCAATCAGTGCTTCCGCCTGCAAAATAATCTGCTGGGCCATATATAAATCTGGGAGAGTGACCGCTAGGAAATGCCCGGTGTTTCCTATCTGTAGAGCGACCCATTCGTCTACTGCCTGGGCCTTCTTCTTCATTACTCGCAGGGAGTCTATGTCGCTCTGTGGCAATTCCTCTGATGTGGAGGTCTGTGGAGGGGCGGCATTGAGGGGTTGGGCCAGCTCTATAAGCAACCCCATGAGGTTTTCATTCTTCTCTTTTTCTTTCTTGAGCCTCTGGGCTTCCTTTTCATATCGGGCCTCCACTGCCCTTGCCGCTTCTTTTAGCAGGTCTACTTCGCCCTGCTTTCCTCTTTTTCCTAAGGATACCTCTGCGATATTGTAATCCGCGGGATCCACAGTCACTTCATCAACGTCTGGGGGAGGCGTTGCTATCACTGCAACTATTTCTCCGCCCGGCCCAGTTTGAAGGGTATGAACGGTCCGGGCCTTCTTTGCTTTTCGCAGGGCCTGGGCTAGGGCCATCATTTCGGCCAGGGAGAGAGGGACTGTTGGAGCAGATTGGGCTTTCCTTTTTCTGCTCTCTGCCAGCCATGGAGGTGAGAGAGGTGGCCTTCCTGCCAGAGTGTGTTCTTCGGATTCTCTCCCGGTGTCCCATGGTGGCTAGTCCTTTTCAACATGCACTTCCTCTATGTCTCTCCCTACTGGAACTTCTTCTTCAGCAACATCTTTGATCTCTGTCTCCTCAGCCTGGTCTCAGATGTCAATTGTTGTGTCTAGACCCTGGTCAGCTTCTTCAGGGATCTCTTCTCCATGTTTCTCTTCTTCTTCTTCTTCATCTGTCGGTAGTAAGGGCGGTATCGGGCCAAGATTCAGAGTTTGGGCCGCTGTGATTACCTGCTCGAAGGTTTCCCCAGGGAGTGGCCTTGGGAACACGGCGGCTAGGGTTACAGTTGGTCCCAAAGTTCTGGGTCCGGGTTCCCTAGCAGATGCCTTCTGTTCACTAGGTGGTTGTTGGTCTACTCCCAGACCTTCTATTCCTGGGGCCCTGGAGATAATCTTCAGTTCTGGCCTCTTTTCTTCTGTTTGCTGCTCTTCTTGTTCTGCAGCTTCTACTTCCAGGTCCTCTGGATCCACAGCCTCTTGTTCTTGCTCCAGGACTTCCGTCCCTGCTTGTGTATCGTCCCCTCACAGATTTCTGAACTCATCGACTGCAAACATGTCAAACTCCTCTTCTAGAGGGGGATTGGCTGGGATGTCCACCTGTTTTGTTTCCTTCTCCGGTTCTGGGGAACTGGAGGAAAGGATTTCCACTTCTTTTGGGAGGGAAGCCCTTGGCGCTAGTTCTACCTTTGGCTGTGCAATATGCTTTCTTTTCCTCTGGGTAATCAGAGGTGGCCCCGCATCGGCTATTATTGTTGCCTCCACTGGATCCACCCCCGTCACCTTAATCATCAAGGCTGCCAGTGACGGGGAGGAAGGAGGACAAATTGGTCTGGCCATTAGCGGGGGAGTGGCAAACCTTGTGATCGACTACTCCCTCATTTGTTGGGAGGCCGCTACCGATTGCCTAATCTATTCTTGGATGGGAACTTGCTGCGCGAGGGGAGTTATCTCTATCCCCTTTCCTTTATCTATGTTTTGCGCAGAAGTCCCGGCCCCTGGGGTCAACTTTGGTACCGGTGGTAGTGTTGCTTTTGGTACCGGCCTTGAGGCTAGGCGCGCACTCCTGGGGCATGCCTTCTTAAAATAGGCACGAATTCTCTCGACCACCTCCCGAGTGAAGTCTTCAATTGTATGGTCCTCCTGGATAGCCCAATTCATTGCCGGCAGTGGCAATTTGTCAATCCCCTTCTCTTTGTACTGGGGATCTATGGTGGGGGCGTTGTCTGAAAAGCCCGCTGGGAACCTCTGGAGCTTTAGCTCCTGCATCATTCCGGCCATCATTCTATCGTAATGCCAGCTGCACACATCCATATTATCCTGGTGATCTTCCCAGAAGTCCTTCATGTGTGCATGGTGGGGGTCTGCAGCCCGGGGTAGTACCGTTGCAATTCTGCCATGCGGATCAAAAAATTTTCATGCCAGATAAAATTCTTGCAAGTTGTAACATTGAACCTCATTATCTTCCTCCTTTGCGGCGGCCAGATTGTAGGTGTAGTTCCCACAGGAGATTGGGAATGAAACGTTTGGGACCTTCTTGTGGGCCAAGAGGGTATGTAGTTCCATCATCTGCCGGCAGTATTCCAGCAGTACGATCTTGTCCCCGTAATGCTTGGGCAACAAGTAGGGCTTCCCGGAGAAGCCGGTGACCCTAATGTATGTGTGCTGCTGGAATTGGATATAGTAGTGCCCATAACTACTAACCAATTTCATCACCTCAGTAGTCAGGCGGTATCCAGCATCCCAGGTGGGCGTGAGCAAATGGTAGTAAATGAAGGAGTCGTTCACTCGGCAATAACTAGGGAAGTTGGCTTCCCATTGAATCTGTAGGAAATGGTCCCACGGTGCTTTCTGTCCCTGGCCAAGCCCAAGAACACCATCTGTAAGTAGGCTATTGGAGTGGGGCCTCTATTGGGCCAAAGCCCAGAAAACATAAGAAATCATATAGAACTTCTTCTTCTTGTTCAGCTGTAGGAACTGGGAGTCGACATGATTGGAGATAATGGTTGCCCAATCGAAGAATTCTCCCTTAGTGGAGATGCCCAGCAGGAAATAGTACATCCATTTTGCAAATTCTTGGGCGGAGGGCTGCCCAAATACCTGGGCCAATGCTATCATCCCCATTTGGATGCTTTCCTTGAATTCAGAGCAGTGGATATCTATCTTCATTCTTTTTGGATCCCTCTTCGGGACCTTGAGCCAATTGGTGTTCATGTATGCCCAGGCAGCATCCTCTAGTTGGTTGAATTATTTCAAGGCCTCGGTCCTTGTGACCACCGTGGCCCTATCAAATTGCAAGATTTCTAGGCCTGCTTGGAAAGTAACTGGGTCAAGGGACACCAGTGGAGTGAGGAATCCCGTAGGCTCTGTAGCTGCAAGCATGACGGCCTAGACAGAAGAGTTATAGTTGGCAGCCAGGGTGAGAACGAGCTCCGGAGACTGCATAGAGCATGGGAAGAAAGCCGCCTGGAGAATTCCAGAACCTCCGATATTGGTTGCAATTTTATCTCCAGCCTGTCACTGGATGTGCATGATCTTTACCAGGGCCTGCATTTCTGCCCAAGTCCCGACACTGGGGTCGGTCATAAATTTTACCTAGGACTCAATCTTTGAGCCCATAATCTCCTCACCCTAGACAAACTTCATGGTGAGGGGTAGCTTTGCCAAGGCCTTTTTTATCTTTGACTTTGCCGCTGCCCTGGTCTCGGTTGTGGATGGCAACTCCGGACTTCTGGGAGGAGATGATGCGGATGCTTCAGACATGGTTGTAAGGTGAAGTCCAAAACTGCGAGACAAAGCGACCGTCAAAACATATTTATCAAAATAACATAGTAACTCCGGGGTCCGGAGATCTTACCACCGTGATGTTCTACTTTTCCTGAAAAGTTAGTTTTACGCAAATACCCGAAAAGCAAAACATAAACTTAGGATTTTATCATATCTCCAGGCCCGGAAAGTTTTATCACATTTGACAAAGACCTAGGATGAATGGCGAAAAGAGGTCCGCGGCCCAGAGAAATGACCGTTAGCAAAGAAGAATGTGGAAGCAAGTCCGCATGGACGCCACGTGTGATAGCATTGAATGGATGTGATGGCACTGGTGGTGGAGCCAACTATTCGAACGCACAAAAAGGGAAAGCCACTTGGCCAGAAGTAATTGCGCACATGGGAAATAAATGAGGCCCTGACAGCCTTGATGGAGGAGAGAGAAAACTGCCTGTTTGAAATTGGCCAAGAGCCAAGTTTCAAACAGGTTGTTTTCTGCCTCGAAGCAAGCTTTGAAGCGAAAAACTAGAAGCAAGGGTGACTCGACCAGCTCGTCGAGCCACCCGAAAGGATATACAGAGAGCCGAGGGGTATACACATGGAACAGAGGAGATCTACAAGGGTATTCACAAATATATACATATATACAACTTTATACGCATGAAAAGACTTCCGCAGGAAAAACCAGACAAAGCTAAAACAAGAATATACAGCTATTTACATTATGTACATGCTATCTATAGGCCATCTACAGACTATATATAGACTATCTACATCTGTGCAAAAGGCAAACAACCTTCTGGCAGAGCCAAGCCGCCAGCAAGCGATAAAACTAGAAGACCAAAGAAACAACAGAGAAACAAAGCAAACGAAAACAAACAACAGGCAAACCCAAAGAAAACTAGAAAATGAAAGCAAAGCGAAGAGGAGGGAAGCAGAGAAACCAACCTGAAAACACAGAAGGTGGAGGAAGGGAAAGATTACCAGGAGAACTCTGCAACAACTTCAAATCATCAAGCGGTAGAGATCACCACCATGGAGCACTAGCGTACGTCTGAGAACAGTAGAAGGTGTTAAGATTTGGTTATCACAAATCTCTCTGTAACTGCTCTGCTAATCGCTTTGAAAATCTCTCTAATTCTCTCTAAGTGCTTGAAGATTTTAATCGCGGTAAGTGTGAAAATGACAGGCGAGTCTATTTATACCCGTGGTAAAAAATGATCCTCCTCCTTCCAGAGATTTTAGGTTAGGCCAAACCTCCGGACTCCGGGCCCGGGGATTCCTTACAAAGATGTTCTTAAGACTTAGGAACATCATCGCAAGAAATCCCAGAGTCTGAAATCCAGCTTCCAACCAAAAGGCAACCTCCAGGATCCGGGATCCCGGAGAGAAACAAACAAAACAAGAAAACAACACACGTCGGGGAAGAAAACCCCAGAGAAAGAAAGCAAAAAGAAAAGACAAGGCAAAGCCGCAGCAAAAAGCAAAGTGAAAAAAGGGGGACCCAACATTTTGCACACAAAATGTAGGGACGGGGATGCAGGGCATAACAAATGGCGACTATCTGGGACAAATGCCTTAGCACATTTGAGAACCATAGAATCTCTGGCTAACACAACTAGAACAAATCATCCTCCTGAAGGGTTTAACAGGGAGAGAGCTGCATATTCGAGAGAACCTGACCACACAGGAGTCAGTCCGGAGCCTTTTATCAGTGGTGTCATGTGTGTTTTGGAAGGGAATCAAGCCGATGACCTCTTGGGAGGAATAGAGAGGTGGTACTAATTACATCGAACCAGTCATCAATTTGATTGCGTCCCCCGGAGACCAGAGTTTTGTCCCTCTTTTCCTCTTATTATTTTTATTGATTTCCAGGTGGGGAAGGCGGTACTTCTTTCACCATTGAGCCTAATCTTAGCTAAATTCAAATGGCGGTACTTCTTTCACCTGTCCACCTATATTTAGATATTCAAAGAAGATAAAACTATGGACCCGGGAAGAATTTCTTTAGATTTCAAACGTGGATCAACCAATCAGTATAGCTGATCTACTCCCGGTGTGTCTGATTACTTGTCCCTTATATTACTATTGTTCACTGATTTTCGGACTCAGAGAAAACACCCAATGGAGATTGCTCAAAAATGTGTCATATCCCGCAAAACAATCCCAGAGACCGGGTTGATTCCACCGTAATAAAGATAGATTCTAAAGTTCATAATGCCGGAGGCATTGCACCAGAGGCCAAAGTTATGCGAAGCATTCCAGTTCTTACAGGATGGGACAAAATGCCGGGGCCAAAAGAGCCAAAAGTGAAAACAAAGACAACAAAGCAAAAAGGGAGACTGCCCCGGAGGGCAGCCAACAGGACTATATACAAGGGGACATTTACATATAATACAACTTTTGGACAATCTTACCCTTACTCGAAGTAATGCTTGAGAAACTATCCATTAACAGGCAACGCAATAGGTTCTCCAGTCAAGGTGTTAAGGCGATAAGTATTTGCCCTGCAGATTTCTGAAATTAAGTATGGTCTGAGCCAGAGCTGCTGGAACTTGGTGTGCTTTCCTTTCTTCTCCCAGGCCTTGTCCCATAACAGGACCAGATCTGAGATCTGAAAATCCTTGTATTGGGATCTTCTGTTAAACCATCATTTTACCACTGCTTGATGACGTACAAAGTGTTCAAGGGCCACGTCTCGTTGTTCTTCCATTCGCACCAAGTTCAAAAGTCGAACCTCCACAATGTTGTCCCTGTTGTTGAATTCCTGCATAAACTGTAAAAATGGGATCTGTAAATTGACTGGGAACACAGGGTTTTGACCATAAACCAGGTGGAATGGGGATGTCCCCAGGGTGGCTTTAATATGAATATGATCTGCCCAGAGGGCGAACTTCAGTTTTTGGTGCCAATCCCAGGGATTTTGTTCCAATAGATGTTTGATCACCTCAAGAAGATTCTTGTTTGTTGATTTAGCAACGCCATTTCCCTAAGGATAATAGTTGCTGGAGAACTTAAGTGTGATCTTTTGGTTGTAGGTCCACTCGAGTAATTGTGTAGAAGAAAATGCCGGACCATTGTCACATACTAAAGCAAAGGGCATTCCAAACCTTGTGACAATATTTTCTTTCAAGAACTTGATAACTACGTCCACCGTGTTATTTTTACAAGGTATAGCTTCAGACCACCGAGTACAGTAATCAGTCACAGTAAGAATATATTGGTGGTTGGCAGACGAGCTGGGGTTGATCTCCCCGATGAAGTCAAATGCCCACTGGGCAAAGGGTCTAGCCTCATAGACTGGTTGCAGAGGCATGGCTGGGTTACGCTCATGATGCGCTGTAGTTTGGCAAGTATGACATTTTTTGACATGAGTGTAAACATCCCTAAAGATATAGGGCCAATAATACCCAGCCTAGAGGATCTGATGGGCAGTGGCATCAGCTGAACCATGCCCAGTTCCAAACTGTCTGTGGAATTCATCAATTATTTTCACATCTTGGTTCCTGTCGATGCACCGGAGGTACACTCCCTCGTAGTTTTGATGGTAAAGCACAGAGTTTTTGATCATGAAATGGGTACTTTTCATCCGCAGGGCACGATGTTTGTGGGGAGGTAATCCCTCTAGGCATTTTTTGTTTAGCAGCAAGTACACCAGATCAGTATACCACGGATCCTGGGTAATGGACTCCACCGTATAAGTGTGACATTCTACGTGGGGAATCTCTTCTGCTATTGTTCAACTTAGTCCCTGGCCTCGAACTATTTTCATGGGTTGCATCTCTAAATTGTATTCCTGGAGGATGGCCATCCATTTCCCCCATCTTTCACCCAATTCAATCTACATCAGCAGAGATTTGACAGCCTGGTCCGGGATGATAGCATGCACTTTTCTCCAGAGAATATAATGCCCAAATTTCTTCACGGCGCGAACTAGAGCAAAGGCCTATTTTCCAGTGATGAATACCAAACTTTAGCATTCTTAAAGGGGGAACTCATGAAATAAATTGGTCGTTCCTCCCCTTTAACCTTTTGGGTTAGTACTGCCACGGCAGAATGCGGCAAAGCAAACGAGTATATGTAAAATAGGAGGGAATAGTCCGAACTAGCCAAGACAGGTGCCTCCGTTATCGTCTGTTTAATCTGGGCAAACGCCCCCTTTTCTTCAGGACTCTACTCAATTTTGGTATCCTTTTTCATCATTTCGTTGAGTGGTTTAACTATCTCTGTGAATCCTGTGATGAATCAACGCACGAAGTTGATTTTTCCAAAGAAGGATCGCATTTCCTTTTTGCTACCAGGCATCTGTAGGTTTAGCAATGCTTCGACTCTATCAGGGTCTATGGATATACCCTTCTCAGAGATGATATTCCCTAGCAACTTCCCCTCGGTGACCCTGAATATGCACTTCTTGGGGTTGAGGGATATTCCATACCGGTGACATCTCTCACAGATCTGAGCGAGGTGGGTAGCGTGATCACACCTGTCCCAGGAGAAGATGGTCAAATCATCCATGTAGATGATTATGCATCAGTTTACAAGGCCCTCAAACACAATGTCCATGGCCTTCTAAAAATTAGCCCCTGCATTGATCAAACCGAAGGGAATTCTTCTGTACGCAAACATTCCCCACTTGGTGGTAAATGTTGTTTTCTCTCTATCTTTATATTTGACCATGACTTGGTTGTATCCTAAATATCAATCCAAGAAAGACATCATTTGGGATCCATTCACTATTTGCAACACCTCATCCAACGAGGGGAGAGGGTGATTATCTTTCTTGGAGGCCTTGTTTAAATTTTAGAAATCCACGCAAAGGCGGATCTCACCATTCTTCTTCCTGACTAGGACCAGGTTGGCAACCCATGTAGTATGTCGGATTGGAAAGATAATCTGAGCTGACAGTAGTTTTTCTACCTCTTGACGAATCAGAGGCTCTATCAGGGGGTTGACCGGTCTTTTCTTTTGCCGAAAGGGCTTAGCGTCCGGCTTCAGGGGGATGGTATGGGTCATGATAGATGTGTCATATGTCTTTAAGTCTTCATACCCCCAGGCAATTACATCAATGTATTCTTGGAGAACCGTGAGAATATTCTCCTTTTCCTCAGGGGAACATGAGGTGCCTATGTGGATGATTTTCTCTTCACCAGGCTGGTCGATGTTAACCTTTTCAAACTTTCCTCCCTCAGGGGAGGATGATACCTTCTCACGGGCTCGAGGGTCTGAGTCAAAGATTTGATCTAATGCAACCATCCCCTTAAGGATAGTGTTGGTGGGCAAGTCCATGATCCCATCGTCTTCATCACCCTGTCTAGTGTCATCATGGTCACGTTCCTCCACTACCTGATCCTCAAAAACACCAACATTGGCCATGAAGGCCAGGATATGTTGATCATCCTCAAAAACCTGAAAGTGAGTAACATTGTCTGGAATGGAGGGGGTGGGGACCATCTCAACTGAAAATCTTCGGAGTCGCGAGCCAGCCATCGGCTCAAGTGTACTGGCAGAAACGGCTAGGGCATCCGGGACATAGTTCTGTCACCGGGGAATAAGGTCAATGCACAAGGCATCAAAATCTTCAATAAGGCTCCAAGCCCGGTTGTGTTACGTGGCCAGCCTTTTTTTGTGACATGTGTATTGACTCCAGACTTGTTTAACAACCAACTCTGAATCACCCAGAGCCCGGAGGTGGGTGATACCTTTCCTTAGCGTGAATAAGAGTCCAAGGACCAAATCCTCATACTCCGTGACATTATTTGTACAGTTAAACTGCAATCTGTAGGATGCAAGGAAGGATTTCCCCCATGGGTTGATTAATTCTATCCTGGCCCCGCAGCCTTGTTTGGATCGGGACCCGTCGAACTTAAGGGTCCATAAGTCATTATTTGTAATTTGGGGCTGGGGACAGGGAGTTTTCTTTGGATTGTCGCTAGGAGACTTGGGGATTTCCTCCTGGACTACCGGCGTGGAAGTGGAACTTATCTATGGAGGCGTTTTGATTTTTGATTCCTGGGTGGATGGCACTAAAGGATCGCATCCCATAGAACTGGGTCCTGGGGAAACGGTTGTATGTTCACTCTGGAGGATATTAAGTTGTCGGGTAGTGATTGATAGGCATGGCTCACACTCATGCTCTGAATGTTTTTGCTAATGCACTCGGCACCAAGTGCTAGACAGGAGTGTGGCAAGGGTCGCTGTTGAACCCTGAGAGTTAACTTCAACTCTCACCTTTTCTTCTAAGTCCTGTGCTCTCTGCAATACTACGGGATCCTCTCCGGGGATGAAATCAAATGTTAAGATTTCAAGAGGTCGGTACACCCCCAGAGAGGACTCAGAGAAAAGGACTTCATTGACCCTCCCAACTTTGGTAAGGGCCTGTTTCATCCAGGGTTCACTTTCGACCCGGATCTGATTGGATTCTCCTTCCCACAGAAGCCATAAGTGGGTGAAGTCGGTCGAAAAGTATCCATTTAAGGACTTAGACCAATTCTGACTTAGTAACATCCCATAAGTCTCTGGGTTGTCCACCACTTGGTTGTCAATAATGATGGCTATCCTGGGGTCTTGGATAAGATGTATCCGGACGTTTTTCAATTCCCCCACCATTTTTACAGCAGTCTTATCCAGTTGGATCACTGCGCCATTAGACGGGGTGGGGTGGAGTCCGAGCTTCTGGAAAATGGATAAGAGCATGATGTTACCTGAAGCCCCAGAGTCTACTAGGCAGTTATGTATATTTTTGCCATAGATGTTCAGACCTAGTAGGAAGGGAGGATCCTCATTATTTCCCCGGAAGATGGCCGCGTTAGCATCTTTGAACGAGACAGTCTTGGGTGGGCGACTGACTGCTTCCGGGTTCCCTAAGAGCTTTAGAAGGGACTTCTTCTGCTCGGGACAATTTAACAAAACCTCCATCAAGGTCATGGAGGTGGTGGTCTTCTCTAACGCCTTCGTGATGTCGAATCTTCCTCCCAGGAACTGGTGATTCTCCTCCGTGGGATATTTTGCTTGGTTAGAGCTAGGACTTTTTGGAGGGATGGGTTGATCAGTTGCACTACCCCGGGGAGGAGGAGTGTCTTTGGTAGGAGGTGTGGGCATATAAGCTGGTCCTTTACCCACCTAGCTCCAGGTGTTGTATGGAGCCCGTGGGTTGGTAAAGGCATTGGCCTCGAAGGGCGGGATGGATTCGTCAAAGAATCCCTGTCGTTTGGATTCTTCCTCATCTTCCCCAGAAGTTCCAAAGAAGATGGTATCACAGGCAAAGGCACTGTGGGTTTTCTCTTGGACAGAGGGCTCCGGGGGAGCGGTGTCATGCGATTGCTGTCTGTCCAGTTGGGAAATCATTATGACTTTCTCCAAAGTGGCACAATTCACTTCATTGTGTGAACCTGTGTCATGTAGTCTACACCAGTTAGTCATGGGCTGGAAGTCTGTGACTGGCGTAAAATGGGATGGTCCAGCACCATTTTGGTTGGTGTTTTGGTTCGGAGGAGGGCCTCCGGTATTAGCGTTGTTGTTCCATTGTTGTTGGTTTGGCTTGGGCCCGTTAAAGTTTCTTCCCCCGGTATTGTTGTTACGTTGGCCGGAGAAGATATTCCCTCTCTGGGAATTTGAGTTTTGGGGCGCGTAGGACCCAGCCTTTAGTTGACCCATGTCCATGGTTAGAGTGGACAACATTCACTAGAGGGACTCAACTTCAGCGGTCAACTGAGTGTTAGCGTCATAATGGGATGGTTGTGGCAGTTGTTGGCTTCCCAGGAAGGCAGCAGGATTAGCCAGAGTTGAGGGCTGCAATCCTCCAGCTACAGACGACTGGAAGAAGGGCACTCCGGATGGTTGTGTCTGAGTCTGTTGTGTCTGCTGTGGCTGATTCCAAGGGAAGACTTCCAGACCTGGTGTCATCTGGGTCTGGGAAGGGTAAACATATCGTACCTGTTGGTCTATCAAAAGTGGTGGGGGATTCACTGCCATTGAGGGGGAACCTATCACCAGATTGGGATTGTAACCCCCAGCATAAGCAGTTCCACCGGGGATCATATTGAAAGGCGTGTTCTATCCAATCCCACCCGGGGACTTATTGAGACCACGGGACAACTCTAAGGCCAGTTTGTAGACTTTTGCTAAATTATCCTGGTCGCCTGGGGTGGTTGTTCTCCAGAGGAGGGTGGCAACGAAAGGGTCCATCGCATTAAGGTATGTCTGAATGGTAAGATCTGGCGATGGGACAAAAGGGCCGGTGCACCTCTTCAGGGCATGCTGGAACCTATGGTTGAATGTTGCAAGAGGTTCATTGGGTTCCTTTCTAATGGAGATGAACTAGCTATGGGACCAGGCTGGGTCCACATGCACGCGAAAGGCAGCCAAGAAGGCGTCTTCCATATCCTGCCAAGTGTTGATGGAGTTGGCGGGAAGGTTTAGGTACCAGTTCAACTCGCTTTGTCCTAAGGACAAGGGAAACATGCGGGTCACAACATCTTCATGCTGGATCTGGTGTCGATTCATGGCATCTTTGTATGCTTGTAAATGTTCTTCTACAGTCCGTAAGCCTAAGTTCTCATATTGCGGGCAAATCTTCTCCAGGTGAGAAGGTAAATCGTTGATTGCACCTGAAAAAGTGCCCATTGGGGACCCAGTATTTTCAAAGTATGCAGCCATTGGGGGAACTATATGTTGGGTAGTTTGAGTACTAGTTCCCGGGACCGTCTGGGGAGTTTGGGTATTCGTAGGTATGGTAGATCCCCAGACAACAGAGGCTGGTAGGACTTTCGATGTCTGCCTCTTTCAAGCAGGAGGCTCGAGTTTGACAAACCTTTTGGGATTCGGAGCAGACCTAAGGACTCTTTCAAATTTAGCTGGGGAAAAAGACCCAATCCCACTAAAGGCTTGTCTCCTAAAACTACAACTCGGGGAACCCTCAGGAGGTGTAAAATTGGAATCTTGGGAGGGGGATGAGTTCATGCCCTCCTTCAAGCGCCAGTTTCTATTGATGGGGTTTTGCTGACCGGATCCGCCAACCGTCATAAGTTGTCACCGGGTTCCAGAGAAATCGGCCAACTCCGCCTGCAAAGGTTGTCCGGGGGAAATAAATCCTCCGGGCCTTCAAGCACCTAGGTGTCGGGTCATGACGGTGCGGGGCTTGGTTGGGAGATGTGACTGTTTTCAAGGGGGATAGCTGGTTACTTCAACTTATTCTCTCAGAGATTCTGAATAGTAAGGGTTTCCCGGGTCATTCTACACTTAGCGAATAAAATGAAAAAGATCCTGCAGGGTTAGAACATTCATCTAACTATAGTCACGCTGAAAAGTCCAGAACATCGACAACACTCTGAAAGACTACACTAAATACCGAAGAAATACACAACCATCAGTTAGCATTTTATGAGTAGTGGAAATAAAGAGGTCGTTAATCTACTTTAACATATCAAAGTGAAGGACATACAGAACATTAAAACATGAAATACCATTAACTCAGAAGCAGATACATTAACAACTTCATTGCCAAGAATCCTTCCCTCTTTATTAATGTTTAGTCCAGCAAGAACTGGTGCGTGATACAATGGTGGCTCCAAGGGAGCATCTAACTACCAAAAATAGAACAATGGAGCATTGAGCTCTGCAACTAAAACTAGAAATCACTTTTCTATTTCTTATGGACAACAAAATCATCAATTTCTTTGACCCTTGGAAATGGGTCGATTTGCCTATTTATACAACTCTCTAACCCTAACCCTATTTTACTATGCTTTAATAAAATACAATATCTGGGGGCCGGTACTACCTGTGCCACCCTACAAAAGACCTGGAGACGGAATAGGTCTGTCATGTCAGAAGAAGAAGACAAGAATATACATCAGAAGAATTGGCCTCAAGAAGAGAGCCAGATGGAAGGAAGAAGAAAGTAGGTCTGTCGAGGACCGAGGCTACATGCCTTATAAATGGGAAATACAGTGCCCTGTCTCCAATGTGCCAGGTGTACCTTTGAATGGTGCCTTGAGAAGACCACCCTGTCAGAAACCAACTGCCGAGCCAATGCCTCTTGATGCACTCAACTACCCTCTAACAATCTTTATTAACCACTTCTGAAAGTGACCGGTCGGCCTCGGGGACTGGGACACGGATCACTTTAAAGAATACAAAATTTTGGATCTGGAACTCCGGGATCTGGGAACTTACGTCCCCAAAAGAATAAAGAATGCTTAATGCTCAAATTTCTCCGATTCCTGGAGAACGCTCAAGGCTGTTTATTATCGTTGAAGGCCTGAAGGATGCGGAAAATACCATCTTCATCAATCTTCCTTAGGCTGGCCCTTCGGTGCCTGGCCACTTCAACTTGTTCCACCAAGTCTGGAACATTATTTTTGAACTTTTCTGCCATCTGCGCGGCATCATGGCCTTTAAGCACCATTTTAGTCAGTTTTTCCATTCGGCCCCCATCTATCCCCTCCGGGGATTGATATCGAGATGCCATCATTTCATCAAAATTCCCCAAAACTGATTCCTCGGGGGTATAAGTATTTGTGCCAAGGGGATCAACCCCGGAAGCCTTTATTACAAATGCCTTGTACAAATTGGAAGAACCCTTTACTGTGTTTCTCTTTTCCTGTAAGGACTCTACCAGTTGCTTGGTTACCTCCAATGTGAGGTCCAGTCTGGAGTGCTGAGCCCTTACAAAATTAAATGATTCCTCACCCAGAATTCCAGATTCGTAAATTATGTCTTCCCCTAGGGTGAGGAGCTCTTCAAACTCTACCTTCCATGCCTGGTAATTTTCAGCATCACTCTCCCATTGCTCAATCAGTGCTTCCGCCTGTAAAATAATCTGTCAGGCCATATATAAATCTGGGAGAGTGGCCGCTAGGAAACGCCAGGTGTTTCCTATCTATAGAGTGACCCATTCGTCTACTACCTGGGCCTTCTTCTTCATTACTCGCAGGGAGTCTATGTCACTCTGCAGCAATTCCTCTGATGTGGAGGTCTATGGAGGGGCGGCGTTGAGGGGTCGGGCCAGCTCTGTAAGCAACCCCATGAGGTTTGCATTCTTCTCCTTTTCTGCCTTGAGTCTCTGGGCTTCCTTTTCATATCAGGCCTCCACTTCCCTTGCCGCTTCTTTTAGCAGGTCTACTTTGCCCTTCTTTCCTCTTTTGCCCAAGGATACCTCTACGATATTATAATCCGCGGGATTCGGGGTCGCTTCATCAGCTTCTGGGGGAGGCGTTGCTATCACCGCAACTATTTCTCTGCCCGGCCCAGTTTGAAGGGTATGAACAGTCCGGGCCTTCTTTGCTTTTGGCGGGGCCTGGGCTAGGGCCATCATTTTGGCTAGGGAGAGAGGGACTGTTAGAGTGGATTGGGCTTTCCTTTTTCTACTCTCTACTAGCCATGGAGGTGAGAGAGGTGGCCTTCCTGCCAGAGTGTGTTCTTTGAATTCTCTCTTGGTGTCCGGTGGTGGCTGCTCCTTTTCAATGTGCACTTCCTCTATGTCTCTCCCTGCCGAAACTTCTTCTTCAGCAACATCTTCGATCTCTGTCTCCTCAGCCTGGTCTCGGATGTCAATTTTTGTGTCTAGACCCTGGTCGGCTTCAAACTCCTCTTCCAGAGGGGGATTGGCTGGGATGTCCACCTGTTTTGTTTCCTTCTCCGGTTCTGAGGAACTGGAAGAAAGGATTTCCACTTCTTTTGGGAGGGAAGCCCTTGGCGCTGGTTCTACCTTTGGCTGTGCAATATGCTTTCTTTTCCTCTGGCTGATCAAAGGTGGCCCCGCATCGGCTATTACTGCTGCCTTTGTTAGATCCACCCCCGTCGCCTTAATCACAAAGGCTGCCAATGACAGGGAGGAAGGAGGATGAATTGGTCTGGCCATTTGTGGGGGAGTGGCGAGCCTTGTGATCAACTGCTCCCTCATTTGTTGGGAGGCTACTATAGATTGCCTAATTTGTTCTTGGATGGGGACTTGCTGCACAGGGGGAGTTGTCTCTATCCCCTTTCCTTTATCTGTGCCTTGCGCAAAAGTCCCGGCCCCCGGGGTCAACTTTGGTACCGGTGGTAGTGTTACTTTTGGTACCAGCCTGGAGGCTAGGCGCGCACTCCCGGGGCATGCCTTCTTAAAATAGGCATGACTTCTCTCGACCACCTCTTGAGTGAAGTCCTTAATTGTATGGTCCTCTTGGATAGCCCAATTCATTGCTGGCAGTGGCAATTTGTCAATCCCCTTCTCTTTGTACTGGGGATCTATGGTGGGGGCGTCGTCTGAAAATCCCTCTGGGAACCTCCGGAGCTTTAGCTCCTGCATCATTCTGACCATCATTCAGTCGTAATGCCGGCTGTGCACATCCATATCATCCTGGCGATCTGCCTAGAAGTCCTCCATGTGTGCGTGGTGGGGGTCCGTAGCCCGGGGCAGTGCCGTTGCAATTCTGCCATGCGGATCAAAAATTTTCCGCACTAGATAAAATTCCTGCAAGTTGTAACATTGAAGTTCATTATCTGCCTCCTTTGCGGCAGCCAAATTACAGGTGTAGTTCCCATAGGAGATTGGGAATGAAACATTTGTGACCTTCTTGTGGGCCAAGAGGGTATGCAGTTCCATCATCTGTCGGCAGTATTCCAGCAGCACAATCTTGTCCCCGTAATGCTTGGCCAACAAGTAGGGCTTCCCGGAGAAGCCGGCGACCCTAATGTATGTGTGCTACTGGAATTGGATATAGTATTTCCCATAACTACTAACCAATTTCATCGCCTCAGTAGTCAAGCGGTATCCAGTATCCCGGGTGGGCGTGAGCAAATGGTAGTAAACGAAGGAGTCGTTCACCCAGCAATAACTGGGGAAGCTGGCTTCCCATTGAATCTATGGGAAATGGTCCCACGGTGCTTTCTGTCCCTGGCCAAGCCTGAGAACACCATCTGTAAGTAGGCCATTGGAGTGGGGCCTCTGTTGGGCCAAAGCCCAGAAAATATAAGAAGTCATATAGAACTTCTTCTTCTCATTCAGCTGTAGGAACTGGGAGTCGACATGATTGGAGATAATGGTCGCCCAGTCAAAGAATTCTCCCTTAGTGGAGATGCCCAACAGGAAATATTACATCTATTTTACAAATTCTTGGGTGGAGGGCTGCCCAAATACCCGGGCCAATGCTATCATCCCTATTTGGATTCTTTCCTTGAATTCAGAGCGGGGGATATCTATCTTCATTCTTTTTGGATCCCTCTTCGGGACCTTTAGCCAATTGGTGTTCATGTAAGCCCGGGCAGCATCCTCCAGTTGGTTGAATTGTTTCAAGTCCTTGGTCCTTGTGACCACCGTGGCCCTATCAAATTGCGGGATTCCCAGGCCTGCTTGGAAAGTAACTGGGTCAAGGGACACCGGTGGAGTGGGGAATCCCATAGGCTCTGCAGCTGCAAGCATGACGGCCTGGATGGAAGAGTTATAGTTGGCAGCCAGGGTGAGAATGAGCTCCGGAGACTGCACGGAGCATGGGAAGCAAGCCGCCCAGATAATTCCAGAACCTCCGATATTGGTTGCAATTTTATCTCCAGCCTGTCGCTGGATGTGTATGATCTTTACCAGGGCCTGCATTTCTTCCCAAGTCCCGACACTGGGGTCGGTCATAAATTTTACCTGGGACTCAATCTTTGAGCCCAGAATCTCCTCACCCTAGACAAACTTCATGGTGAGGGGTAGCTTTGCCAGGGCCTTTTCTATCTTTGACTTTGCCGCTGCCCTGGTCTCGGTTGTGGATGGCAACTCCGGACTTCTGGGAGGAGATGATGCGGATGCTTCAGACATGGTTGTAAGGTGAAGTCTGGACCTGTGAGACAAAGTGACTGTCAGAACATATTTATCAAAATAACATAGTAACTCCGGGGTCCAGAGATCTTACCACCGTGATGTTTTTCTTTTCCTGAAAAGTTGGTTTTACGCAAATACCCGAAAAGCAAAACATAAACTTAGGATTTTATCATATCTCCGGGCCCAGGAAGTTTTATCACATTTGACAAAGACCTAGGATGAATGGCGAAAAGAGGTCCGCAGTCCAAAGAAATGACCGTTAGCAAAGAAGAATGTGGAAGCAAGTCCACGTAGACGCCACGTGTGATAACATTGAATGGATGTGATGGCACTGACGGCGGGACCAACTGTTCGAACGCGCAAAAAGGGAAAGCCACTTGGCCAGAAGTAATTGCATGCATGGGAAATAAATGAGGCCTTGACAGCCTTGATGGAGGAGAGAGAAAACTACCTATTTGAAACCGACCGAGAGCCAAGTTTCAAACAGGTGGTTTTCTGCCTCAAAGCAAGCTTTGAAGCGAAAAACTAGAAGCAAGGGTGACTCGACCAGCTTGTCGAGCCACCTGGAAGGATATACAGAGAGCTGAGGGGTATACACATGGAATGGAGGAGATATACAAGGGTATTCGCAAATATATACTTATATACAACTTTATACGCATGGAAAGACTTCCGCGGGAAAAACCAGACAAAGCTGAAACAAGAATATACAGCTATTTACATTATGTACATGCTATCTACAGGCCATCTATAGACTATCTGCAGACTATCTACATCTGTGCAGAAGGTGGACAACCTTCTGGCAGAGCTGAGCCACCAGCAAGCGGCAAAACCAGAAGACCAAAGAAACAACAGAGAAACAAAGAAAATGAAAACAAACAATAGGCAAACCCAAAGAAAACTAGAAAATGAAAGCAAAGCGAAGAGGAGGGAAGTAGAGAAACCAACCTAAAAACACGGAAGGTGGAGGAAGGGAGAGATTACCAGGAGAACTCTGCAACAACTTTGAATCGTCAAGCCATCGAGATCACCACCACGGAGCACTAGCGTACGTCTGAGAATAGTAGAAGGTGTTAAGCTTTGGTTATCACAAATCTCTCTGTAACTGCTCTGCTAATCGCTTTGAAAATCGCTCTAATTCGCTCTAAGTGTTCGAAGATTTTAATCGTGATAAGTGTGAAAATGATAGGCGAGTCTATTTATACCCACGGTAAAAAGTGATCCTCCTCCTTTGAGAGATTTCAGGTTAGGCCAAACTTCCAGACTCTGGGCTCGGGGATTCCTTATGAAGATGTTCTTAAGACTTAGGAACATCATCGCAAGAAATCCCAGAGTCCGAAATCCAGCTTCCAACCAAAAGGCAACCTTCGGGATCCGAGATCTCGGAGAGAAACAAACAAAACAAGAAAACAACACACGCCGGGGAAGAAAACCCCGGAGAAAGAAAGCAAAAAGAAAAGACAAGGCAAAGCCGTAGCAAAAAGCAAAGCGAAAAAAGGGGGACCCAACATTTTGCACACAAAATGTAGGGACAGGGATGCAGGGCATAACAGATTGGTTAGCAATTGTCCATGATGGCACCTCAAAAAAGTCTTTATTAAAATCTGGTTAACTTTTAGCGACCCAGCAACTGAGTGATCTCCTTGTCGCTTAAATTATTTGCCAACTGCAGTTTCTTCAAGAGACTCAGGGACTACCGTAGGATCAATCATTAGATCAATGGTTATCTCCAAATTGCTTGATCTTTTAACTTAACCATTTGTTTTTTAGAGACATCGCGACTAAAGAATTTCTTAATTATTCTTTACCTTAGGTCACATCTGGAGACTTGGCGACTGTGATTTCTCTATGTCACTAAATAGTCTCTTTAACTCATGTTTCATCTCAAGATAACATGACTGAGTACAAAGTCTCTTAATCGCTTGATTATATCTTCTTTAAAATATTTATCTAGAGACAACGTGACTGCTATTGATTAAGATTTCCTTTATATCTAACAGTGGTCGCTAAGTCTCGTAATCTTTATTACAAACCCTAATATTTTATGAGACTTAGCAAAAAATGGGCGCATGTCTTACCTTTTCCTCTTTTCTCTTAATCACTTGATCATGCTTGAATTTTCAAATTTGTATTGCGACCATGCGACTACTGTCAGATCTTATCTTCATCCAATGGTTGTCGCTTCATCTCTTGATATTTTTCTTAACTCATCTTTCTTCACGCGACTGTGCGACAACACTGTTATCTTAATCTGACATCTAATCCTTGGTTTATCTAGAGACTTAGTGACTATTGAATCTCCATGTCACATGATAATTTCTAAACCATGGTTACAATTAGGAGACTTCCTGACTTTCATTACATTAAATCTCTGATCAATGGTTGTCGCTAAGTCTCCAGTTCTTTCACTTAACTCACTTTTGATCACAAGACTTGGTGACAACACTTTAACTTAAACACTTGGACTTAACTCATAACCATGGGTTTCATCAAGAGATAATGTGACTGAGTAATCTCAAAGTTTCCTTATAAAATTTCTAACTCTTCTTTCATCAGGAGACAATGCGACTACTGTTAGATCTTATCATAAAATCAATGGTCCATGTCAAGTCTCGTAACCATTTTAGCATATTCTATTTCATTAAGAGACTATGCGACTAAAGCTTTTCGCTAAGCCTCGAGATCATAAGGAATATTCTCTCTTTATCATGAGACAAGTAGACTAAGAAATAAGCACATGCAAATAAACTTAGAGTTAATTCATAAAAAGTAATATGGAAATAGAACATGCTTTGAGAATTTTAGGGCTTTTCTGTAATTTCGAACAAAAATTACTCAAGGGCTTAGGGTTTTGACATTGTTCAAAGAATTTAGGGCTAAAGAATCATTTTCATAGGTATGTAAACAATTTCAAACATGATTTTTAACCTTCTAGGCATAGGAATGATAGGTACTTCAACAATTTTCACAGTGAACTCAAAGAATAGGAAATGCAACCAACAGTGGCTCTATCGTAGGATGGCTAAACATAGTTTATGGAAAAGAATCTCAGAATCTCTAGTTTCAAACCTCTTTAAAAACAAAGGCAACACTAACCAACCTACCGTAGAAGGGAAACACACAACTAAAATAAACTATATACAATATAAAACATATTTACTTGTGCATAAAACTTTGTTTTTCAATTGAAGAAAGGCTTCAGAAATTGCCCATGCACTGGAAACTCAAAATCTTCTCCATCCATGTTCTTTAGTAAATAGGAATCCTTTCCAAAGCTTTGTGAAATAAAAAATGCCCCGAGCCATAAAGACTCAACTTTTTAATGCTTTCCTTTATCTTGTGCTCTCACATTCCACTGAAGAACTAGGTCATCTGGTTGGAATTTTCAGTCATCTGGTTGGAATTTTCTGTTAGTAGCCCTTCTCTCAAATAGATATTTCATCTTCTGTTGCAATTTATTGTTTTCCTTCTGTCTATCTCTTCTTGTTTCATCCAACTCTGCCAATTGAATCATTCTATCTTGCATGCTATTAGAAACATCTAACTTCTCTTCTTGTATGAACTGATATACTAGTAACAGATTGTTTATAGGCATTTTTTACTGTAAACCATAAACTAATTCAAATGGAGATTTTCCTATTGCCTTTTTAATTGTTATTCTATCAGCCCAGAGTGCTAACCTTAGTTTGGTATGCCATGCTCTCTTACTCTTTTCAAGAGTCTTTTTCAATATCTTCAAAATACTTTTGTTACTAGATTCAGCTTGTCCATTTGCCTATGGGTGGTATGGGGATGAATATGATATTATAATCCCATTCTTTTCACATAAATCTGTTATCTCATCTAATCAAAAGCACATGACATTTTTTCATTATTAACTTTGAAGGTACACCAAATCTAGTCAGAATATTCTCCATTAAAAATTTAGTGACTACCTTACTTGTTGCCTTTTTTGTAGGAATGGATTCAATCCACTTTGCAAAATAATCAGTGGATACCAGTATCCAACTGTTTCCTCCACTAGATTTTTCTACAAACTCACCAATAAAATCAATTCCCCACATATAAAAAGGGGCTTCAACACTTACTGGGTTTAACAACAGGGCTCCTAAAAATTTGAGCTTATTTGAGAATCTCTGACATGGCTCACCTTTTCTAACATATGTATATGTATCTTTAAACAACGAAGGCCAATAGTATCCAACCCTTAAAATCTTGTGGGTAGTGGTTTTGGCAGAAAAGTGACCTCCACACTCCCCTGCATGCATTTCATTTAAAACTTTCTCATATTGGCTCTGATCCAAACATAACAATAATACACCATTTATGTCTTTCCAATACAAATCTCCTTTAACTAAGGTGTATTTTTGAGCCTGCAATCTAAGACTTCTCTTTTGATTGTCAGTCATAACATCAGGGCACTTGACATTCTTTAAAAATTACACAATATCAGTATAAAATGGTTGTCTTTCTATACTTGTAACTATCTGATCATGTGTCTCTATATCAAATTCACTTGTACTAAATCCAAGTTATCTTTTGTCATGAGTTTTTCCAAACCCTGACCTCTTATCAACATTGTAATGTGGATTTCAAGATTAAATTCTTGAATTTTGTTTATCCACTTACACCTCTTACCAATCACGTCTGACTGTGTAAGAATATCCTTTACTACTGAGTGAAGGACATATGCTTGCACCTTAGCACAGACCAAATATGGTCTAAAAGATTTTATTGCTTTTACTAAATCATATGCCTACTTTTCCATCATCTCATAATTTAGCTCTGAAGCCTGGAGAGATTTTCTATAAAAGGCTATTGGATGCTCAAATCCTTCTTAATCCTTTTGTAGTAAAATAGCAGCAATTGTGTGATAAGATGCAAATGAAAACAAAGAAAATGGCTTACTATAATCAGGCAATTTTAGAATAGGAGCCTCTTGCACTTCCTTCTTTGTCCTCTCAAATGCTATTTGAGATTCTTCATTCCAATTAAATTTTGCATCTTTTTTTAGCAACTTTATCATAGGTTTGACAATTTCTGCAAACTTTTCAATAAATCTTCTAACAAAATTAATCTTTCCTAAGAAAGATTGAGCTCCCTTTAAGTTTTTTGGAGCAATGACCTTCTGGATTTCTTCTATTCTTTCAGGGTCTATTCTTACTCCATCTTTAGACACTATGTGTCCCAACAACTTTCCCTCCTGTACTACATAGTGACATTTCTTAGGATTTAATGAAATACCATATTCTAAAGCTTTGTTGAAAATTTTACCCAGGTGTTCACAATGATCCTCAGCTTTCTAAGAGTATGCAGTTAAATCATCTTGATAAATGACAATGAACAAGTCAATAAATTCCTTAAAAGCAACATCCATGGCCCTCTAAAAAGTTGCTCCTGCATTTATCAATCCAAATGGCATTCTGATATAGACATAAGTTCCCTAAGGAGTGGTAAATACAGTCTTGTACTGCTCTGATTCCTTCACTAAAACTTGGTTGTAGCCTGAAAAACCATCCATCATTGATAGCATCTCACAACCAGTCACTTTATGTAACATTGCCTCCATATTGGGTAAAGAATAATTATCTTTTAGTGAGGCAATATTCAAATTTCTGAAATCCACACATAACCTGATGTCACCATTCTTTTTTCTTACTGGTACCAAATTTGAAACCCATGTTGAGTGTTTGATAGGCTGGATAATCCCAGCATCCTTTAATTTCATCAATTCTTGTTGCATCTTAGGAGCCAGCAAAGGATTAATAGGCCTCTATTTTTTCCTAAATGGTTTCACCTTTGATTTTAGTGGGATCTCATATTGGAAAAGGTCTTCCCTATAAGCTTTTAAATCATCATATGACCATGCAAAAACACGCTTATATTTTCTCAATAACTTAATCAAATTTGTCCTTATATGGGAATCTAAACCTTTTCCAATATAAACAACTTGAGGACTTATTTCTAATCCTAAGTTAATTTCCTTCGAGTCCTTAATCTTATCATTACTTATCTTTGTTGAGTGATCATTTTGACTACTGAACAATGCTTCAAGTTCAACCAGACCCTTAGGAATCTGATTGGAACTCAATTGGACAACCTCATTTCCTAAGACATAGTCTTTACCATTTTTATTCTCAAGTAAGGTATTGAAATATATGCACTGATTCTCATAATGGTCCAGACACTGAATGAATCTCAAAATATCTTGGTCATCCTGAAAAACTTTCTAGTTGTATATATTATCTAGAACAACTAGTCTTGTCTTAACTTCAAGTATTGATACCCTGTGTAAGGTATGATCATCAGTTTTTAGAGCAACATTTGCTAAGAAATCTACCATTATATTTTTACACCTTTCTATCTAGCTTATATCAAAGGCATCAAACATTTCAATATGATCCCAAATAGCATATTTATACTTCTTTATTCTATCATTTTTCACTGCATATTTGGAACTTATTTGGGCTACCACTAATTCAGAATCACCATAAAATTTTAAAAATTTTATTCCATGTTTAATGACAATTTCTAGCCCTAAAGATAAAGCCTCATACTCTGCTGTATTATTTGTACACTGAAAGGCTAGCAAAAAATAATATTTGAAATTTGTACCTGATGGAGATATAATTAATACACTAGCTCCTGATCCTTATTTTGAGCAAGCTCCATCAAAATACATTTTCCACAATCCATCATTTCGTACAGTCAATTCTTTAACCAGAGGATCAATATTTTCACACTAATGATGATAATCACTCATGTGTAATCTAAAGTTCTCCATATCCACATCAATACAGTAGTTAATGTTAGTGTCTTCATACCATTCAATCTTGTGAGGAGTCCTACCTTCTCTTGACACTCTAACATTATTTCCAACAATCTTTAAAGTAGCATATGATAAATCACTTTGTATGCTACCTCCCATTGAAGCACTCCATTTTTTGGATAGTAACATCCCATAATGTGGTGGTATGTCAACAATAAGAACATTCATAGCTAAAACCACATCAGGACACACTGCTAATTTTCAATGCATGGCTTCAATAGTACCAATAACATGGACTTCTCTAGAATCCATTGCTTGACATCTCCCAGGAGGAGTATCCACTTGTAATCCCATAGACTTCATAATTTCTACTGGCATGACATTGTTTGATTCTCTTGAATCAATCATACAGTTCTTAAGCATCCTTCCATTAATTACTAGTGTTATAAAGAATGGGTCAACAATCTTAGGAGAAGTAGTTGTATTTAAGAAAATATGAGGAATCTCATAAGTCATTACTTCAGCTTCCTTCCCTTTTTTATTTGGTCTCTTATCAACATTTTTTGGAATTTGAACTTTCATTGTAGGCGCACTTTTCAACAATGATAAAACCTTTTATTTATGTTCCTTGATCCTCATCATTTCTAAAAATGGAACTTTTACAGTCATTTGAGATAAGCAGTAACACATGTCCACTGGAGTATACCTTATATCTGGGGGCTTTGGTTTTTCAACAATAATATTATTTTCCTCAATCTGTATGTTCAGAGTTGGTTCTTCTTTCTTACATTTTTTGTTTTCTATCTTAAGAGAAGAATTACTTGTTTCTTGTACCTTTTCTTTTCCTTTTTGTACAACATTAGGCTCTATGGCTTTAGTTACAATGTTTACCTTAGGTTTGTTTTCACTTTCCCTAGGTCCATATTTATTTTGTATATATTTGGTGTCTATTTATTTTCTTTTATAAATACACCAGATGGTTGACTACCAGTACCACCAACTACTCTATTTCTTAGGTGATAATTGCTTCTTGCTTTGTTCACCAAATCTGCAGTAATTCTTTCTTTTTCTTTATCTAAAGCTTTTTTTACCAATGGGAGGTCTTGATTATTTTGTGTATAACATCTTACATGGTCTTCTGTTTCTTCGATTTCACTGTCTGAAAAAATTTGTTGATGACGAATCTCTATATTTCCTTGTGAACCATATGAATCATGATTTTCAATTTCATTATCTGAGTCTACATCATGACATGAATAGGCATTTTTCATATTGTAATCACATTGTTCACTTTCATCATTCCCTTGTTCTTCATTTTCTTTCAGATTTAAGGAAACAATGCAAAAATCAGGATTATGTGGGGCTTCACAAGCCTCACACTAGAAATCATCATTGCACACATGGACAACATTTTTATGCAAAGGGTCTAGAGTTTTGTTCTCAATTTTTTCTTTTCTAGGTGGAGCAATAGGCTTCCCATCCTTAAACTGAGTTCCATAAGGATGATTTTGCATCCTATTCTGATGATTATAAGTGTTATTATAGGAAGGCTTATTATTTTGAGGAGCCCTATACTCTTTATATTCTGGTTCCTGTAGGTTACTCCTACTAAACCTTGAATCATCTCTCCTATTTAGTTTACCAGACACCCTTCTATTTATCTCAATATTTACTGCTATCTTTTAAGCATCAGTGAGGGTTCTAGGGTTTTTATCCCTAAGAGCATAACACATTTTAGAATCAAAAGCATTTAAATAGGTTGCTAAACATATCTCTTCATCCAGCCTTATTTTTTGAAATAGTTTATGCATAGCTCTTTGGAATCTGGTATTGAGCTCAGTGACCTCTTCATTATAGTTCTTTTTGATGTTATTGAACTCGTTCAGTAAGAACCCCTTATTTGTCTTATCACCATATTGATCTTTAAATAACTCAATTAATTCAGCCATGTAAGAAATATAGCCATTAGAAAGAGTTCTAAACCATTCTCTAGCATCTTCTACTAGAGACTAAAAAAAAATCTTCATCAACACATCTTCATGAATGATATTCAAATCATCAACAAAATCAATAAATTTCCTTAAGTGTACTTCACAAGAGATGACATTATTACCTGCATATTTGGGGAGCTTTTCTCCCACATCACCCACATCTTTTGGTAATGCATTTGGGTATCCAGGAATGCCGGTGAAATTAAACTACTTATACCTTTCAGAATGCAATGGTTTCCTTTGGAAGTTATCAGTCTCTTTGAAAGTAGTAGCTTTTGTTTTGTAAGATGTTGTTTTCTCAGTTCTAGCATAAGAATATTTGGAAGATTGCAAAAAATCTATTTTCTTCTTCATTTCTATTGTTGCAGCTTCCATTTGTGCTTTTTCTAGCATATTTTCCATGGTTTCCTTCTCTATCCCTAGTCTTTCAAGATGAATATCCAGTTTAGACATTTTCTCTGTTAGGACCTTCTGAACTTTAGGCTCTTCAATTTTTCTTTCAGTGATATATTTTTTTTAAATATTTGTCCTTAACATTTTTTGAACTAGAAGCTTTGTGAGTAAAGGGTATTTCATGGTCTTTTTGAGACTTCTCAGTATTTTTTGTAGTTTTATGTCTTAAGGATCTTCTTCTACTTTTGTCGATATCTTTATGCTCATGTTTTTTCTTTCTAAGTTTCTTTTCCCTTTTCATCTATTGAATAAGGGCAAGATGTTTCATGAGGAGTCTTTCTTCCTTAGCAAGCTCGTCAGAAGGAACTTCCTCAGTATCTAAACTAATTGTATTTTTTCCTTCTCTTTCACTTGAATTGGAGGTAGTTTCAAGTGTTTCTAATCCTCTCTTTGGAGCTTCTTCATATTTTGAATTATTGCCTTCATGATTAGACTGATTGCTATCTTCTTCTCTCCTAGTATTACTTTCTTTACTTCTTGGAGGAGTTTCATCTATACTAACTTATTTTCTTTTCTTCCTCCAAGACATCTCCATCCTTGAAGTTGATGGGATTCCACCATCTAATGCAACTTTAGGATTCCCCTTCATTTTTGACCTAGTATTCATTTTGAAAGATGTTCACTTAACTTGTTACTGATCACAGAGATTTAACTTTTAGAGTCGCCACCCAAAAATTGTTTGGGATGAATGAATACTATAAAAATGAACTTGGAAACTACAACTATAATTATACTATATTTGAAACCCTCAGATATTTTGAATACTTTTACCAAGACTTTACAATCTCTATTCCCCAGTGGAGTCGCCAATTTGTTAGCTCTTTTTCTTCCAGCACAACCTTAAAATGACAGTGTACTTATATACATGAATGAAAACTCATTTTTATGCAAGAGAAAGGATAATTGATGAGGTATTTGATAATACTAGGGATACCTATTATCACCTCATTTTTTGAGCTCCACAGACTTAGGCAGGTATTACCTATAACAGATTATTGATTCTTCAGTCAATATATTTAGTGGACTAGTTCATTCACTGGTTTGTTATTTTTTACCTCACTGTAACAAATTGTAAAATACCTTGGAGATTGCAATGATTAATTTAAAATAGAGTACCATAAACCATGCTATGGTCTTGATAACATAAACCAATGAGATAACGATTTGCATCCTTCTTCCTTTTGATTTTAGGAGGGGCAACCTAATGATCCTCTCTTCAAGGAATCAACATACTGAACTGTACCATAAGAATACAATCACTTGAATGGAATTATTTTATTTGCAGAGTATATGATTAAGTAATTTGGATTGTATATCAATTACTTAGCAAACATAAAACCAGTGCCTAATCCTTGGGGCTATGAGTCAATATCTTGTATAAATCCATAGTAAGGTAATCAATGAAACACTTGCAACAAAGATAGAATACCTTATATAATATCCTCTTCCTACAAATTTATCATAAAATCCCAAAACTAATGCTATGTTCCCTGGTGTTACTTGAAACAATTTAATCCTTCCTTGAAGGAACTTACAAGTAACTGCACAATCATGTTATGATCAGTGTGCTTAAATGCCTTACAAATAAACACACAAGAACTATAATAGAAATTTAAGGAGACAATTTAGATGTAGAAAATAAATTGAAAAATATTTATATTGATGTCTTAAAGCTCAAATACATATAGATAGACAAATAGTACAAAGGTTCAGACACAATTTTCAGTCTGCCTTGTAATTCTAATAAAACTCCCAACTCTTTCAAAAAATGTTACAACTACATATATATAGTCTCAAATCATCTTGGAATCCTTAAGAAAAGGATTGAACAAGCTTCAGATAAAAGACAAAGTATAGGAATGACCCAAGTGGTGGATGGACAAAAATGAGGAATGAAATCCAATCTTTCTTCTTTGTCTTCTTGTGGATTTTGGAGCCTTTGTCTATATGTGTTCAGGGTAGCATCTAAGATTGCTAACCTCCCTATTCTCATAGAACAGGTGCCATGTGTCCTTCATTCATCATCCATGACATCTAAGTCAACTATGGCAGGCTTCTTCTTCTTGGGTTTGTCATGATGTCCCATGTTGTGACATCTTCCTCCTTAGGCCACTCAAATTCTAAATACTTTCCAGTTGAGCCTTCTACCTTTCCCACCTAGCATATTTTATGCTTTTAACATCTATGATGAACTTATTTCAATCTTACTCTGAATTTATTGCTTCATCCAGAATTTTATTATACCTCTCCATATCTAATTCTCCTAGATCATATACAAAAATATCCTTGTTGGGAAGCACATTATCAAACTCTAATCCCCATAACCCCAATGGCTTGATCTAATCATCCTCAGTTCTAATGGGGGGGTATAAACCAATTATAACTCACCCCAAACATTTTTAACCTTGCCTCAATCTGATTTGATTTTCCTTTGAAAAATGACAAGGTGGCCCCAATCTGCTCTATCTCCGTACCAACTAGAGTTACTATCTCTGGTAAATCTAACCTTAATGGTTGCACTAATGCCAACCTCTCAAAAAGTGATGTCCTACCAAACCAGGTTGAATATTAAGGATTCAAAATTGTCAAAAAAAATAGCAACCTCTATTTGTAGGCCTAGAAACCTACCATAGGCCACATACACCACATCAATCTTATCTTTGATGGTCTCAATTCTATGCTGCATAATTGAAGTCAATACCTACAAAACAATACTATTATGTTTTGTGACTCCTAGCTCTATTTTAGTACATACCTCCCCTGTATATTCTATTTGGATTTCAACATCCATCACTTCTTTTGGTTCAACAGGGGTAGGTTATGTTATTTCTACTAATTGTTTGTTTAACTCATCTATGAGTTTCTCTTATTCTTCAATTTTTACCAATGCTAGCTCCCTATCTTTAACAATATCACTAGTATCACTAGTGAGTTTCTATAATTTTTTTGATAGTTGGGTTGTCTTTTCCTCATTGAGCTGAGAAAAATGGGTTAATACTTGGGATATCTCCAAATCCCTTGTATTTTGGAGTGTCCATATGATCTTATTGCCTTCCATCTTTTCTTGAATATTTAGAAGGGTTGGCTTTTCATATTTAGGAGCTAAGCTCCACATTGCAAGTGTCTTAGATTTAGGGTTATATCCAAACCCTCTGATCATATCCACAACCTGAGTCTTTGATGACAATTTAACATTAGGTTGTCTTCTTATTTGGTCTATTATAAAAGTTGAAGACAAATCCCAGCCTTCCATAAATAATATCCCACTGGCCTTGACCAGTTGTCTTGCTTGTTTTGGTGTAATTTCCTCAGATTTAGGATCATAATCCTGCAATGTTTGTAAGGCTTCCTAAGTGATTGGATCACCACCTACCAATTGCAATTGTTTTCCAACCTATTGTTGCTCATTCCAAATGAGGAAATCTTTGAATTCTCTTGTCTTAATGAATTTTTTATCTTTGAGGAATTACTCTTGATGCATCAACCTCTCATCTGTACATGACCCAAGGGGTAATTCTTCCTCTTCTTCTATATCCTTTTGTATTTTTTTCTCTACCCTGATCTATTTTATCAATAAATAATCATAGGGCATATCTCTAGTTATCAGAGCTCCAACTTTATTTGTCTTTATTTTCCTCGAAGGTTCCTCTATTTATATATTTTTTTCTCTTTGGTGGGGGCTCATTTTTCACTTCCTTCTCAGAGACCTCTATTAGGTCAATGATATCCTCCCCCTTAACTGTCTACTCTACTACAATTGCTTCATAATCTGGATAGGCAGTAGGTGAAGGATAGTCCTGATCACTATCATCATCATATTTTGACTCAGAGTGCTCTGGTTGACCTTTCTCAGGAACCACTAATGCATCTACTAATTGATTGCATTGGAGAGTATGGGATTCAATCATAATGTCTAGCCTTTTCAAATAAGGCATATCAGGGTAGAAACCTCCAATCTTCATTCCTTTTCTTTTCACCTACCTCTCCAAGTCCATAAGTTCATTGAACTTAATTTCTCTTTTGTCCACCTCCTCATCCTCCAGAATATTTCTGATTAAATTCTCCTCCATGCATTATTCATGTTCTTTTGTGTAGGGGATGGTTGGTGTCAGCAATTTCTTAGCACTAAGTATGAAACCCTCTATATCAAAATATTTGTGCAGGGCCACATTCACTCTGTAATTATTCATCCAATTATTTACTAGGTCCAAAGCTCCTTTTCCAATAGTGAAATTGTAAATCTTGAATTGCCTAGGGATAAATCTACCCTTCTTGTGTGATGTTAGGTGCTCCTTGTCTGTCAAAATGAGTTGCTTGATGAACTCCATTGTAGGTATCCTTTGCGGTACATGGAATGGTAAAATGTGTGGAGGGTGGGAGAAACAATAGACCCTCATTATTGTTAAATTTGTCTCATAATAGAAATCCCCCAATTATGGTCTCCTAGCCATTTATCAAGATATTGGCATGGCCTCAATAATTGTATTACCTTAATATGCAACCTAGGTTTATCAACACCTAGGCACACAAGAAGTGGATAGATGATCTAATTTTCAAAAGCACAAAACTCTTTCTCTCTAGATGTATAATTCCATACTCTAAGCCAAAATTGAACAGGGTTAGGCTAGTTATAGTGAAACCTTTGTGGCTGTAGAAACTGACAGTTCATAATTGGGAAATTGTAGTACAGTATCAAATGCATGAGGATTGAAAAATGTATAAATCTTGGATGATACTTCTTACTCTGTATGTCTACAAACCCTTGATGCATTTGGTCTATGATATACTAGATGTAGTCATAATTAGAAGTGGTATGGAGGCTTCGCATATCCAACACCATCATCAAAATATCTGAGGTGATTCTCTTAGCTCCACCATCCTTTCCAAGCACTCTACATAGTGCATATGATATGTATTTGATGTAGAAATTAAGATCTTTATAGAAATATGGGGTTTCTCTTGGCATGGGGGATATGTAGGTTTTCATTTTCTTAGGCACATGATGATCCCTGATCAACTTAGCAGCAATGCCAGATTATCTAGTGTATCTATTCTCTAGGCTCTTCAGATTTATTTCAGTAGCCATGGGGTAGTATACATTGAAGGCTTTCATGAAGGTATTCTAGTCCAAAGTGAGTAAGGGCTTTCCATCATCCCTCTTAATGGTTTTGGTCAAGGTATCATACCTACTAGCCAATTCTAAAATTAAATCGACATCAACAAAGATGTCAGGAACAATCAACCTGGCTAATCCATAGTTTTAAGGGTTTGAGATAAGCATGGGTTCATTACTATTATTAAATAAATAATTAAACAATGAATATCTTGATGAACCTGGCATTTTTGCATCTCTAATGTAAGACATATCATCAACTAAGACCTTAGCACTAACCTTTCTATTTTGACTGGATTATGGAAGCAAAGTGAGAAACTCATTTGAACAGTTTCTTTTTCCTTTTGATTCATCATCAATATCTTCACTTCTCCCACCAGTGGATTCCATACTTTGTGCTTGGCTCATATTTCCTTTTCTATCCTGCTCTCAACACCTTATCACCGATATTGAAACAAATGCTTAAAACCCTCACTATTAACTGTTAATTATCCTGAAATCTGCAACTCTGAACTCTGAAAATATTGTCAATCACAATCTTTGTTGAACTTTGAATCAAGAAATCACCTTTCTGAATCACTTGTTGCTACAGAATTAAATTTGTGTTATAAAATACTAAAATCTCCATGAAATTTTTGCTCTAAGTAATCAGAAGATGGTAAGAGTGAAACAACAATGGACAAGCTTACTTATAATTGATAATTCAATGCAGATCTCTCTTTGAACTAGTAATTCAATCACCTCACCATTAGTTCCACACACTGTGACATCAATTTCTGGTTCTAGCCATGGCATTCAAACTATCAGGTAATCAATTTTTGATGAGTGTTTTTGTATATAAAACCTTATAAAATTCAAAATGAGATCAAGATCAAATCTGATTGGCTGCATTAAATCATATTATGGATACATTCTCATCTATCAAAATCTCTTTACTTTTATTGGTCAGAAATTTTCCATGATGGTGCCTCAGAAAAGTCTTTATTAAACTCTAGTTAACTTTTAGCGACCCAGCAACTGAGTGATCTCCTTTTCGCTTAATATTTTTGCCAACTACACTTTCTTCAAGAGACTTAGCGACTATCATAGGATCAATCATTAGATCAACGGTTATCTCCAAATCACTTAATATTTTAACTTAACCATTTGTTTTATGGAAACATCACGACTAAAGCATTTCTTAACTGTTCTTTACCTTATGTCACATCTGGAGACTTGGCGACCATGATTTCTCTATGTGGCTGGACAATCTCATTAACTCATGTTTCATCCAGAGATAATAGGACTGAGCACATATTCTCTTAATTACTGGATTATATCTCCTTTAAATTATTTATCTAGAGACAATGCGACTGTCGTTGATTCAAATTTCCTTTATATCTAATGATGGTTGCTAAGTCTCGTAATCTTTATTACAAAACCTAATATTTTATGAGACTTATTGACAAATGGACACATGTCTTACCTTTTCCTCTTGTCTCTTAATCTCTTGATCATGCTGGACTTTTCAACTTTGTATCGCAACCACCCAACTACCATCAGATCTTATCTTCATCCAATAGTTGTCACTTAATCTCTTGATATTTGTCTTAACTTGTCTTTCTTCATGTGACTGCATGAAAACACTGTTATCTTAATTTGACATCTAATCCTTGGTTTATTCTGAGACTTAGTGACTATTGAATCTCCATGTC
Organism: Thuja plicata; assembly: GCA_018584345.1. NCBI lineage: Eukaryota > Viridiplantae > Streptophyta > Pinopsida > Cupressales > Cupressaceae > Thuja > Thuja plicata. The sequence continues at coordinate 982,436 of MU227624.1, read as the reverse complement.
GCATGATAATTTACAAACCATAGTTACAATCAAGATAATTTCTAACTACCATTAGATTAAATCTTTGATCAACGGTTATCACTAAGTCTCTAATTCTTTCCCTTTACTCACTTTTGATCACGAGACTTGGCGACAACATTTTAACTTAAGCACTTGGACTTAAATCTTAACCATGGGTTTAATTAGGAGATAACGTGATTGAGTAATCTTGAAGTTTCCTTATAAAATTTCTAACTCTAATTTCATTAGGGGACAACATGACTACCGTCAGATCTTATCATAAAATCAACGGTCTGCGCCAAGTCTCATAACCATTTCAACATATTTTGTTTCATTAAGAGACTACACAACTAAATATTTTTTCTAAGTGTCAAGATCATAAGGAATATTCACTCTTTCTCATGAGACGAGGCGACTAAGAATTAAGCACATGCAAATAAACTCAGACTTAAGTCATAAAAAGTAACATGGAAATAGAACATGCTTTGAGAAGTTTATGGATTTTCTACAATTTATAACAAAAATTACTCAAGGGCTTAGGGTTTTGACATTTTCAAATAATTTAGGGCTAGATAATCATTTGCAAAGGTATGTAAACAATTTTAAACATGATTTTTAACCTTTTGGGCATAGGAATGATAGGTACTTCAAAAAAATTTAGGGTGAACTCAAAAAATAGGAAATACAACCAACAACTCCACCATCATATTCTATAAATTTTATAAATCTCCTCGTGTTTCCTATAATATGATTTGAGCATCTAGAATCTATAATCCACGCGCATACAACAACTCTAGTATGCATTGCAATCTCCTCTTTCTTTTGTGAAATAACTATAAATAAAGATTCCTTAATTGTTTCATTAGTATCCTTATCTTTTGAAACATAATCCTTCATGAGACATTAGATCTTTTTACCCTTTCCTTTGAAATATAATTTCTTTCTAAACTCACCTTTATTTTGATCATCTTCTCTATCATCATCACTTTATTGACTAAGATATTCTTTATTCTTGCAACCATTAGAAAAAAAATTTATCCTTCCACAACTAAAGCACTTAAGATATAATTTACCTTTATCTCTAATAGTTCCTCACTTTAATCTTCTCAAAAGACATGGTTCAACTTCTTCCAACATCTTTCATGTCTCAAGTTCAACATCTTCAACAACTTTGAAAGTAGTCTCTCTCTTTTCCCTTCCAACTTCTCCAATATCAAATTCAAAATGTGAACCAATAAGATAATCTCTCTCTCTCTCTCTCTCTCTCTCTCTCTCTCTCTCTCTCTCTCNGATACTCTCTCTCTCTCTCTCTCTCTCTCTCTCTCTCTCTCTCTCTCTCTCTCTCTCTCTCTCTCTCTCTCATGCAGGAGCACCTAGGCTAGCCTCCATGGTTAGTAATTTTTGGGCTTGTACTTGACTCTAGCCAAGTCAAGAGTTTAGTTTAGTTTTTTTTCTGATCTTAGAAGGTCTCTTTCTATGTTGGGTAAGTTAATTAGTCACTAGGAATAAGGTCACTAGTTAGCCTTTGTTAGTTGTTATTTAAATTTCTTAGTGTTAGGAGCTTAGCTAAGGTTGGAGTCTTTAATGTGTTCTAAACATAAAATTGTATTGAAAAGATGCCATAACTTCATAAATGGCCTTGGATCCTCAATACATAGGAGGTTAGGAGTCCTAGAATATAGGATCAAGGCATCAAACAAATTTTCCAAGTGTTGAGAAGAAGTTGTCATCAAGATTTGCACTAATTGCAAAAATGGCATGCAAATCAGGTATCTTTAGATTCCCTAAGTTATAGGAGTTAATTCTTGAACAATAGGCCCTAGAATGTATGAAATGGTATCAAATGTGATCAAGGACTCAAACATCAAGCATTATGCATGCTTTTGTAATAGTGGAGAAGAGGTGAATATAGCTCTGCAAGTATTTTGACAGTGATTTCTAATGATTTTGTGTTGAAAGTAATACTAAGTGGATTGAAAGTGAAAACTTGATTATTTTATTAGTGTTTTTTAGGTTTTTAGGATACTTTTTCATTTGAAGAGAAAGTCATTTTGAGTTCATCTAGGTATTGGTTTTGAGTGTTCAAGTACAGGAAGTTCATTTTTAGCTTATTCTGACCAGTTTAAGGAAACATGGCTCCCCCATGAAAAATAGCCATGGGAATCAACTAATGATGGTTTGATATGTGAGGGGAGTCACTAGTGTAAATATTTTAGGAAGTAGGAGTCTATTAAGTGTGAGCAGCTATTTTAATTGTTAGGCCCTAGGCGAGCAGCCATAGCCCGGTTAGTGTCTAGTTTGTGAAGATTTGAAGACCATATGCAAGGATGTATGGATCTATACTGGTGTAGGAATTTTTCAAGTAGGTGACCACCATGTATAACCATTCTATGTAGATGGAGGTCATACCAATCACCAAGATTTTGGTTTGAGTGAGTTTTAACCAAGTTTCACTGTTTAGTCCTATAAATTAGGCCTATTAGGCCTACTGTCCTAGGTTGTAGCAACCCCCTGTATGGTTAGTATTAGACCCAAAACCCTTATGAAAGATTTAAAACATCCAAAATGGTATTTGAATCAAGTTTTAGATTTGCAAGTTGTTTGGGAAAGTTTTGACAAAAAGGGAAAAAGGTGACTGTTAAAGGCTACAAGGAAAGGCCTAATTTTAAGGTCTCCAAAGTGTGAAAATTGGAACCTGATAGAAATATGTTTGAAGATCCTTAAAAAATGGATCAAATGAGTGATTTTATGCATTTTTACATGTGGATGGACACCCCTACACTGATGGACCAATAATTTTGATATTTGACACTTAGAGTCTTCTAAGTGAGAGTGGGAAAGTGGACTAAAACTAAGGTGTTGATCCTACAAGGTGAATTTTTCAAAGTGTGACTCTAGTAACAGAGTTTGAATAGGCCTTAGTTAATGATATAAGCCTATTAGGAGATCCTATAGAAGGATAGGATACTAGGAGGCAAGAGAATTCCCTTGGAGGGAGTGAAAACTAACCTTGGAGTTATCATACATCATATTGGTATCTGTTAGAAAATATAAATAAAGTAAACTAGATTTAGGAAAGAATCAAAGAGAGAGTGCATAAATGAGAAAGTTTACCATAAAAAAAATGATGATCCAAGAACAATACCAATATCACCAAAAATTCTCAAAGACCAAGAAGAACACAAGAATTTTGGAAGGGGAAAAAAAAAAGAAAAAACCCCTTTGTGAATAATATGAATGAGGCAAGAAGCCATGAAAGAAAGAGAGCTTGAGAAAGAATCTCATTACAATATTGTGAGAGAAAGAATGAGAATGAGAGAAGAAGAGAGAATAAATCCCATGAGAACCAACTTGTGAGATCCAACCTATGAGAACCAACCTTCAGAAGTGAGAGAGAATCATCTCTTAAGTATAGATGAGTGAAGGAGTTTGCATGTAACTCCCATATCCTATGAGTGCCACATTCACATTAAGTGTGTGCCATGTGTAGGAATCCTCTTAAGGAGGAATATCTAATTTTCTTATTAAAGGAAATACAAAAATGTGACATGTCCTCCTACTTGGACTAGAGGACAAATACAATATAGGATACCTTGTTTTATCCTTTAATTACATATATCACCAAGCAAAGATTGAAATCTAACACCCCCCTTTAATCTTTACTTGGGGAGTTTACAACAAGGGAATTAAACCCAAATTTTTACAATGAGAATGAAATGTCTCTTTACAAAATCTGCAACTTGGTCTTCAATATAAGGAGGAGATTTGATTGTCTTGATTCAAGTCTTGAAGCAATCATCTTGAAGTTATATGACATGTGAAGAGGAAGTGATTCCATAAGTGGGCCTTGAAGATTCACCTGAAACAAAGAAACATAGAAACACAAAACATGAACCAAGGAAACTATCCACAAGAATAATTTTATCTAACATTAAAGTTAGTGCAACTTTGAAACTTTTACCTCAGAAAATATCGTTAAGGAAATGTATGAGATTTCACCAAAAAAGCACAAGAGCTACTCATGAAACCAAGATACACCAAAATATCAAAGTGACATAAACATCATCCATCCTCTCATATCAAAATAAACATACTAATGCACAAATGACAACACACAAGACCAACTAAAGAGACCCGCATCATAATTGCATCAATCACATGGATATAGACAATCCATTAATAAGTCATTTAAGTGAATGGGTGATCAAGCCACCACCCGCATGACTTACAATTTAAGCAATGAAGAATGAAAACTCATCATCACATTAGTAATATTGCAAAGAGAAGTGAATGCATGATTATCATCATGAACAAAATTATCACCATCATGAGAAAAATTGTCACTAAGAGGAGTAGAAATATTCTTATCATCATCATCATCATCTTTTTTAATACTAGTAGGAATAGAAATAGGTGCATTAGGAGTAGGGTTTAGAATGGGAGGTTGATCCTCCATGATTTCAATAATACCCCCTTTAAATTCATCATCTTGGACCTTGGAACAATCATTTACTTCATTTTTTTCAATAACAACAACTCTTGCAATATGAACCTTGTTAGCAATAGGATCATAAACTCTATAGCCTTTAGTAGATTCATCATACCCAACAAGGGTAAATGGAGAAGATTTAGAATCTAGTTTGTCTTTTTTTGGGGGGTGAGTGATAATATGAGTTAAGCACCAATAAACATTTGACTTGAATAGCCAAACATGTCTACACTTATAAATCATAAGCAATGAACCATTTAGAAGGTAAAATTTTCAACCAAGATTAAGATAAACTTAACAAATTTTGTCATATGCTAAATAATAATTTAAAATAAGGATTATGAGTGAGAAAATAGATTGCCTTCCAAATAAAAGATAGATCCACCAAATTCCAAGAGCAATAAATCAAGGACATCATCGTCATCATGAATCAATGGAACAAGTTGATAAACATCAACTGAAGTAAGTGCAGCCTAGTGCAACTTACAAATGGAACAAGTTGATAAACATCAATTGAGTAAGTGCATCCCAGTGCAACTTACAGATGGAACAAGTTGATCAACATCAACTGAGTAAGTGCATCCCAGTGCAACTTACAGATGGAACAAGTTGATAAACATCAACTGAGTAAGTGCAACCCAGTGCAACTTACAAATGGAACAAGTTGATCAACATCAACTAAGTAAGTGCAACCCAGTGCAACTTACAGATGGAACAAGTTGATAAACATCAACTGAGTAAGTGCAACCCAGTACAACTTACAAATAGAATTAGTTGATAAACATCAACTGAGTAAGTGCATCCCAGTACAACTTACAGATGGAACAACGAATCAAGTGGAACCCATAAACGATGCAACTAAGTGCATAATAATAGATCATGTAAAATTTGATAGCACTTAATGCTAAATAATAAAATCAATCCACTAGAAGGCAATGTTGTAAGATGACTCATAATATTTAAACAGATTAAAATTGAGCTACATCAATGGCTTTATTTGCATTTGATCAATCGTATATTACTTTACTTCTTTTTTTCTTTTTTTTAAAAGGACATAATTGAAAAGCATGAACATAATCTCCTTTCCTCTAGGAATAATAATAGAAATGAAGGTTAGAAACCCAATAATCGAAAAAAAAAAAAATTCAACTTTGATTCATGGATAGGACAAATTTTTAAAATTGACTACAAAATGTATAAAAAGATTACGAATGCACTATAGCAACCATCATAGGATAAAAATTAGAATTATTTAATTTGATTTCTAGAATTAATGATGACATAATGAGTTAAAATAACCTGAAATACAAGTTGAAGTACACAAAAATGAATCTAAAAAAATAATTTAACACGAATAGTAAACACAGAATTGTCAGAATATTCAGATTTAAAAAAAATTTAATTTTTGCTAAACGGATGCAACAAATTTTAATTGCAATAAAATAATGAGTTAGCTATAATACTAAGTTTGTATAGATAAAATAGAAATGGGTTTAAATCAATTTTGAGTAATATGAACTGAAACAAATGTATATGTGATTATTTTTATGGAAAAAAATAAAATAAAATTTTAAAGTTAATTTTAAAAAATTAAACTGAATTTGTGAAATATAACTCTGTGAATGAAAATGATAACCTGCAAATAACAAAAAAACGTTAGTAGGATAAGCCTGCAACTGAATTAGAAAAAAAATGTTATAATGCAAGGAATATGATGATTATCCTACAGGAAGAAAAAAATAATAATGGTGAATGAACAATGATTATCCTGCAGAAAAAAGAATAATCTACAAGATGAAACAAATGTAATAAGAAAAAAATAGATAAGATTGACTGCAATGAAACAAACGTTATGCTATTAAAAAAGAAATAGATAACTCTCCTGATGCTTATATGCAGAAACTAGAAGGAGAAAAATAATCTAATAAAGAACTTAGCGTGAGTTTACTTAAAGACTACCGAAAGCTTCCCAAGGAACAAAATTAATAATACTGCTTAAATCAGAATTACACAGCTGTAGAGTACAGAGGCTGCCTACAAAAAAGGAAAACGCTAATATGCAGGCAAAGTATAATGCTCTGCAAGAATACTGGGCAATGAAGGGTAAGCAGTCAAAGAATAAAGCTATTTCTAGAATATGTAGTCAAGCACAATGCATGGTCTGTTATAATATAATTTGTAATGGAGGATTGAATTTAAATATAAATTTTAACTAATTGGATATGCTGCGTGAGCAGTAGAGAAACCAGATTATGTAATTAAAAGAAAGCTAAAAATCAATAACACTTACAACATTTACAAAATGATAAGAAAGCTATAAAATATATTTTTTCCTGTGTATTCTAGCATATATAATTCCACAGAAGCATGCTTAATTTCGAAAGGAAAACAAAATAGTTGAAACAAGAAGTACTTATATGATTTTCCATCATCATTTTTTTAAATTATAGAAGAAATTACAACAACAAAAACATAATTAAAAACAACACTAAATTTGAAAATAATTAAACTAATAAACAAAACAAAAGAAGAGATATATTAAAAAAAATGGCAAAGTCACGCAGGCCAACCATAAACCATAATACATCACACAAGAGCAGGATCATTTAATGGGATTCCAATTGACTGTAAAGGAATTGAAAGAGTCACTTTGCATTGTTCATCCTTATCTTCTCAAGTTTCCTTTCCCTTTTTTCTTTCACTAGTTAAAATGTTTGACGACTAAGGTATTTCTTATCCTTTCCCAATCAAAATTATATTTAAAAAAACTTACCTCTACACTTATCCTTAACAATATTTTGCTATGCTATGTAAGAGTTGTGCAATGATAAATGCCAAGAGATTGCACAGTGAGAGGGAGAGGCTGAGTTGAATGCAATACAAGTCAGATGTTGTGCAATGTTAAACCAAAGGAATTACAAATCTACTGCATGAGGAACAAATGAAAGTTATTTTATAAAAGGTTTTAATAGTTACTGTGCAAGGAAACAATGAAACTCGGAGTGGAGCTGTAAGTGGAAAGATGAAATTTGGGGTTCAAAAGCTGTGCAATGCTAAGGAAGTTGCACAAAACAAAAACTGATGCTACATAATGAAAGGTAAATGTAAACAATATGAAATATGTTATCTCATGCTACACAAGGTAAGAAGATAGTTGAAAATAAGGCTGTGCAAAGATAATGGGATATGTTGTTGAGCTAAGTTAGGAATTTTTACAAATGCTGGCAGAATGGAGGGGAGTGTAGAAGCTGCACAGGAGGGCAGCAAGATTCAAATAAGAAGCAACCAAGGATAACATGCAATGTATAAGCTATGCTAGGAGCTATACAAATAATGAAAGCTATGAATGTTGCGCTAAAAAGCTAAGATGCTGAGAAAACAACAACTGGAATAAATATATTAAACCTTCAGAGAGATGTAAACACAAGATATACAAAACCTAAAATCAATGTTAGAGAGATAGATTTCAAAAACATTTAATTATAAGTTACATCATTAAGATAATTTTTGGTGAAATCCTGCAAGAATATCAAATAGACAACCTGCACATAAAGGAGATAAGAACTATTATTCGCTAAACCTGCAAATGAAACTGAGAGAAGCATATAACTCCCTTGTGGTTTCCTGACATAGGGAGAAAAAACTAGAACTCTAGAAATGGAGACTAAAAAACTAAAAATCTGCAAACAAAGAGATAAGAAAACAAAAGAAATCAGGTTTGGTGGTGAACCGGCCAAACCCAAAAAAATTCAATAAATCTGCAACAAAAGTTAGATCAAAAATCTGATTTCTTCTCCTTAATGGAGATATCTTTCACATATTCCTGCATGCACACTCAAAACAAGGATTAAACCTACTCTGATACCATGTTAGAAAATATAAATAAAGTAAACTAGATTTAGGAAAGAATCTAAGAGAGAGTGCAGAAATGAGAAAGTTTACCATAAATGAAATGATGATCCAAGAACAATCACCAATATCACCAAAAATGATCAAAGACCAAGACAAGAACACAAGAATTTTGGAAGGGGATAAAACAAGAAAAAACCCCTTTGTGAATAATATGAATGATGCAAGAATCCATGAAAGAAGGAGAGCTTGAGCAAGAAGCTCATTACAATATTGTGAGAGAAAGAATGAGAATGAGAGAAGAAGAGAGAAGAAGTCCCATGAGAACCAACTTGTGAGATCCAACCTATGAGAACCAACCTTCAGAAGTGAGAGAGAATCATCTCTTAAGTAGAGATGAGTGAAGGAGTTTGCATGTAACTCCCATATCCTATGAGTGCCACATTCACATTAAGTGTGTGCCATGTGTAGGAATCCTCTTAAGGAGGAATATCTAATTTCCTTATTAAAGAAAATACAAAAATGTGACATGTCCTCCTACTTGGACTAGAGGACAAATACAATATAGGATACCTTGTTTTATCCTTTAATTACATATATCACCAAGCAAAGATTAAAATCTAATAGTATCAGAGCTTGATTAAGGATTAGGCTTGTGGTGGATGTTGCAGCCTACTGAATTAGTGGGAGAGAATACACCCAGAGGATTAGAAAAAGAAAAATTCATGGTGACTAATGCTAAGCTAGCTAAAAAGGTGGAATAGCAAGAAGAAAACAACAAGTCATTAAGAGAAAGGTTGTCTCAAATGGAGCAACTCTTGGGAGAAGTCCAAAACAAAAGCAGAGAAGATGAAAGAAAATATAGATCAGAAAGAAGAAGAAGAAGAAGAAGAAGAAGAAGAGGAAAAGGGAGTGGATATAGAAGAGGAAGTTCCAACTCCTGACCCTATCAGTGATCAAGAACCCTTCCTAAAGGCATTGAAGGCTTTAAGTGGCAAAGCTTTGGAGGGTGTGCCACTATTTAGTAGATAAATGGATCCAGATTCAGTTGTGGATTGGATAGACAACATAGAGAACCATTTTGAATGTGATGGTATCATAGAGGCCCAAAAAGTGAGTGTGACCAAGTCAAGGTTGAGAGGATCAACTCTCACATGGTGGAAGTTTGTTCAAACTGAAAGGGAGAAAGAAGGAAAGAGTCCTATACTCTCATGTAAAGAAATGGTAACTAAGCTCCAAAAAACTTACTTGCCTAATGATTATGAAGTTTAGCTTCATAGAAGGAGACACAATCTTAGACAAAAAGAATTGGATGTCCAAGGATACACTGAAGAGTTCAAAAAATTGTGCCTAAGGTCACAAGTGGTTGAAGATGAAAGCATCAAGCTAGCTAGGTATATGAATGGACTCAAATGGTCTATTCAAGAAGACATGAGTCTTGTAAGCTTCAAAACCATCCACCAATGCTATCAAATGGCCTTGAAGATAGAGAAGAAAGGCAAAAGAAAGAAAGAGAAAAGTTTCAAAACAAGAGGTAGAGGAAGGGATAGTAGAGGAACAAGAGGTGGCTATGGTGGAAGGAGTTTAGAATCAAGAACACAAGGAGAAGTCAAATATAATGAGAAGAAAGAAGCAAGTTCTAGTAGAGGTGGTAGAGGAAGGAACTCTAATTCCAGAGGTAGAAGTGGTGGACAAGGAAGAGACAATTACTTTGCCAATATGAAATGTTACCATTGTAATCAAATGGGACACCCTGCCTATATATGTCTAGAGAAGAGTGGTACTTCTCAAGGAGGTAACAAGAGGAATAATCTGGTCCAATAAGACACAAGTGCAGCTGATAAACACCGTGAGGTACCATTAAACTCAGAGGAAGGTGAGAACCTCATGATGAGGACAACATTAATCAAAGAACCAATCAAGGAGGAGCCAAGCCAAAGGAGGTCTTTGTTTAGAATCAAATGTAAGGTGATGGGAAAAGTATGTAGGGTTATCATATACTCAGGGTCTACTAATAATATTGTATCAGAGGAAGCAGTCAGCAAGTTAGGTATGACAAGGATACCTCATAGTCATTCGTACAAGGTAACATGGCTCAATAAGGGACAACATGTCTTGGTGAATGAGAAAGCATGGGTAGAGTTATATATAGGGAGATATAAGGACAAGGTACTATGTGATGTACTACCCATTGATGCATGTCACTTGCTACTAGGTAGGCCTTGGAAATTGACCGCCAAGCTATCCATGATGGAGTGAAGAACTCCTATACTTTCAAGAAGGATAACATGACTTTCAAAATTTAGTCATTGTTAGAGGATGTAGAAGTGAAGAAAGTTGGTCCAAATGTACTAATGGTGAGTGAGAAAGAGTTCTTGGAGGCCATGGAAGAAGGAGAAGGAGTTGGTTTTTCTCTAGTGTTGAAGCCTAAGGAAGAGGAAGACAAAATAGTAAGGAGGACAGAGCTGCCACAAGAGATACAAGAAATACTACAGAAATATGAAGGCATTGTAAGTGATGGACATCCATCAACCTTACCCCCTATAAGACCCATAAGCCATAAGATTGACCTTATTCCTAGAGTTACCCTACCCAATAAGGCCACCTACAAGATGACACCTCAACAGAATGAGGAAATAGCTAGGCAAATTCAAGAGTTACTAGAACAAGGTCTTATAAGGAAGAGTATTATTCCTTGTGCTATACTCATAGTCATAGCCCCTAAGAAAGGAGGTACTTGGAGATTGTGTATTGAATCTAGAGCCATAAATAGGATCACTATCAGATATAGGCTCCCTATCCCAACGATAGAAGACTTGATGGATTGTCTAGGAGGTGCAAGGTACTTCACAAAGATAGATTTAAAAATTGGCTATCACCAGATAAGGGTGAATGAAGGAGATGAGTGGAAGACAACCTTCAAGACCACAGAAGGGCTTTATGAATGGCTAGTCATGTTATTTGACTTATCAAATGCACCATCAACTTTTATGAGGTTGATGAATGAAGTGCTTAAAGACCACATTGGAAAATTTGTAGTGGTATACTTGGATGATATACTCATCTTTAGAAAGGCAAGAGAGGAACACCTCAAGCATGTAGAATCAGTACTTAAGAGGCTACATGAAGAGAAGTTAATGATTAACTTGGAGAAATTGTTAGAATAGTCCCAAAGGATAACTGAGAGGGGGGGTGAATCAGTTATCAATAACTTTAATTCTTTTTCTTCTTTAACTTCATAATACAACAAAGTAAACTCTCAATCAGATAACACAGTACTCAACACACAATTTGATTATAGGGAAACCAAATGGTAAAATCCCTGGTGGGAATTAGCACCCATAATGAACTATACTTGTTTATAGTAATCCATGTTAGAAGATATTTCAACCCTATTAGGAGTTGTACTTTACAATGCAATAAGTATAGTGACCTAGTTAAGGGTCAGACCCTGTTAGGAGTCTTTTCCAAATAACCCTGTTAGGGGTGGTGGACTCACTGTCTAAAAGCTCATTGCTTAATGGTGAAGGCTACAACCTTCTATATAAAATATATGCACTATATTTGATGATGAACTATAGAGTAGGCCTATTTTCTTGATTAGTTCCAGTGTATTACAATCTTTCACTTCTTCTTTACATAGACTCTTGATGAATGAACCAACTCTAACAATCTGCTCTATCCATCTTTCTTCTATTTTTGTATCATTCACACTCAGCGTGTCACATTTGACTTGCTATAAGTATCTTCCTCAAAGTATGAGATCATGGGACCTATAATACCACTCTTCATAACATCCTTGTCGGCTCTACTAAGCACACAAGCATTATTACAACCGCGCAAGTATAAACTGAATAGACGCGATGCTTCACTAAGTCGGCCTCACCAAATTAACTCTAACTTTGTAATCTTATTGAAACACGTTTGGCACCTTTATATGAATATCATCAACTCATAATTAATCATGAATATACACACACATATCTTGAAGATAGGCGCAACTCAAGAGACATGTTACATATGTCGGCTCTGAATAGATACTCTTCCAGAACTGTAACTGCCAATAACAAAATTACATAACTTGACTAAAACATCATATCTAGATCTATGTATATGAACATAACATAATAAAAATGTCAACAACATGTATCTAACCAAGAAATTATTCATGTCATCATTCTGATAAGTACATACAAAATTACTACTGTGTATTATATGTTGCCATCAATGACAAACATACAATCAATCAACTGCTCAAAATCAAATCTCCAAAAATCTCCCCCTTTGACATTGATGGCAACATATGATACCAAAAACATCCTCTATTCATGGTGTCCTCTTTCTTTTATAATCTTCTCAATATCCTCGTCAAAGATTTCTCTAAACTACTACAGTTCCTCTAACTGTGTTTTTGTTCCATGTATATACTCCCCCAGAGTATATGCTCCCCCTTAGTACATATTCCCCCTCACTCTATACTCCCCCTTTGAAATCAATGGAAAAGGGTGTCATAAGTCTTTAGGCATAGGTGCTACTCTAGAGGTAGAGTATTCAACCATTCATCAATCACTTGATGATTGATGTATCTTGTTGCTTCTTCTAAATAGACTCAAGAGAAGGAATTACTCCCAAATTTTCCCTGAGATACTCAAAAGTATCCTTTGATAAGGGCTTTGTGAAAATATCTGCCACCTGTTCTTTGGTGTTCACATAGTCCAATTTTACTTCTTTTTCTGCAACCTTTTCTCTTAAGAAATGGTACCTGATCTCTATGTGTTTTGTCTTTGCATGCATCATAGGGTTCTTAGACATGTTGATAGTGCTAGTATTATCACAGTGAATAACAATAGGATAATCAACCTAAATGCCAAAGTCTTTAATCATCTGCTAGATCCAAACCATGGTTGAACAATTTAGTGCTCCTGCAACATATTTAGCTTCTCCTGTTGACTAAGAAATATAGTTCTGCTTCTTTCTTATCCAAGAAACCAACCTGTCTCCAAGAAATACTGCTCCTCCTGAAGTTCTTTTCCTATCATCAATACATCCTACCCAATCTACATCTGTTTACACATGAAGTTTTACATTCTCTGATTTAAGACACCATAAACCATAGTCTATAGTTCCTTTGAGATATATGAATATCCTCTTGATTTCCATTAGGTGATTCTTCTTGGGTTCAACTGCAAATCTTCCAACAATGCCAATTGCATTAGATATGTCAGGTCTAGATTGAGTTAAATAAATGAGTTTACCAATCATAGATTTATACAATGTCTTATCAACTACTGAGGAATCATCATCTTTTGAAAGCTTGCTTCTTGTTATCATGGGAGTGCATACTGGCTTATAGTCTTCCATCTGGAAGGTCTTCAATATTTCCTTCACATATTTTGACTAATTAATGAATATACCTTTATATTTCTGTTTTACATCCAGTCCCAAAAAGTATTTTATAGGACCAATCATACTCATTTTGAATTCATTCTGCATTTCTTTTGCAAATATTATACTAAGCTTGTCATTATCTCCAAACATAATGTCATCAACAAATATGGCAACTAATAATAATCCATCAGGTGTCTCTCTTGTGAATAGGTTATAATATTCTACTCCTTTCTTGAATCCAATCTTGGTAAGATAACCATCTAGTCTCTCATACCAAGCTCTTGGGGCCTGTTTAAGACCATAGAGTACTTTCTTCAATCTGCATACCATGTTCGGTTCATCTGAAAGATTAAATCCTTCAGGCTGTTCTATGTAGACTTCTTCATTCAAGTCACCATTCAGAAAAGATGATTTTACATCCATTTGATATACTTTAAAGTCTTTGAATGTTTCATATGCCAAAAACAATTTAATGGCTTCCAGTCTGCTCATAGGGGCAAATGTATCAGTGTAGTCTATTCCTTCTCTCTGTGCATATCCTTTACATACCAATCTTACTTTGTTTCTTACTATTGTACCATCTTCATTCATCTTGTTTCTAAATACCCACTTTGTTCCAATCACATTTTTGTCACTGGGTCTAGGAACCAATTCCCATGTATCATTTTTAATTATCTGATCTAATTCTTCTTTCATTGCATTCTTCCAATCAGAATCAATGCAACCATCTTTAACACTTAAAGGTTCAATCTGCGAAATTAAACATACCTCTTCATCCATTGCTAGACTTTTTTCTTTTGATCTAGTCAAAACACTGCTTCTCTAATCTCCAATGATATCATCTTTAGAGTGGTATCTAGATGTGAATTTTGGAACCTTAGGTGTGTCTTCTTCTTCTATAATATGTGATTCTTCTTTTCTTGATTCAGGGTCATTGCATGAGACATCAATGCAAGCAAACATTTCTTCAGTAACAATGTCTTTGCTTCTAGGACTGGGTTCATCTTCAATCATAGGTGCATATTCATAGTATCTTTCTTGAACCATAAACTTTTCATCAATCTTAACATGTGTGCTTTCAATTATCTTCTTTAATCTCAAATTGAAACATCTATATGCTTTGCATTTTGTAGAGTAACCAAGGAAAATACCTTCATCACATCTAGCATCAAACTTACCAACACTATCATCTCTCTTGATGTAGCACTTGCTGCCAAAGATTTTAAAATACTTTACTATAGGTACATTACCAAACCAAATTTCATAGGGTGTCTTATCTACACCTAGTCTCAATTATGTTCTATTGATAGTATACACTACTGTATTCACTGCATCTCTCCAGTAGGTGTGCACAACTTTTCCTTCAATCATCATAGTGCATGTTGTATCAAGTATGATCCTATTCCTCCTTTCTGCAATGTCATTCTGCTGAGGAGTTCTACGTGCACTCAACTGTCTTTTAATTCCATGTTCTTCACAATAGTCATAAAAATGATTAGAGGTGAACTCTCCTCCTCTATCTGATCTTAAACATTTCAGTTTTAGTCCAGATTCTGTAGACACCCTAAAATGGATAGGCTTGCGACTTTACATTAAAAACACTAATTTTCATCTATTAATTAATAGTTTTTTAAATCATTAATTAATCATCTATTTTCCTCTAAATTCATTCCCCAAATCATCTAATCAAATTCCCAAAATTAATTAAATAGTTAATTTTATTTAATTAAATAGCTTTAATTGATTAATTACCATTAATT
>MU227624.1:952303-964456 GCA_018584345.1 Thuja plicata | reverse complement strand
TAAGATATTCCTTTTTATCCTCAAATGCACAAATGGGAGATCCAAGTTGATCAACCCCAAAGAAGGGCAAATGCACAAATGAATCAACTATTTGGAAGGGAGAATAACAAAGGAGATACCTTAAATTATGTTAATTATATGTATAGAAATGATGTATGATAGTAATTGAAGAGATAGGAGAAATGCACTAACCTTGAAATATTACAGATCAAAGAATGCTAGTTTTTGAGGTCTATAGACTATTTCTGGAAAAACTGACAGTTGATCCCCAACCGAAACGCAGAGATGAACAAAACCCAAAAATATTTTTCTATTCTGATGTCATCTTATGAAAAAGGTCAACCTTGACCCACAAATGTCAACCCTGACCCAATAATGTCAACCTTGACCTACACAGGTCCGATAGAAATTTTGTTCGCATCGTCTAAAAGATAGCCAAAAAGGGTATCTAGATCTGGTCTCAAATCAACTATTATACACCTGTACCTACAAGAAAAAGAGGATTGTTTGTTGTGGGGGAGGGATTTTCCTTGGTCAAACCCCAGTTTTGGAATTAACCTCAAATATATAATTGAAATTGCAGAAGTAAATAAAGCAAATGCATAAATTCACCTTGCTTGTAAAAGTCCTTGTGGCAGATTCAGATCCTTGAATCCACAAGTATGATTCAAAATGTGGAATGTAGAAAGGTAGGATGTCTTCAATCTCTTTCTTATAGATCTCCAACACTAAGTCTTGAATGGGTTCTTGAATTTGGAATAGGCTTGGAAGAAGGTGGATGGAGAGATCACCAAAAGGGCACCATGTAGCTTCAATCCTTCAATGGCCTCCAATGGATCTCCTTCATGAAATTGGATACTTGAATGGATGAATTCTTGCTTCAAATATTACTTGATTTCTTGCTTTAATTTCATTTGAAGATAGCTTGAGAATGCTTGATTAGAAGACTTCATTCGCTTGATGATGGTTCTTAGAGAAAATGAGAGAGAAAGCTTCCCTTTTATATGAAATTAGGGAAAAATCTTCTAAGGAGGCCTACATAGGAGGAATAAATTCCCATTAAAGCCTTTACCCCTAGGAGAGGACCTATATTAAATATAATTTAGGAATCAATGCTTCGGAACCCAAAACAACTGACCCGGAAGCGGGAAAAACTTTTTGCAAAGGCCAACCTCCAAAATCTATGAGACCCCAGGATCTGAACCCTAGGTCAAGCTCAAGGTCAACCCTAACCTAGGTCAAGGTTGAGTTTAACCCTGACCTAGGTTAGGGTTGAGGTCAACATAGACCTAAAAGGTCGACCCTTACCCTGAAGCCTAGAATCACCAGTCTGCAGTCTAGAATGCAGAAATTAGGCTAAATAGGAGTGGAAAGAGGAATAGAATAGGGGGGGAAGCCACGGAAAGATAAATAACCCATTCAAGGCACTTGCCATGACCCCAAACCACTTACTCAGAAGGCTAAACATATCTACAATATAAGTGCTTCCATTTTCCGACTATACAATTAGCCCCCACTTTAGCAAGAGTATGAGTTCAACACAAACTCTTGGTAAAGGAGAATATATAGAAAAGACAATCTTATTTAATCCAAAAGGGATAAAGAAACCCGCAAGCCCCCAAGGGACTTAAATATTTATCAACCCTAAGCTCCTAATAAGAGAGACATCACTTAGTTAAGTAGAGAGAGAAAAGGGTGTGATTATCTCGCCCAATGAGAACTTATGTCTTATTGTGAACCACACAAAAAGTGTAACTAGAAAGATGGAATTGAACTGCCTAGTGAATGTGCCTACTCACTAGTCAACCCATTAGTGAGATCCATTCCTAAAGGGATCAAATCATTATAAATTGAAAACTGGTGGGATCAAGTGATCTGTGTAAATTTAAACTGGAGGGATCAAGAGATCCTAAAAAAAAAGTAAAAATGTGACCATGCTTTAAGGATTAGTTTCTTTTAATCCATAAAGGGAAAAGTTTTGAATCTTGAAAACTATTTTGAACATGTGTGTGTGCAAAAAGTGAGTAGAGTGTATGTCCCCATGTTAAGTTTATTGCTAACACTTTAACAGGAGCAATGTTTTTAACGGAAACATAAGAAACTCTACGGATTATGTTTCCACTGCGAGATGCCCCCAAAGGAAGACAAATCAAGGGAAATAAAACATAAACATACATAAGAACAAAAAAGGGATCTACCTAATGTGGGGTCAGTATGATCATAAGATAACATGTACATATAAAATATAATATTATTTCAAATGAATTGACATCATTCCCCAAAAATAGTAGAGGAGGAAAGAAAAGTTTAAGAATTTACAAAGAGGAATCCTTTTGGACCACAACATGGAGACCAAAAAGAATTAGTGCTACCATATTGCAGATCCAAGTAAATTGTACAAGGAACACAATTACAAACAATAGCACATGTACAACATAACATGAAACAACATTTAGAAACACATTATGGGGGAAGCACAATACAATAGGATGAGCCAATCAAGCATGTTTTCAACCCTCCCCATCTTGGTTTATGTTATTTAGAGTAGGTGGGTAACTTGCAAGAGGGACTATATCCAATATAGTAGGAATGATAGCCAATTCCAAAAAAGGATCCTCTTGAGAATCACAATGTTGATTACTAGGTGTAATTGTTAATTGAGTTGAAATCATATGAGGTAAATCATTATCAAGATCAACGGTCTCATATTCATCACTAAGATCAATAGGATCATCGAGGAATACTTAACTCAGAAATTTTACAATGTTTGTAAGCTTGATATGAACGAAAAAGATGATCAGGGCGAGGCGGACATGAGTTAGGTAATGAAGGCCAAAGAAAATCAAGAGTAGCACAATCTCTAGGCCTAGAAGGTTGAAAAAAACTATGATTAATCATTTTGACTTCTCCATTATGAATGAACTTAAGACATTTATGAATGGGATAAGCGATAGCATGCATATTAGTTATCCAAGGTAAACTAAATTTGATTTGGAATTGATCAAAAGTAGGAATAATGATGAAGGTAGTATCTATAACCTTACCACAAAGTTCAACAGGTAAGCTAATAGAACCAAGTGCAGGATAAAGAAAGCCATTACAAGTTTGGATCCATGCATCAAATGAGTCATAAAAATCACGTTGTAAGCCTTTCATAAAAATATTTTCCTCAGTAATGACTCTGATTAAAGATGTGGGATCAACTAGAAAACCACGAGTAGGTATCTTAGCAATCCTGCCATAAATATAAAGGGGACCATCAGGAGCTTTGATTGTTTCAGAATCATCAAAGGTAATTAAAAGTTCCCTAGGTCACTTATCCTTAGTTTGTTTTTGAATTTTAGGTAGAATTGGAAGTTGAAGTGGAGGTGAAGGATCTTGAAAAATAAGTTGAGATGGTGCAACACTCTCCACATGATTAATAATGTTATTAAGATCATGCATCTTTGAATCAAAAACAATGTCTACAGAAGATGGTTGAGCTATAGTATTAGTATCATGTGTAGGTAATGGTATAGATTTGAAGGTTTTGTTTAAGAGGAGAAATAGATTTATTCCCATTACCATCAAAATTATCAACAGACAAAGCTTTAGAATCAATTAAGTCTTGAATCTTATGCTTTAGAGAGTAACATTTTTTAGTGTCATGGCCATTATGGTGATGGTATTGGCAGAAAGATTTAGAATCAAAGGATTTTGAAGCTATCGTGGTAGGAAGAAGAGGTCGAATAGGAGGAAAAGTAATCATACTAGCACTTAACAACCTACTCATTATAGAATGCAAAGTTTCAGAGAGAGGAGTAAACGTACCATTCATACGAAAAGTAGTGGATGTAGGAGCATTATTAGATGTAGCCACAACTTGATCAGCAACTGTATTCGTCTGTTTATTAATCTTGACATAGTTGTGAGTTTTTTGAAACTTATTAGGATTAGGAGCATTGTCACCCTTATCAACTAGAATAGGAGCCATTGGAGTGTTGCTCTCAAACTGACTCACTTTTAATTGATAATGGTGAAGTGCTGCACATAATTGTTGAAAGGAGGTAAATTCAGTAAGCCAAATTTTATCCCTAATATATTTTTGTAAATTTGAAATAAACATATGTTGAATATCAATATCAGGAACAGGATAAGAAATCTGAGTATGCAAATGCTTAAATCTACCAATAAAATCTATCAATTTTTCCTTATTATTTTGTTTACAATGCTTTAAATCATATAAGGACACTTGTGGTCCAATGTTATTTTGAAATTGTTCAATGAAGGAATTATCAAGTTTAGGAAAAGAATCAATGGAATAGGGAGGTAAGGAACAATACCATTGTAAAGCCTTATCTCGAAAGGTTCTAGCAAACAATTCAGCTAAAATCCTATGGTCATGAGCATAATTACTACAAAGGATTTGAAATGTTTTAACATGAGTAACAGGATCACCTTTTCCATTATAGTTCTCAAGATGAGGCATATCAGCTTGTTGAGGGATAGTAGCACGAATGATATCTAGAGATAAAGGACTACCCATATCACATGTAGGAATGCTAAATTTAGATTGAGTTAAGGATGCAAAATGTTGTTGTAAAGATGAAATAGTTTGAGCCAAACTAATAATTGTAGAATCATTAGAGGAAATAGGTGGCATAGCAATATTAGGAACACTAGGAAAAGTGTAAGAAGTAGCAAGAATAGAAGACACAACTGGTGGAACATTAGGAACCATAGTTGGAAGAGGATTAATATAAGTAAAAGGCACACTATGATATGAAGGTTGTGAGGTAGGTAAAGATACCGGTGGAGAACTCACAGGAATAGGTGCGCTTGGGTGAGAAGTTGTTATCAAAGGAGGAGTATAAGTAGGAATGCTAGGTAGAGGAGCAAAAGAAGGTCCCACACTAGTGACAATAGGTGTGACCCCTAACTCTTGAGCTTCTTGAGTTAAAGGCTTAACATTCAAATTCACAAGATGAGTAATACTACACAAGATATTAACACCTTGATCATTATCACAGAGAACTTTCTTAAGAGCCTCTATAGCTTGGATAGATTCATGATTATGGTTTTCTTGGATAAGCCAATTTCCCATTTTATCAAGTTCGGTTGAAAGGTTTTACACTTGTTCAGGAGGAACCCTTAAAGCATCATCTTCATCATGAGAGAGTGAGAAGATTTATGCTCCATGGAAGGATTAGAATCATGATTATCAAATTATCATCTGGGATCCTAAGGAAAGGAGAGGAAGACTCGGGATCAGAGGAACCCATAAGTCTACGACTTCTTCTAACCAAGATACTATAAGTAGGACTGGATGTGGTAAAGCTCATACACTAATACAATGCCAATGAACTAACACAAAATTTTGATTAATTGAATTTAAATGCAATTTGAAAGAAAATGCAAGATCTAGCATAAACAATGTAAATCTAACACCAAAAAGAAAGAGATGTCGTAGGTTCACCAAAATGTACAATATAAAATAAGTGGGTACAATATAAAATTGCATGTGTGATGGATTGTAATTGATAATGTGTACATATAAAAAATGAAAAGGGGATTGTATAATGTACTAAGAATGAATGATTGTTGATTATCTTGAAATGTAAGGCATTGATGTGTAAATTGTCCTTTAAGTTGCCTAGAATGTATTGAATTACTTAACCCTAATTGAATTGTATTGATTAAGTATTGCAATTGTGATTAAGGAGAAGATAAGATATTCCTTTTTATCCTCAAATGCACAAATGGGAGATCCAAGTTGATCAACCCCAAAGAAGGAAAAATGCACAAATGAATCAACTATTTGGAAGGGAGAATAACAAAGGAGATACCTTAAATTCTGTTAATTATATGTATAGAAATGATGTATGACAGTAATTGAAGAGATTAGAGAAATGCACTAACCTTGAAATATTGCAGATCAAAGAATGCTATTTTCTAAGGTTTGTAGACTACTTCTGGAAAAAATGACAGTTGATACCGAACCAAAATGCAGTGACGGACAAAACTCAGAAATCTTTTTCCATTATAATGTCATCTTATGAAAAAGGTTGACCTTGACC
Organism: Thuja plicata; assembly: GCA_018584345.1. Classification (NCBI taxonomy): domain Eukaryota; kingdom Viridiplantae; phylum Streptophyta; class Pinopsida; order Cupressales; family Cupressaceae; genus Thuja; species Thuja plicata. The sequence continues at coordinate 958,400 of MU227624.1, read as the reverse complement.
CACAAATGTCAACCCTGACCCAATAATTTTGACCCTGACCTACACAGGTCTGATAGAAATTATGTTTGTGTTGTCCGAAAGAAAGCTGAAAAGGGTATCTAGATCTAGTCTCAAATAAACCATTCTGCATTTGTACCTCCAAGAAAAAGAGGATTGTTTGTTTTGGGGGAGGGGTTTGCCTTGGTCAAACTCCAGTTTTGGAATTAACCTCAAATATATAATTGAAATTGCAGAAGTAAACAAAGCAAATGCATAAACTCACCTTGCTTGTAAAAGTCCTTGTGGTAGATTTAGATCCTTTAATCCACAAGTATGCTTCAAAATGTGGAATGTAGAGAGGTAGGATGTCTTCAATCTCTTGCTTGTAGATATTCAACACCAAGTCTTGAATAGGTTCTTGAATTTGGAATAAGCTTGGAAGAAGGTGGATGGAGAGATCACCAAAAGGGCACCATGTAGCTTCAATCCTTTAATGGCCTCCAATGGATCTCCTTCATGAAAATGGATACTTGAATGGATGAATGCTTGCTTCAAATATTTCTTGATTGCTTGCTTGAATCACACTTGAAGATAGCTTGAGAATGCTTGATTAGAAGACTTTGTTCACTTGATGATGGTTCTTAGAGAAAATGAGAGAGAAATCTTCCCTTTTATATGAAATTAGGGTACAATCTTCTAAGGAGGCCTACATAGGAGGATTAAATTCCCATTAAAGAATTTACCCCTAGGAGAGGACTTATATTAAATATAATTTAGGAATCAACACTTCGAAACCCAAAACAACCGACTTGGAAGCGGGAAATTTTTTTTGCAAAGGCCGACCTCCAAAATCTGTGAGACCCCGGGATCTGAACCCTGGGTCAAGGTCGAGGTTGACCCTAACCTAGGTTAGGGTCGAGGTCGACATAAACTTAAAAGGTTGACCCTAACCCTGAAGCCCAGAATCACTAGTGTGCAGTCCAGAATGCAGAAATCAGGCTAAACAGGAGTGGAAAGAGGGACAGAACAGGGGGGAAGCCATGTCAAGATCAGGAACCCATTCAAGGTGCGTTCCATGACCCCAAACCACTTACTCAGAAGGATAAAAATGTCTACAAAAGAAGTGCTTCCATTTTCTGACTATACACATACAAACTGTCAAAACGAGTCAAAACATGTTAAAGTCTAGGGTTGTCAATGTCAACTGTCTTGCAAATCAGAAGCATTGTTCCAAAAAAATCAAAAATATCAAGCAGTGATACTTATCCTCTAGTCTTTTTTAGACTATTCCTCCTTTACCAAAATTGCCCACATTGTGCCGTAATTGAAGGAAGTTTTCCATAGCTGATTCATTTATTGCCGCAATAGTCATGTTTATTACTGCAATCAGTGACAAACTATCGCAATCGACCAGGTATTTTATCGTAATCGGTGAAATTGTACCGTAATTGACCAGATATACTACATTCCTATTTTGACCTGAAAACTTGAAAGAATTCTTCATTTGGTGTCCAAAACTAGTGTCTATCCCAGGAAAATACGAAGAACATTGTGTGAATCTCTAAACATTATATATTGCCCTTTCTCTGTAAACCATGATTATTGTCAAAAGCATTGTTAGTTCAAAAGTTCAAACTAGAAATACCTTGATCTCATCATATCAAACATCATCATCTTTATCAAAGTGACTTTGTCCAAGGCAAAGGTAAGAAAATATTATCTTTTATCACCACTTTGAGATCAAGTTATATCAAAATCAGTCCCTAGAATTACCCTTGTCCAAAACATAACTTAGACTTCCTCAGAAAGAATCTTCTTCTTTGTTTGCTTTATATCACTTGTTTTAGTTACAAAACCTGGACCGAACTATGTCTCAAACACCTCATGGAGGACCTTACACAAGGTCTAAGGATAGACCTCAACCTGATGAGTCATATATCAACCACTTCCCTGCTTGGGAAACAGAGCAAGAGATTGATCCCTTCATGAACACCAGTTCTGCTCTATTCATTGAACAACCCTATGGGGCAGCCTTTTTCCAAGATATCATAGAAGAAGAACTTGAAGATGTGGAAAAAGATACTTACTCCATGAAATTAGTTGATGTTATTGTAGAGAGGAATCCTGAACATTACTTGGCCATGTTAATAAAGAAGGGAGTCAAACTCCCTGCTGAATTCAGTGTATCAACTATATGGCTCGGAAACCCTCTCCCAGGTCAAAACACTACTCACACTCCTTAGATACTACCTTTTGTGTCATGGATCTTTCCACCATTGGTTTTACCAACATCGACACAAATTGTATCCAATCAAACCAATGACCTGACCCAGGCTAGCACATCTTCTACTCAAAGCATGACAAGCTTGCAACAAAGTGTACCTATGGTCACTAGTATGCCTCCAACTTTGGTCACATGGCCAGGACAATCAAGCTCTCATGCTATGCCTTCCATCCCACCAAACACCAACTATTTGGAAACTATGTCATTGCTGCAATCAATTTACACTAGCCTTGGGATCAACACATCATGCCCATAGGGGTCCATCTCTATAGGAACAACTTACAGTCAAGGCTCACCCAAAGCTACATATTTTTCCATTCCGACACCAATCCAACCTCTGCGACAGCAACCCCAGCTTCATTTTCCTCAAAACCAACCCCTGCAACAACCCCAGCTTTAGTTGCCTTAGTTCCAACTCCCGCAATAGAAACCCCAGCTCCAGTTGCATCAAATCCAACCTCAGTGACAGCAACCCCAACTTCAGTTGCCTCAAATCCAACTGTAGCAATATCTACCCTAGCATTATCAAACCCAGTTTCAGTCACAACAATAAACACATCAAAACCCACCATGGACTACTCATGTCCCTCTAGTTACAAATCACTCGGTGGGGAATCAATATCAAGTCCCTAGGATGAAATCCTATATTCCTACTCTAGGTACATAGAGGCGCAGCCTCATACCCACCATAGCACAAAGGAATGTCAACATGCACCAGCCTCAATATCAAATGGACATGCTAATGCAACAAATGCAAACCCTTCAAACCCAAATCATGGATATGCAAAATCAGGGGAAAACTAAATCCTATACCATAGAGGATTTATACCCATACCCCTTCAACCATTCTCTTCACATGTCTCCATTCCCAAATCACTTCTTGGTACCAAAATTTGACAAATATAGGGGCAATACCAACCGTATTGAGGATATCCGAGAGTTTTTTGCTAGTTGCGTCAAAGTTGCTCATGATGAGACATATCTAATGCAATTGTTCCCACAAAGCTTGGCCAGACCAGCAATGGAATGGTTCTCGCATCTACCTCATGGCATTCAGTCTTGGGGAGAATTGGCTAAAAAATTCATAGCTCACTTCCATCATAACATCGAGTGCAAGGTCAAAATCAAGGACCTTTGCGATATCAAGTAGAAAGATGGAGAGTCTTTTGTGAAATTCCTACAGAGATGGAGGAATACAGAAAATTATATAACATATGATATGCCCGAGCAAGACTTAATAGTCATGTTCATTGACAATTTAATTCTAGACATGTCATTCACAATAGAGTTATAGTTAGCTCTAAACTTCACACAACTCATCGAAAGAGGAGTTCATTGTGAGTAGAACTTAGTCAAATGAGGAATCCTTGTAGATCCCACACAAACGAATACCAATAAAAATGCAACGGAAAAAGCTAAGTGGTGGACAAAAACAAAAATGTCACTAACAATGGTGTCATTGATGTGAAGACAGTCAACTATGCACAACCCAAGGTGTCACTGCAAGGCACACCTGTGGCCAACCAAAAACCCACAGGGCCCACTCAACAAGCATACACCCAAAACCAACCTCCCCCTATACAAGTAGCCGCTATGTCAAATAGTCAACAATAGAATTAACACAAACCATGATTTCAATTCCAACAATGAGATTTCACACCATTGGGAGAGCCGATAGAATCATCTTTATGCAAGTTGATACAATCAAACACTATCACTCTCCCAGAAATCAAATATTTTGAACAAGATGAAAACAAACTGAGGTGGTATAATGACAAAGATTTATGCAAGTTTCATTGGGTGAAGGAGCACAAAATGGCCAACTGCTACTGATTGAAACATGCTATCCATGATCTGATTGACATAGGGATCATCGATGTGACGAATACTCAAACCAAAGGCACAACTGATCACACTATATTCAACGATACCTTTTGTGATCACAATAAGGGAAAAGCCTCTGGGTTTGGTGGAAAAACAAAACAAGTTAACTACACATATGCCACTAGTGATAATGTCATAAATTTCCTCAATCCTTCAGATAGCCATGTAGCTACAATCACTATCAGAGACCAAGGTAACAATTGTGCTGTAACAATGCATCATTCTAGAGTCATCTTGCAAGGAGTACCATCCTCAACTACTACATTAGCCAATCCTATAGAAAACTCAGATCCACAAACAAGCATAGTGGACCAATTAAAGCACACACCTACCCAGATCTCCATGTTTGACCTATTGCGCATATCTCCACAACATAAATTGGCACTTGACCAAGCACTTCAGAATCTAGCTGTCCCAAGGGACATAACACATGAGAGCTTCCAAATGATGGTCAACCATATAGAAGCTAACAAAAATGCCACACTCACAGATTGTGATGTTCCATCGCATAAACCCCTGCATAATGATCCTCTACACTTACTTGTCTAGATCCACAAAAGCGCTATCTGTAGGGTCCTTGTTGATGGTGGAGCTGGGTTAAACATTTTTACTCTAAAGTTAATCAAGAAAATAGGTTATTCAGAATCAAGCATTGATGTCACAAGGAGGATAAATATCATAGCCTATGATAAAGAGGAAATGTCCTCTAAGGGTATTATCATTCTACCTGTTCGCATTGGACCTGTGGTAAAAAACACTCCCTTACAAATCTTAGATCTTGATCTAGGATACAACATGTTACTAGGGAGACCTTGGATACATGAAATGCAAGCTGTACTGTCAACATATCATCAATGTATCAAGTTCCCTCACCAGGGAGAGGAGATCATCATAGAGGGAGATCCCAATCTCTTCCAATATTGCAATGTGGTCCAAATCAACACTGATAACCAAGTACCATCAAACCAAGATGCAAGCATCTCATCCTCTTCAGATTCGAATCCCAAAGATGTCACAGGAGCAACGAGAAAGATAGTCATTAACCAGGACACAAGTATCTCCTCCTCTTCAAATTCAAATCTTAAAGATGTCACAGAGAAAGTAGGCAAGATATCCATCACGGAAAAGGGATGTGGTGAATACAGATATGAAGAAGCTTTTACCATCATGCACATGCCTCATGTATGTGGTAAATTTGGCCTTGTTAATTCACCATACACTTCAACATATTCCTTCTTCACCAGGTACACACAAGACTGAATATGAGATTATTCATCTTGTCTACCTACATGACTTGACCTGTTGCCTTCTATCCAGACAGATTTTTTGAAATTGCTCTTAGAACGAGAGTCTCACAACCATGGACCAATCTAGGAACGAAGGATTTATCACGATGAATGCAATACAATGCAAGATTATGCTAAGAATTTGAAAGATGTAAGATAATCTAAGACATGATTTTCAATGCAATTATTCTAGAAATTGAAGCTATTCTATTGCAATATGAAATTATTCTATATGAGATTAGCAAGAAAATGAGACAATAATTCAGTATTCTAACAATGCAAAAGTAAGTGGGGGTCTCTGGGGTTTTGAATGAAGAATAAGAGTTCTTTTATAGACTCAGAGATGATCAGAAAAGAAACTTTCCTCTTTGAAATAAAATAGATAGAAAAGCCAGTTTTAAAATAGAAAGCTTTATTCAAAATAATACAATAAATTGTTTTCTTCCTGCTTTAACTATTTTCTTTTTTTTTTATTTAATTCTTTTTTATTTGAATTAAATTGTTTTCTTTCTCTTTAAAGCACAATTAATTCAAAGTTTCTATTTCTGAATAGAGATAAGATTTTTGAGAGAATATTCAATTAATTAAATAAATATGACCTCATAATTGCTTTTTCTCAATTATCTGAATAATTAAATTCAATTATTGAAATGAGGATATTTAT
>MU227624.1:914799-926495 GCA_018584345.1 Thuja plicata | reverse complement strand
AAGCGACTTAGAAATAAAGCACATGCTCTAAGTGATTGGAAAAAGTAACTGCGAAATATAAGAGCCATGGCCTAGGGTTTTATTACTTCTTTCAAACATGAAAGACTTAGGGTTTAAGGGTTTTAAACAGAGCCAAGACCTGGGAACCATGACAGAGAAATGCCAGACAGGGCAGATCAGGCCAATTTGCACAAAAATGGAAAAATTGGGTAACAGTTAAAATTAGGGAAACACAGATGTCAGAAAATAGCAGGTGGTTAGAAAACCAAGACAATAAAATATCAAAATGAAAGCTCTGGTCTATAATTTTGCATGATAAATTATTCTAGGTCACGTGAATAAGTTCTGTGTGCCACACGAAGAACTAGAAAGTTCACGCGAGACATACAGAAGGTTTGCGCGAAGTTAAAACAGAACCTGTACAGAAGTATGGACAAAATGCAAAAAATGAGAACTATGAAATGAAATGAGGTGAGAATAGAAATGTACCTGCCCCACGGTGGGTGCCATAAATGTATGTGGTAAATTATGCCTTGTTAATTCACCATACACTTCAACATAGTCCTTCTTCACCAGGTACACACAAGACTGAATATGAGATTATTCATCTTGTCTACCTGCATGATTCGACCTGATGCCTTCTATCCAGACGAGGTTTTTGAAATTGCTCTCAAAATGAGAGTCTCACAACCATGGACCAATCTAGGAACAAAGGATTTATCATGATGAATGCAATATAATGCAAGATTATGCTAAGAATTTGAAAGATGTAAGATAATCTAAGACATGATTTTCAATGCAATTATTCTAGAAATTGAAGCTATTCTATTGCAATATGAAATTATTCTATATGAGATTAGCAAGAAAATGAGACAATAATTCAGTATTCTAACAATGCAAAAGTAAGTGGGGGTCTCCGGGGTTTTGAATGAATAATGAGAGTTCTTTTATAGACTCAGAGATGATCAAAATAGAAACTTTCCTCTTTGAAATAAAATAGATAGAAAAGCCAGTTTTAAAATAGAAAGCTTTATTCAAAAGAATACAATAAATTGTTTTCTTCTTGCTTTAACTATTTTCTTTTTTTGATTTAATTATGTTTTATTTGAATTAAATTGTTTTCTTTCTCTTTAAAGCACAATTAATTCAAAGTTTCTATTTCTGAATAGAGATACGATTTTTGAGAGAATATTCAATTAATTAAATAAATATGACCTCATAATTGCTTTTTCTCAATTATCTGAATAATTAAATTCAATTATTAAAATGAGAATATTTATTTAATAATTAAATATTATTTAATTCCTTTTTCATGTGTCTCAGCTAAAGAGGGTGAACTTAATTTAATTAAAGTGCAAAGACTTTATAATTAAATTAATTCAATCATAAGGTTTGTTTAGCCAATAGATATTTAAGAATTAAATATAATGTATGATTAATCTAGATTTAGGATTTTCTGCATTTGACACTTAGGTCGAGTAGAGTCAGTTGAAACTCAGAATTGCCTAGTACAATAGGAATTTGATGATCTAGAAGAATGACAAATGCAACAAAATTGGTTAGGGTTGCAAGATTCTAATTTTGGGGTGTTACACCTCAAAGCCCAAGAACTCACGGTATGCCACAACCTGTTATTGCAATAGAAACTCCACAGCCAGTTCTATTTAGATGTCCACCCACAACCTTTGTCTGATGGGGAGACATAGCAGAAGAGTATCCTTTTGTGCAGAAATCAATACCTGGTTATACTGAGACTCCCCTGAGACAATCCAACCACCATTACCCTTGTCAAACTATGGTAATGGATACACAATGATACAAATATTTGGGTACGATGGAACAACCGGGCTGGGGACAAGACAAAAAGGAATATATGAATTGCCTCTACCACTAACCCAAAGAAACACAAGAGGTTTGGGCTATGGACAACAAAGAACTAGTCTGGTGATCCAAGACATTTAAGTCAATCAAGAGTAAGTATCAGAGATGCACCAGGGGCACAACACTGAGCATGTCCTAATAAGCAACATATTAGCACAGTTGTTGCCCACTAAAGAGGGAACCACACAATCCCAAATAAACCTACACATAGCAATCGACGATAACCAAGGAAGTGAGACATTGGATGAACATTCCATTGAGATAGACTCCCATGAGTATGAGTGGAGATCCATCCATGATTCTAAACCATCAATCCCTTATTTTTTCCCTCGAGCCGACATTCTCATAAATCTAGTAGACCTATTTGAACAACTGACCATTACCAAACAACCCTATATAGACAAACATGTCATCTATCAGACCTCAAGTGGTGCGTCCTCATCACAATCCAATTTTGTAGGCACCATATCAGTAGTCCCTTTTAGTCAACTTGAGCCAAACAGTAGTGAAAGTGTTTTTCTTGTACACCCTGAGCTTATACCATGGGATCAACAAGGGCCACCTGATCTAGATGTCTTCAAGAATGACAAGGCAATAGCTCATTTCATTAGACTGAGGGAAGGCATTCTGTCAGGAGATCACAAGTCAGGATTCTCCATTAACCTAGACAGAGCAGCATATTTCAGGGAGGAAGCTCCTCTTTCCAGTCCACAAAAGAAAAAGGAACAAAATAGTAAAAAGCTAAAAGAAGACGTATCTTCTAGCGAAAACCTCTTTGAGGCACTAGAAGATGGAAAGAGAGAACTCCTCCCCTTAACATAGGAGAAATAATCACTACTAGCCAAATAGACAGAAGAAATCAACTTGGGGGATGACAAGAGCCCAAAGAACATCTACTTGGCAAAATCTCTCACCCCTAAGGAGAGACAACACTTCATCAGTTTCTTCAAAGCAATAATGATCAAATTCGCATGGTCTTACTCAGATATGCCAGGATTAGATCCAGAGTTGGTGCTACACCATCTCTTATTGCTACCAAATACTAAACCTATCAAGCAAAAGCTAAGGAAGATGCATCCCCACGTTGCATTGCTAGTAAAGGAAGAACTGAAAAAGCTCCTGGATGCTAAATTCATCAGACCTATACCATATGTGGACTGGATATCTAATTTGGTACCTATTACAAAGCATAGTGGTCAAATATAGATTTGCACAGACTTCTAGGATCTCAACATAGCATGTCCCAAGGATGACTTTCCTTTACCAAATATTGATATGATAGTAGACCTAACTGCCAGACATCAAATGCTATCACTCATGGATGGATTTTCAGGTTACAATAAAATAAGGATCGTGCTAGAGGACCAACATAAAATATATTTCACATGTCCTTGGGGGACATATTGTTGGAATGTCATGCCATTTGGTCTAAAGAATGTCAGAGTGACATATCAGAGGGATATGACAACTATATTCCATGATCTCATCCACAAGATAATGGAAGACTATGTGGATGAAATTATAGCCAAATCAATACTTCGGAAGGATCATCTACAGGTTTTGGGACCCATCTTTGATAGAATGCAATAATTCAAAGTCTAACTAAATCCAAAAAAGTGTGGGTTTGGTGTCACATCGGGAAAATTATTGGGGTTCATAGTATCACATAGAGGAATCAAAGTGGATCCAACAAAGGTCAAGGAAATATTGGACATTGCTCCACCATCGAACCTGAGACAACTAAGAGGGTTACAAGGAAGGCTCCAATTGATCAGATGCTTTATAGCTCAACTGGCAGACAAGTGCCACCCATTCCAACATCTATTGCATAAAGACATCAAGTTCATATGGACACAACAATGTGAATAGAGATTTTAGATATTCAAAGACTACCTTCTTAATTCTCCTATATTGGTACCACGAGTACAAGGTAGACCATTGCTTCTATATATCTCAGTGACAGAATCAGCGTGTTAGGTGTACTCTTGGCACAATATGATGACACAGGAAAGGAGAGAGTCATTTAATATATAAGCAGGACTTTGGTTGGATATGAGCTAAACTATACGCCCATTGAGAATTCATTCCTAGTAGTTGTTTTTTCTTCTCTGAAGCTTAGACACTACATGTTGAGTCACCAAACAAAATTGGTCGCACATATTGATCCTCTCAAGTACCTATTAGGCAAAGCAGTGCTCACGGGAAGACTGGCAAAGTGGGTAATGATCTTAAGTGAGTTCGACATTGAGTACATAGATAGAAAGGCCATCAAAGGAAAAGTGATCACTGATCAACTAGTAGAGGCACCAATTCAAGACCACCAGCCTATTTTTTTAGAATTTCCTGATGAAACTATCATGACACTACAACCAATGATCGAGGTATGGCAACTCTATTTTGATGGATCGTGTACAAACCATGGTGCAGGGGCAGGGATAGTTCTTATCACTCCCGACCATGATATAATTCCAAAGTATTTCAGGCTTAACTTCCAATGCACCAACAACATAGCAGAATATGAAGCACTGGTCATCGGTTTAAAGATAGCCATTCAATGGAGAATCAAGAACCTGAAAGTCTTTGGTGATTCACAGTTGGTCATTAGTCAAGTTAACAATGATTATATGACCAAAGATGAGAAGCTCATACCTTATAGAGCACAGATGGAAAGACTACACACAAAGTTTCATTACATTCTCTTTGAGCAAGTCCCAAGAGCACAAAACAAAGTGGCAGATGCGATGGCTACCATAGCATCTTTGATTGATATGACAGATAATGATACCAAATTCTAGTTTCTAGTGGAGCAACTATTGGTTCCATCACATCAGGCATCTATCATAGAATCAGCATGTGTCCTTGTTGGTCCTGAATCCCCATGGTATCAAGATGTCTATAGCTACCTCCAAAACAATGTCTTACCCCCGAACTTGTCTAGGAACCAGAGAAAAGCCCGCATCTGCCAAGCCTCTAGGTACACCATCCTCTCAACTACTCTATACAAAAAAATTCTATATGGAACATTACTATGATGTCTCCCTTCCATGGAATCCCAGAAAGCTTTGTACGAGGTACTTGAAGGAATATGTGGAACCCACGGAGGTGGCAACAACTTAGCTAATAAAATAATCTGCATGGGATACTATTGGCCCACAATAGAGACAGATGCACACAAGCATGTTCAAAGGTGTAGACAGTGTCAAATTCATGGAGACCTCATCCATGCATCGGCCCAGGAACTAAATCCCATCACATCACCATTACCATTTTTAATGTGGGGATTTGACCTGGTAGGCAAATTCACACCCTCTTTAGCAAACATACACAAGTACATCATAGCAGCAATGGAGTACTTCACCAAGTGGGTGGAAGAAATTCCCCTCACTTACATCACTGGAAAGAAAATAGCGATGTTCATACTTAACCACATCATCTGTCGATACGGGATCCCCCAAACAATACTGACAGATCACGGTACCCCTTTCCAGAACAAGGATGTCAAATACCTATGTGAATAGTTCCACATCAAACAAGGGTTCTCCTCATTTTACTACCCTCAATGGAATGGCCAAGCTGAAGCTACAAACAAAATTATCCTAAAAATTCTGAAGAAAATAGTGAACGAATCAGTGAGAGACTAGCATTTATAGCTTAGTCCCACATTATGGGCATACAGAACTAGTGTGAGAACACCTACAGGAGCCACTCCTTTCTCCCTAGTCTATGGATTAGAGGCAGTATTACCCCTCGAAGTAGAAATCCCATCCCTGAGGATATCATTGAAGAGCTTGGTTTTAGATGAAGACTATAGAGTGGCATGGCTCAGTGAACTAGAGTTACTAGATGAAAGAAGGCAACATGCCTTCGACCACTTACAAGGCTATAAGAATTGCCTTAGAAGGAATTATCACAAGAAGGTGAAGCCACAAAAATTTGAGGTAGGAGACCTTGTCCTCATGGAAAATCAGAAGAATCAAGAAAAGTGATTAAAACCTGGTAAGTTCGAGCCTAACTAGCTAGGACGATTTGTTATTATCAGCTCTACTCAGAGTGGGGCATTCATACTAGCAACACCAGAAGGAGATCAGCTCCCTGGCTACATCAATAGCATGCACCTGAAGAGGTTCTACCCTTAGAAGTCTCTATGGTTAAGGCATTTATCTACATATCCACAAAATACCAAAAAAATAAAAAAAAATACAAAAGTTACCTTGGTGAAAACCTGGCAATCAGGCGCTTTGGCGACAATCAAAAAAAGCAAAAAAGTAAAGGCGAAACAAAATCTCTATCTCAGTGAAAACTTAGCAATCAGGCACTATTGAGTAGGTACCTTGGTGAAAACTTGGCAAACAGGCGCCAATTGTTCAAATCTAGCTTCACCATCAATGATCTCCAAAAGCTTGAGCACACTTAGAAATGCAAGACTGACTATCCCAAGCAATATCCAGAAGCACGATCCCCTCTGAGCACCAAGAAGTTACCCATGGTTAATACTGGTCCACCAGACTAGGGGGTGATTCCAAATGTCCTTAAAATCTAAAAAAATTAGAAAATTCATCAAAAAATCCTAAAAAGATCAAAAATAAAGAGAAAATCAATCTTCATCAAAAACATTCAAAAAATTGCAAAAATCCCAAAGCTATAAAACCAACTAAGTTATCAAGAGAGCAAGGGGAAACCATGCCTAGTCAGTCAAATGTCACAATCATGAGCTTTGCATATCAGCATTAGGCTCATCTGACATAGCTTTATCAATCTATCAATTCAATCAGTGAGAAACAAGTGACCAAGCCAAACTATTGATTGTCACAATCATGAGTTTTGCGAACAAGCATTGGGCACATCTGACATAGCTTGATTAGCTGCCAAAATGATCAGAGAAATCAAATCTATCAATCAATATTGTCACAATCATGAGCTTTGCAAATAAGCATTGGGCACATTTGACATAGCTTGATCAACTACCAACACGATCAAAGCCAATCAAGCCTATCTAAAGAGTTTGAGCCAATCAAGAGAATCCAATTGCATCGAGGAACCATACAAAAATGTTGACTAGGTCAGTCAAGTTAGTCAGATGTCAATCTATATTTTAGGGTTATGTTCTTATGCTACTCTAGGATCCACCATGTGAGGAGAGTATCTATGATTGATCATGACTTATTTTCTTTGATTTCTATTTGTTGAATGTTCACTTCAATTTCAGGGCCATGATGATTTAGGATAAATGCGGTAGGCACTATCACTTATCTGGCAGCCACGCAATTCCACGATCTGAGCTTAAACCTAGGAAAGAAATGGACATTCCTTCTCTTTTATTTTTTTCTTGTTTGGTTTATAGAATCAAGAGCTCACAGCAATATTCAGATGGACTCTAAGTTGCTTTGGAGTTCTATCTTGGTTTCTATGGTCTTTCCCTTTATGTTGCAAACAAGAGCTCACGATGCTATCTAGATGGACTCTAGGGGCATAGGAATTCTATCTTGTTTGTTTGGCTTTCCCTTTCAGAAATTAAGAGCTCATAGTGTTATCCAGATGGACTTTGGGTACATAGGAGTTCTATCTTGGTTTCTTTGTTTTAGATTAACTTAGAGGACAAGTGGTATCCAGATGATCAATATTTGGGTGCTTTTGGCTCTCTTTCTTTTCAAACAAGGAACATAGTCGAACCCAGATGGTCAATATTTGGGTCCGCTATGGGTCTCTTTCTATTCAATCTCTCTACTCCTTCTGCTATCAAGAGGTTGTGGCGGTATCTAGGTGGTATGTGATCTGGATCATTCGACGCTCTTCCAGAATATCATAAAATACAAAAAAAGATGCAATGATGACAATTATTGGAAACTGGGGCAGCAACTTGAGACATTCACCCTTTCTATCAGATCATATCTATCCAAAAATGTAAAAAAAAACATCCTTTCTATCATCACATTCTATTAGATCAATCTCAGAGCACATCTATCCAAACTAACTTCTTTCTAAATAAAACTTGCATTACTCAGATATTTTATGCATAATAGATTGCATTCATTCCATTAAGTGCATCAGAAAAGTACAAAAATATGGTAGTTGCATACATGATAAATCAAAAAAACACATGCATCCATAAGAATCTCATATAAACATGCATCTCATTTACAACATCTTGCATGACATATCAATATCATAGGATAAGTAAATCATCCATATATGAGTCTACATAATAGAACACATTGCATATACATCTCATCATCTAACCACCAAATCATATAGAATCATACATATAGCAAAGTAAACCATTGCACATCACATCAAAACATAGTTGCATCTCATGTAAATCAAAATATCTGAGTACAAATGAAAAGTCGCAAGTCTGAACAAAGAAGGTAATCAACATGTATATCATATATATATCAGTGTATCGGGATACAAAAATGCTACTACTCAGAGTATACAATAAATTGCTACAAAAAATGGTACAGGGATTATAGTCAACAAGAACTACCCCCACCCTCACCCGAAGGAGCACAAGGGGGAGTCATATCAGAATCTATCCTGTGAGAGGACTCAGGAGCTCTAATAACACTACTTTGAGAATGCTGAGCCCTACTGGATCTCTACGATGCTGTGTAACTAGGCACTCTCTACTTAGCTAGAACTGTGTCCTCATAGTGCCATCTCTAGTAATCAATCTCCCTCTGAGCCTCTCACCTAGATCTGTAATACCTATCAAGAATATCTCTATGGGAGACATCCTGTACACTATCAATGAAAGAGCGGACCTTGACCTGAGCCTGTCGCTCTCTAGACTCAGCTGCTGTCACATGAGCCTCTAGAATTGTCGCACAAGCATCGGATAAGGAAAGTTAGGCCTGCAAATCCTGAACCTACTGGGAGATTCACTCCACCTCTGAGGGATCATCATCCATACCACCCATGACAACGTCCATACCCCCGTCCTCTGCCCTACCCCTAGCCCCTCACCTCGTCTCCGTCTGAAAACCAGTGAGTCATCACCACTCTCAGAGCTCTCCCTTGTACTACTCCTACTTCTGCCACTCTCCCCAGAGGAACCTATCTCATCACTCTGCTCATCCAGAGCCTCCACATCTATGTCCACAATCTCCACATCCACATACTCAATAACAACCCGATCCTCATGTTGGGGAGCCAAAACTGCAGCTGTCCGCTTGTGAACTCTACACACAAACTGAGGTGCCTCCTCCTCTAAAGCTGCCTTGTCCTCCAAGATGGCACCCAACCCAACTCTGGACTACCCCCCACTCCGGCCAGCTCTGGTCCTAACTCCACCTCTAGCACCCCTGGGACTGGGATCATCCCGCCCATCATCTCCTCTCTCCCATCCCCCATCTCTCCCACCATCTCCACCATCTCTACCAACATCCCTCCCTCCCTTTCCACCAACTCTCCCTCCACCATGGCCTCCCCTACCATGCTATACTCGACGGGCCCTCCTCATAATAGTCCTGGGAATAGGATGAGAGACATCTGTCAAAGCAATAGGCCGATGCTGCAACCAGTATGCATCAAACTGTGGTGTAGTGCCTGCAAAAGATAAATTCAACTATTAGTACCAAAGTAGATCAAGGTATAAAGTACCATAACAAGATATGAGCAAGAATAACATAACAGAAAGGAAGTACATAAGAATATCAAAAACAACACAAACCTGGGTCCATAGTGGCAGAGCACCAGGTCCATGCAATAGGAATCAACCCTAAGAACTTAGTGCAAGCAACATCTAATGACACTACAGCACCCCAAACATGAGCATCCCTCGACCTCCGAGCAAAATATGCATACAAATCCGATACATCCTGCTGCTCTCCAAATTGACGTAACACCCTGTCGGTGTTATTAAAATCTATCATATGTGCATGATCACTCACGCGACCAATCAAGTATCTTTGCTATTGACAAAAGGGGAGATGGATATCCTCTCCATCCCAGATGGGACAATCTTTGTTTGGCCTCTAGATAAAATATGGAATCATATGTAGCTGTTGTCACCAATACGAAAGATGACCCATATGAGTCTAGACAATCGCACCATCATACATATACACATATGCCCTATCTACCAGGAGAGTATGGGCACCAACAGGATGATAGACTGCTATATGCTCCCATGCCCAAATCTGAAGCAAAGTAGCACCGCAGCCGAGTGACTTACCATCTAGGTAAGCCACATATAACATGTGAAAATTCATGTGGGCCAACATGCATGGGCCCCATGCAAAGACAGTATGGTCTCGGACCATACTCTGTAGGACACTACCAAAACCAATAGAAAAACCATG
The DNA here is from genome assembly GCA_018584345.1 of Thuja plicata. Taxonomy (NCBI): domain Eukaryota; kingdom Viridiplantae; phylum Streptophyta; class Pinopsida; order Cupressales; family Cupressaceae; genus Thuja; species Thuja plicata. Next base: position 916,314 of record MU227624.1, on the reverse strand, counting down.
CTGATGACGATCGGGGCATAGAATCCCACATATCAGACTACCCAGCAGTGTGGATAGTCTATCAAGGCCTAATCTAAATCTAGACCAAGGAATGTCATAATCTCCTACAAGCCCAAGCTAATCCCGGGGTAGTCCAGAGAGCTCAGTCAAAGCAGTAATACTAGTGCGTGTGGAATACTCCACCAGCTCGCCCTGGATAGGGAGTTGGAGGATGCGATACACATCCTCCAAGGTCATGGTACACTCCCCAGTGGGTAACCAAAAAGTGCATGTCTCAGAGTACCAACGCTCTACAAGAGCGTAGATCAAACCCCTGTTGGTCGTGATCTCAGGCATATAACATATCCAATAAAGACCAAGATCACAAAGAACTGACCTCTTATCCTCAGTCAGCTGGAATCTATACGTAAGTCCTACCGGTTTGGACTCCCGACAGTGCAAGATACGCACAGTGAATTGCACATAGAGTAATGAATAGAAAATTATCAGTTTTAGTCATTGAGGAAAGTAATAGAAGATTAAAAAAAAGTAGATAATAGACAAAGACATTAGGCAGACAGTGTTAAAAAATCAATTGCGGTAATAAATAGAGGTAAATGCGGTACTTTTAAGCGATTGTGGCACAAAACCTACAAGTGCGGCAGACAAACTATAATTGTGACATTTTATACATGCAAGTGAAACACCTTTATCAAATGTGGTATATAACCGGCAATTGCAACATTTAAACCACAATTGCGGCAAAACCGCACCCGATTGCGGCACCTAAAACTTTTTTCTAAAAAGGTACAAATTTTAAAAGCAATTAATGACATACAAAGTGAGAAAACTCACCAGATGTCCAGAGCCAGGAGGTTTGTGGTACATACAGACTCGGTCAGAGATGTGCACCACGCTAGGAAGGCCCGCCATAACTCAAAAATAAGAAGAAAAGAAGGCAGAAATCAGAAACTAACTTACCAAGTTAATCAGAGCTCCAAATCACAAAGTGACAAATGAAGAGCTCTCTAAGCTACTTATAGGGGTTCTGAAAAACCCTAATTTCATTTGGAGCTCCAAATTTTTTTTCCGGTCCCTGAAAACTTCGACGGTCAATTACAGGGGCATTTTAAAGTATTTTTCAAATCTGTCAGCTACCCAGTTCCACAAATTGCAATTTCAATAGATCTACACTCGTCTGGCGACTTTTCGCTCAAATTTGTTAAGGGGGCATAAATACACATATTGTTGCTAAGGCAAGCTGGGGCAAAATCAAATAATCTTTGACACACTGCGACAAGTCACATCGCATCAAAGAGAGGCAAATGTAGACACCCTAAAATGGACAGGCTTGCAACTTTACATTAAAAACACTAATTTCCATCTATTAATTAATTGTTTTTTAAATTATTTATTAATCATCTATTTTCCTCTAAATTCATTCCCCAAATCATCTAATCAAATTCCCAAAATTAATTAAATAATTAATTTTATTTAATTAAATAGCTTTAATTGATTAATTACCATTAATTGATT
>MU227624.1:879845-914657 GCA_018584345.1 Thuja plicata | reverse complement strand
ATCTCACATGTTGAAAACAATTATTAAATAAATGAATTAAATATTCATTTATCTTCAAAGAGATAACTCCAATCATATCACATGGGTTACTCCACCCATCTCTCCAGTCCACATGGGTAACTTCACCAACCTCTTCAGTTCAAAAAGGTAACTCATAATTAGCTCTTCAGTTAACCAAACTCTATCTCCTCTTTTCCAAATGAAGAGGTGGAGTTTACTGAGGACCTCTCCTGTTTCTTTTGATCTCAACCATTCATCTCCCCATCTCTAGGGTTGATCTCAACCGTTCATATCATCACCAATTCCTATATAATAAACCCTTCATAACCATTTCAAGGATCCAAGATTTCAAGCTCTCATGTGCCATTACTCCATCAGTTTGGTTCTAGCATTCAAGCCATCTTGCGATCACACACCCATTTCAATTAGCAACTTCTCAACACTTCTCAAGTCATAGACGCTGCACCGCCAATACTGAGCATCAAGAACAGTGTTTCAGAAGGAGTAGAGAGAAACAATAGAAGCTTCAAGCATCGTGGGGTTTGAATTTATTTGTTTTCCTTTCTCTTTCTTGTACATTTTATTGGTTACATTTCATCGTTATTCATTTTAGTAGCATCGTGTATTTGGTTTATATCAATTGTGAAACCTTTGCTACTGACCCTTGCCTTTGGAAAGCTTGGGAATCCACGAATCACAAATCGGAGAGGCATACAGATTCATTCTCAACTTTACCTTTGAATATTTTAGACTTCTCAAAGGCTTCAGACTTCTCCTTTAAGAACGCAACCCACATCATCCTAGAATAATCATCAAAAAACAAAATGAAATACCTTTCTCCGTAATAAGATCTTGTTTGAGTAGGACCACACAAATCTATATGCACTAGGTCCAATTTGTTCTCAACTGAGTTTTGCTTGCTTCTGAAGGAACTCCTTACATGCTTACCCATAACACATTCTATGCATATTGTGTCAACTGGTTTTGCAATACTTGGTAGGTCTCTAACTGCCTTGACATTACTTATCTTTACTATGTTATCAAAATTGATATGACATAGTCTCTTGTGCCATAATCAACTGTCATCTACTTTTGCAACAAAACAAATAACATCTGAATTGAGCTAAAAACCATTACCTTTTTTTTTAGAGCCTGATGCAATCATGTCTCCATCCTTGTTGTTAATGATGCACTTGTTTTCTTTGAACTCCAAATGATGACCTTTGTCAAGTAGCTATCCAACACTCAGTAAGTTATGATATAATCCATCAACATATAGAACATCATCTATCTTGTTCTTTCCATCCAAAGTGATAGAACCTCTACCTATGATAGGTTTAGGAGTGTTATCTCCAAATCTAACCATACCACCTTTGTATTTGTCTAAATGAACAAATTTGTCTTTTTCACCTGTCATATGATGGGAGCATCCACTGTCAATGATCCAATTAGTTATGATGTTTGCTTTAGAAATTAAGGCTAACTCTTGTTCTTCCTTTTCATCTGCAATGTCCATTTCCTCAAGCAACCTTTCCATGTCTCTAAGGGAAACGAATCCAATTTCATCTCCTCCTGAATCTTCATTAGTTACACCTTCTTCAACATGATAACATTCCTTCTTATATTTTGGTTTGTAATCAGATCTGAACTTTTTGACTCTTGTGGGACACTTAGATGCAAAGTGCACAATCTTGTTACATGAAAAGCATTTGAATGGAAGATTTCCTTTCTTTTCACTTTTAGAAATCGTAGCAATGATTTCTTCTATTACTTCATCAACTTCTTCTTTTTCATTATGACTGGAGATGTGTAAGGATTTCTTACCATGGATTGAGGCTTTGAAAGCTGTTTCACTTTTAGGTTTAGTCTTCAATCTTGATATCTCAAATGCAGATATTTTTCTTATCAAAGTCTCTCTCTTGAAGTCTTGTGAGAATTGCATGGTTTCCTCTAGAATACTTATCTTGTTTTCATAGTCTGATGTTAAAGTGGTTAGTAACTTGTCCATTATGTCTTTTGATATTTCTCCACCATTGTTTCTGATTCTAGAGACTGCTTCATTTATCCTTTGATTGTAAGCTCTAATGTTCTCTTCAGGTAACATCTCAATACTGTTGTATTTCTTTTTCCATGTCTTCCTATGTGCATTCTTTGCTTGAATATCTCCTTCAAACATATCTTCTAAATACCTCCATATGGTATATGCTCTATCAATTTTCTTGATCTCAGAAAATTCACTGTCAAATAGGGCGCTGATTAGGGCTTCTTTGGAAATTGCATTATTGGTAAATATTTTCTTTTGTCTATTAGTAGCATCATCCTTTGCAAGGTCTTTCAGAGATGGAATTACAACTTCTTGTGTAGTAATTTCAAAGATCTCAAAGCCAACACACTGTACATGTGTTATCATTTTGTTTTTCCAATTCAGATAATTTTCTCCATCAAACTTAGGGCTCTCTTTTCTGAAGTAAGACATCTGATCTACCTTAAGATGGTAGGCTTCTTCTCCAGGGAACTTGCCTCTTATACCAATTGTTATAATAGTCCCAAAGGATAACTGAGAGGGGGGGTGAATCAGTTATCAATAACTTTAATTATTTTTCCTATTTAACTTTAGAATACAACAAAGTAAATGCTCAATCAGATAACACAGTACACAACACACAATTTGATTACGGGAAAACCAAATGGTAAAAACCCTAGTGGGAATTAGCACCCACAATGAACTATACTTGTTTATAGTAATACCTATTAGAAGATATGTCAACCCTATTAGGAGTTTTACTTTACAATGCAATAAGTATAGTGACCTGGTTAAGGGTCAGACCCTGTTAGGAGTCTTTTACAAATAACCCTGTTAGGGGTGGTGAACTCACTATCCAAAAGCTCACTGCTTAATGGTGAAGGCTACAACCTTCTGTATTAAATATATGCCCTATATCTGATGATGAACTGTAGAGTAGACTTTCTATCTTGATCAGTTATAGTGTATTACAATATTTCACTTCTTCTTCACATAGACTCTTGATGAATGAACCAATTCTGAAAATATGCTCTGCACATCTTTCTTCTCTTTTCGTATCATTCACACTTAGCGTGTCACATTTTACTTGCTATAAGTATCTTCCTCAAAGTATGAGATGATGGGACCTATAAGAAAACTCTTCATAACATCCTTGTTGGCTCTAATAAGCATGTAAGAATTATTACAACTATGCAAGTATAAACTGAATAGATGGGACACTTCACTAAGTCGGCCTCACCAAATTAACTCTAACTTTGCAATCTTCTCGAAACATGTTTGGTGCCTTTAGATGAATATCATCAACTCATAATTAATCATGAATATACACACATATATCCTAAAGATGGGTGCAACTCAAGAAACACATTACATACATTGGCTCTGAATAGATACTCTTCCAGAACTATAACTTCCAATAACAAAATTACACAACTTGACTAAAACATCATATCTGGATATGCGTGTATGAACATAACATAATAAAAATGTCAACAACATATATGTTACCATGCAGGTCTTCATGTCATCATTCTGATAAGTACATATAGAATTACTACTATGTATTATATGTTGTCATCAATGACAAACATACAATCAATCAACTGCTCAGAATCAAATCTCCAATAGAAATGTGAGTTCATCAAAATAGATCTAGTGTACCTAGGATTTGTTCTATCTCATGGTAATCTAAAGATGGAAATGAGTAAGGTAGAAGCCATCATTAATTGGCCCACTCCAAGGATAGAAATAGAGGTAAGGAGTTTTCATGGACTTGCTCAGTATTATAGGAAGTTCATAAGGCAATTTAGTGTTATTTGTGCTCCAATGTTGGATACAATCAAAGGAGGAATGAAGACCAAGTTCACATGGAATGAACAAGCCAACAAGAGTTTTGAGTTTCTGAAGGAAAAGATTGCTACCCAACTAGTGTTAGTTGTACCAAGCTTTGAGAAGCTCTTGACAATTGAATGTGATGCAAGAAACATAGCTATTGGGGCTATCTTAATCCAAGAGGGTAGAACAATAGAATTTCACTCTGAGAAGTTGAGTGAAGAAAAGAAGAAGTATTCTTCTTATGACCTTGAGTTGTATGCATTGGTTCAAGCCTTGAGAAAGTGGAGGCACTACTTTCTGCCCAAGGAGTTCATTTTTTATTCAGATAATCAAGCCTTGAGTTTTCTGAATTCTCAAGAGAAGTTGAGCCAAAAGCACATGAAGTGAATTGAGTACCTACAAGCTTAAACCTTTAACACCAAACATAAGAAAGGTTTCCTCAACAAGGTTTCTAATTCATTGTCAAGAAGAGCTCTTACCATTCAAGAGATTCAGTCAAAGAGCATGGGAATAGATCACTTCAAGGATCTATATGTTGGGGATGAGGACTTTGCAGATATTTACAAGGTATGTGTTGAATACAAGAACCATTTCCATAGTGAGTATGCAAAATATACTTTGCAAAGTAACCTTTTTTTTAAAGGAAATAAGCTATGTGTCCCTAGAGGTTCCATTAGGGAGAACATGATTGAAGAGAAGCACAATGGTGCATTGAGTGGTCATTTTGGGATCACAAAGACACAAGAACTAGTTCAAAGGTTCTACTATTGGCCGAGGATGAATATTGATGTCAAGAGGTATGTAGAGAGTTGTATTGTGTGTCAAAGAGCCAAGGGTACTTCATCAAATTCTGGCCTTTATCATCCCCTACCTATTCCTACTAGGCCTTGGGAATGCTTAAGCATGGACTTTGTAGTTGGGTTACCCAAGACAAGACAAGGTATGGATAGTATTTATGTAGTTGTAGACAGATTTAGTAAAATGGCTCACTTTGTGCCATGCAAGACTACAAATGATGCCAGCCAAATAACCTCTCTTTTCTTCAAAGAGATAGTAAGGATCCATGGGTTACCTATTAGCATTGTGTCTAATAGAGATACCAAGTTCATGAGTCACTTTTGGAAGACTCTTTGGCAAAGATTAGGCACTAATTTATCCTTTGGATCTACCTACCATCCAAAAACTGATGGTCAGACTGAAGTGGTGAATAGAAGCCTTGGAAACCTACTAAGATGCTTGACAAAGGAGTACTGACATCAATGGGATCAGTTGATTGGGCAAGATAAATATGCCTACAATGACACTACAAATAGATCCATATGGAAGAGTACATTTGAGATAGTGTATGGATTGCACCCTAGAGGTGTCTATGTATTGAGAGATTTAAAAGATGGACTAAAAGAAAGTGGGTATGCTGATGACTTTGCATATGCTATGCAAGAGATCCATGAAACAGTGAAGAAGACATTGACAGAGAACACTATGAAGCACAAAGCTAAGGTGGATGCAACTAGAAGGACAGTTGAGTTTAATGTTGGTGATCTTGTCATGGTGCATCTAAATAAGTCAAGATTGCACAAAGGAGTACCTCACAAGCTGCAAATGAGGAGGATAGGACCCTGTCCTATATTGGTAAGGTATGGTAACAATGCCTTCAAGATAGACCTACTGGAGGATAGTGGTCTGTCTAATATATTTAAAGTTGCAGACCTTGTCCATTACAAAGGATCACAAGAGGACATTGACCAGACCATACATGAAGTGATCAAGGATGTAGAAGACTTGCAACTCCCTACTGCTGCAGATATAGGACCAAACAGTATACTATACATAAGGACATACAAAAAGACTAAGACCAAAGAGTATAGGGAACATCTAATCAAGAGGTCTAGACAGCATGATGCTGATGCAATTTGGGTCAAGAAATCAAAATTCAAAAAGCTGGGAATTGACCCTACAATCATCAATCCAAGGGTGGATTAAACTTCTTATTTTGGGGAGGATGGTGCAGGAGCACCTAGGCTAGCCTCCATGGTTAGTAAATTTTGGGCTTGTAGTTGAATCTAGCCAAGTCAAGAGTTTAGTTTAGTTTGTTTTCTGACCTTAGAAGGTCTCTTTCTATGTTGGCTAAGTGAATTATTCACTAGGACTAAGGTCACTAGTTATCCTTTGTTAGTTGTTATTTGAATTTCTTAGTGTTTGGAGCTTAGCTGAGGTTGGAGTCTTTAATGTGTTCTAAACATAAAATTGTATTGAAAAGATGCCATAACTTCATAAATGGCCTTGGATCCTCAAGACATAGGAGGTTAGGAGTCCTATAATATAGGATCAAGGCATCAAACAAAGTTGCCAAGTGTTGAGAAGAAGTTTTCATCAAGATTTGTACTAATTGCAAAAATGCAATGCAAATCGGGTATCTTTAGATTCCCTAACTTATAGGAGTTAATGCTTGACCAATAGGCCCTAAAATTTAGGAAATGTCATCAAATTTGAACAAGGACTCAAACATCAAGCATTATGCATGCTTTTGTAATAGTGGAGAAGAGGTGAATATAGCTCTGTAAGTATTTTGACAGTGATTTATAATGATTTTGTGTTGAAAATCATACTAAGTGGATTGAAAGTGAAAACTTTATGATTGTATAGTGTTATTTAGGTTGTTAGGATACTTTTTCATTTGAAGAGAAAATCATTTTGAGTTCATCTAGGTACTGGTTTTGAGTGGTCAAGTACAGGAAGTTCATTTTTAGCTTATTGTGACTAGTTTAAGGAAACATGGCTCCCCATGAAAAATAGCCATGGGAATCAACTCATGATGGTTTGATATGTGAGGGGAGTCACTAGTGTAAATATTTTAGGAATTAGGACTCTAGTAAGTGTGAGGAGCTATTTTATTTGCTAGGCCCTAGGCGAGCAGCCATAGCCTGGTTAGTGTCTAGTTTTTGAAGATTTGAAGACCATATGAAAGGATGTACAGATCTATACTAGTGCAAGACTTTTTCAAGTAGGTGACCACCATGTCTAACTATTATGTGTAGATGGAGGTCATACCAATCACCAAGGTTTTGGTTTGAGTGAGTTTTAACCAAGTTTCAATGTTCAGTCCTATAAATTAGGCCTATTAGGCCTACTGTCCTAGGTTGTAGGAACCCCTTGTATGGTCACTGTCAGACCCAAAACCCTTATAAAAGATTTAAAACTTCTAAAAGGGTATTTGAGTCAAGTTTCATATTTTCAATTTGTATGGGAAAGTTTTGACAAAAAGGGAAAAAGGTGGCTGGTAAAGGTTATAAGGAAAGGCCTAATTTTAAGGTCTCCAAAGTGTGAAAAGTCAAACCTGGTAAAAATATGTTTAAAGGTCCTTCAAAAATGGATCAAATGAGTGATGTTATGCATGTTTACATGTGGATGGAAACCCCTACAATGATGGACCAAGAATGTCAAGATTTGACACTTAGAGTCTTCTAAGTGAGAGTGGGCAAGTGGACTAAACCTAAGGTGTTGATCCTACAAGGTGAAGTTTTCAAAGTGTGACTCTAGTAACAGAGTTTGAATAGGCCTTAGTTAATGATCTAAGCCTATTAGGAGATCCTATAGAAGGATAGGATACTAGGAGGCAAGAGAAGTCTCTTGGAGGGAGTAAAAACTAACCTTGGAGTTATCATACATCTCTCTCTCTCTCTCTCTCTCTCTCATTGAAAATTCCATTGGTACAAAATCCTTCAGTGGGGTTAATAAGATCTTAAGTATAACATCTATGTCTTTAATATGTCCACTGAAAGCTCTAATTCCATCAGCAACATAAGAAACTCTATAAATGTAGCTTTCAACACTCTCATCTTATACCTTTATTAAGACCTCATACTTCTGTTTGGGATTCATTAGTCTTTCTTGTTTTGTCTTTAAATATCCATCACATACCAGACCCAACTTATCTAATATCTATTTAGCACTTTTTAAACCTTTCACCTTCTAAAAATTTGTAGTGAAAGGTCTCCCAAAATGAGGATAAAAACCAGTTTGTATAAACTCCCAAATACTATTTTTCAATGTTTCTAGACATGCTTCCAACTTTTCCTTCCAATAACAAAAATTAGTGTCGTTAAATACCGAAGGCTGAAAGCGTAAGTTTTGCACCATCTTAGATTTTCCTCAAGTGGTAAAGCTTATTCAAGAGGAACTAGGCTCTGATACCAATTGTTGAATAGACTCCAACTATTGAACGTAGCCGGTGCATCAACATAAAAATGAAATCACACTAACTTCAATATTAACAACATGAAACAATAAGCAAGTAATGAACATAACCAACAATATGTGAGCACCGATATTTTATACATGGAGAAAAAAACTAGGAAAAACCATGGTGACCACTTGCCCACAAAGATATTTCAGTAATGTATATAGTTTGATTACAAAATATTGTAGGATTTCACTAATCTAGACATAAAATCATAGGCTCATTGCCAATACAACAATGAAGATAGAAATGAGTGATGACATGTAACTGATTGAATGTTTGATAATGTGAAGTTGAAGATGATGCAAGACATTAAATCAGTTAATAGTTTGTATTGTCATTGATGTCAACTTGATATCATCTATGTGGTCATACACATAATGCCAAAGACTTCAGAGAATCAATGGAAAAATGATTATTCTTTAAGCAATGCATAAAATTCAAGTATTCACTAAGTGACAGACTACACCAATGGAGTGCACACCACCAGTAAAGATAGAGATAAAGTCACAGTGATGCCCAACGAGAAGAAGACACTGTTGTCCAATGAAGCCGAATCACAGGATGCCTGGTGAGCTAAAAACAGAGTTGCCCAACGAGAAAGATCCAATGATGCCCGACGGATGGAGATTTCGAAGCTAACTAAAGTTACACCAACAGAACTGGTAGTTGTCACTAGCGATGAACTGTAGAATTGATCGACAGAACAGAGAGATCAGAAAATGAAAAAATATCTAGCTGGCAGAGCTTAAGCATAGACTTAACTGGTTGTTTTATTTGTTTTATTCAACCACAGTTAAAGAAATTGATTTATACAGTTGGAAATAAGATAACTTCGAGATAAATCATGAGTTAAAGCCATAAATCAAATTGGCTGGATTTTTTTTCATGCCAAGAATCAAGAATCAAGAATTAAGGAATATCATGTCTATATAAGAGACAAGCATAATTCATTTTTCATATGCACTCAGATACACGGGGGAGTGAATTGAAAGAAGATGCTAAAGAGAAACTAGTGAAGGATAAACTTCATACAACCCTGGTCAATCAAGCTAAGGGACAGCTAAATAATTCTGCAAACACCAACGAACAGTGAAGCATAGCATCACAGAGCAGGAAGTGTGAAGCACAAAGGAATTGAATTGATACATTGATCAAAGAGGTATTGTACATAAATAGATACAAATATCTACAATTCAAAGTTGCATTAGAAATAGGTCATTATGTTTCAGTTTAACCATTGAAGCATTAAGTCTCTTAACAGAGAAGGACTTAACCGTCTTCTATAATTGAGGTATATCCTAATAGATTACCAAAAAGGTTGATTCATGATAGTAGAAACGGTCTTACCTAAAGCCTACTGACAATCTAAGAAGGAGGCTGATTCAAGGATGGTAGTAAGATTAGCATAAGGCCTATTTCCAGTCTAAAGATTGATTCAAGGATGGTAGTGTAGATGCTAGATACTAAGTGACAACCTATGTATAAAAAACCTCTAACAAGGTCACACTTAACCATGTGTTTGTAACCTTTAACAGAGTTGGTTCCTAATAGGGCTCACTTCAGAAGAGTGAAAATTTGGGGTACCGGTCCCAGTGGTTTTTTCCCTTAATAGGGTTTCCATGTTAAAATCCATGTGTTATGTGTGTATGGTTTATTACTTTATTGTTTTACATATCACATATGCATTTCTGGATTGATTGGTGTACTCTGCGTATTTACTGAGTATCGGTAAATGAGTTTTACTACTTATCGGTAATCAAGGAAAATAAGGACATACAAGGTAAACTGACAGACAGTAAATTATTTCAAGTATTTCAAGGCATACAACTTGTAGGGACTTAATAATTTGAGGTGTATTTATTGGTGGATTGAAGTTTAAAAGGATAAATTTTTGAGGCCACTGATTCACCCCCCCCACCTCTCAGTTATTACTAACAATTGGTATCAGAGCTTGTGTGATTAGAAGGAAGGTTTCAAGACCTAAATAAATATCACAAGATGAACAGACGAGATGTGCCCAAGGTTTCAAGACCTAAGGAAGGCTAATTTGAACTGAAAGTGTTTACCGACTCTTATTGGGCTGGAAATCTTGATGACCGGAAGAGCCCAACTGGAGGAGCATTCTTTATGGGTGACAGACTTGTCACATGGATTAGCAAGAAGCAAGGATGCATCTATCAGTCTACTGCAGAAGCAAAATATGTTGTTGCTGCAAACTACTCAAATATTGCATAGATCAAACAGTTGCTGGAAGGTATGCATATGAAGATCATAGAACCAGTAATTATCTATTGTGATAACACCAGTGCAATAAATATTTCCAAGAATCTAGTCATGGCACCCATGAAGACACGTAATGTAACCATGGATCCAATCAAAGGAAAAGGGTAAAATTCATCCCTAAATGTAAATTGGGATATATTAGGACCAATAATGACCATTTGTAATAAGGAATGCAATGGAATAATGTTAAGTCCTATTTGTCCAGGTAGAGGACTGGGACATCAAAAAAATTGTAAATTGGGCCAATAGTGCCCTAAGGGTCTGATTATGATTTAGAAGTGTCTAAGGGATTAAATTAGACCCTAGAAGTAGAATCAAATAAGTTTTAAGAAATTAAAATAACAAAAACACAAGTTAATAATTCAAATGTTTGAATATTAATGACTAGTTGTGTTTTGGTGGGAAAATATGTTTAGGAGTTTTAAAGAAGTTGTAATCACTTCCAACCACTTGGGATTGGTTGTGGAAGTTATAAAATTTTCTATAAACACCCAAGAATGATTGGGAAAAGGCATGGTACGAATTGGTGAAGGAGAATGTGCAGATTTTCTCAAAAATGCAATACAATTCTAGAATTTCATAACTTCCTTTGCATATTTTGTACCTTATTGTATTTCCTTCATTGTTTTGTTGTTTCAATGTATTGAAGGATGTATTTAAAGTTGTTTTGATTCATCTTAAGTGATTTTTTTTATTGAAGTTTCATTTACATAGCATATGTGTTGTAGATAACCATTTTCACATTGTTTTTCTCAAGCAAAATGGTGTAACCATCCCCTTTCTATTCTAACTATGACTTGGGGATGGATTTTTGATATGTATCATATGTAATTATGCATAATAATGCAGGAATAAGATAGAAAATGCAGTTGATCATCCATTTGGGCAAGTTGGAGTGCTTGGGTGCATGAAAATGCATGGAATTTGATGCCATAAGTGTAGCAGCCAGAGATCGGGCTTAAGGAGAGCATGTTTTTGTTTGAAAAAAAAAAAAGTACATGTAAAATAAGTGGTGAATCCTGAAGGAGGGGTTTTGGAAGTGAGTTTTGGGTCATTTTCTAGAAGGCCCTAGTTTTTGGAGCCATTCGGTGAGGGATTTTGAGTTTGACCATCTAGGAAGTTTCTAGGTGAAAACCAATGTCATAATCCTTATTTTTGGGACATAAATAGGGACTTCTGAAAGTTATAGTGTCTGGAGATAAGTATTTTTTTGTAGTTTCTTTGTAAAGTGACCCAATTAGGCCTAGTGGCAATACTGGAATCAGCAATTTTATGCATAGTTGGTCCAAAAGAGTAATACTCCATTTTCACATATGTTGTGTAACTTCCAAATGGTTATCTGAATCCACAATTTAATTTTCAAGTGTTTTGTAAAGTCTGGCCCAAAAGTCCAAAAATTAGGAAACACAGGGCTACTAGGAAGGATTGTTTGGGGTTAGTAACTCATTTTGAGATATCTTATCAAGAGGCTTAAAGGGAACTTGTAACTAGTCAAGAAAAGTTGTTTGGGGTTTTTTGGGACCCTAGGAAGTCTTTTGGTTTTCTTTGTGTCATTTGGAAGTCATTTGACCTCTTGGAGCAAGAGTTTTCCCTTGGGTACACGATGAGACCTTGGGATTGTTTTACAAGGTGTAGAGTCTTGTTGTCCAATTTGTGGAGTTCTTCAAGCCTCTAAATAAATTGGTATCAGATAAATTAAGAACCTTGGGAGGAAGGTTAGGTGTGTATGTCTGAGGAAGAGTTTGAAGATTTTGAAGAAGAGGCTCCAAACATGCCTCCAAAGATGACAAACACGGAGCTTGCTAGGATTGTGATGGAGCAAGCAGAAAAGAATAAGAGATTGGAAGAAGTCATTGAAAGGTTAACAAATCTTGTTGAGAAGAGGGGTTCATACCCTTGTGATGATGAAGGTGAAGCAGAACAGGAACCTATTGAAGAAAGGTTGGATCCTGAGGATGCTAGACTGGTAAAGATCCTAAAGGTAGTTAAAGGAGGAGAATCCAAAGTCAAAATAGGGATTCCAATGTATGATGGAAAGATGGATGAGGAAGTGCTCCTTGATTGGTTTAGTGCTATTGAGAACCACTTTGAATGTGAGGACATTGAAGAAAAGCATAAGGTTAAGATTGCGAAAGGAAGGCTTACGGGTCATGCTTTGTTATGGTGGGAATGCCTACAAGCAGAGAGGTGGAAGAAAATCCTACCAAAGATCACATCATGGCCTAGAATGATGGATAAAATGAGGGAGAAGTTCCTACTTGAGGACTACAAGGTTCAACTCTTCAAGAAGTTTCAAGGGTTGAAGAAGAAGGACATGGATATCCAAAGGTATACAGAGGAATTCCACAAGCTTGACATCAGAGCCTCTCATGATGAAGATGTGGAAGAGAAGGTGGCTAGATATCTTGGAGGGCTGAGGTACAATATCCAAGATGAAATGAGCATGGCCACACCAAGGACTCTTGATGATTGCTACAAGTTGGCAATGAAAGCAGAAGCCAAGCTTAGAAGAAGGCAAGCGAGGCAAGGAAATTCAAGAGGGCAACAAAACAAGGGCAAAGGAGTAAATCCAAGCCAAGGACAGAATGAGAAGGGTAAAGAGAAAGTCACAGATCATAAAGGAGAACAAAGAGGTGGTAAAGGAAAGAGCTTCCATGGAAATTGCTACAAGTGTGGTGAAGAAGGGCACCCATTCTACAAGTGTCTTGAAAGAGAAGCTAAGAAGAATGATAAGAGGGTCCATTTGACTCAAGGAGAAGAGGATAGAAAACATCAAGAGGAAGAAGAAGCAAACCATGATTATGCATATCCTGAAGAAGGTGAGTGTCTCTTGATTGGAAGGTCACCTATTCAACATATACCCAAGGTATCTATCTTTAGAGAAAATTGTAAATTCTATGGAAAAATATGCAAGGTTATCATAGATTCTAGTTCATTTGACAATCTAGTGTCCTATGAGATGGTAAATAAGTTAAACTTACCTAAATTTCCTATCGGTAGACCATATAGGGCCTCTCGGGTCAGTAATGATCAGAATATTGTGATTAAGGAGCAAGCATATGGAGAATTTTCAATTGGGGGTTATGTTGATAGGGTTCTATGTGATATAGTTCCCATGACATGTTGTCACATCATCTTAGGAAGACCATGGCAGGCTTCAAGGTAGACCATCCATTATGGTTTGAAGAATGAGTATGTAGTGCACAAGGAGGGAAGAAAGTTCACTCTTAAACCTCTTCCAAGTCAAGTAGAAGAAGTTGGTAGCATCATTGTATTTGGTGCAAAAACATATGTTGATTTGCAGGTTCCAAAGTATGAAAATATGGTGACTACAGAGCAGGAGTCTAAGACCACTTTATTGGTCTTGAAAGATGAGTTTCTGGACAGTCATGAGACATTGACTGTGAAACAGTAAATAGGGCATGAAGATGGTGTCCTCATTGGCACAATGTGGTGTCCTTTGGAACAAGAAATGAATAAAATTGGAGAGGTTTCATTGAAGTAAAAAGGGAGGGGTCTATTTGATCCTCAAAAGGAGTTTCAAGGGTAGTTTGTGAAGCCACAAGTTCACTATCCACAACAGCAAATTGGCAAGCATGATGACAGATTTCAAAATGAACAATATTCTTTCCTTGTTTCTAACCCTTTGAGTGCAAGTTTGAAGGATAGAAAAAGGGAGTTTCTATAAGATTAGAGGCCTGATCAAGGGCAGAGAGGAAGACCACCTTCAAGGAGGATGGGTGGAAGGAAGACCAAGTCCCTTAGTTCTTGGGACAAGAACTTTTTCTAAGGTGGGGAGTATGGTGCAGGAGCACCCATGAAGACACCTAATGTAACCATGGATCCAATCAAAGGAAAAGGGTCAAATTCATCCCTAAATATAAATTGGGATATATTAGGACCAATAATGACCATTTGTAATAAGGAATGTAATGGAATAATGTTAAGTCCTATTTGTCCAGGTAGAGGACTAGGACATCAAAAAAATTGTAAATTGGGCCAATAGTTCCCTAAGGGTATAATTGGGATTTAGAAGTGTCTAAGGGATTAAATTATACCCTAGAAGTAGAATCAAATAATTTTTAAGCAATTAAAATAACAAAACACAAGTTAATAATTCAAATGTTTGAATATTAATGGCTAGTTGTGTTTTGGTGGGAAAATATGTTTAAGAGTTTTAAAGAAGTTGTAATCACTTCCAACCACTTGAGATTGGTTTTGGAAGTTATAAAATTTGTTATAAACACCCAGGAATGATTGGGAAAAGGCATGGTATGAATTGGTGAAGGAGAATGTGCAGATTTTCTCAGAAATGCAATAAAATTCCATAATTTCATAACTTCCTTTGCATATTTTGATACCTTATTGTATTTCCTTCATTGTTTTGTTGTTGCAATGTATTGAAGGATGTATTTGAAGTTTGTTTGATTCATCTTAAGTGATTTTTTTTCATTGAAGTTTCAGTTACATAGCATAAGTGTTGTAGATAACCATTTTCACATTGTTTTTCTCAAGCAAAATGGTGTAATCATCCCCTTTCTATTCTAACTATGACTTGGGGATGGATTTATGATATGTATCATATGTAATTATGCATAATAATTCAGTAATAAGATAGAGAATGAAGTTGATCATCCATTTGGGCAAGTTGGAGTGCTTGGGTGCATGAAAATGCATGGAATTTGATGCCATAAGTGTAGCGGCGAGAGATCGGGCTTAAGGAGGGAATTTTTTAGTTTGAAACAAAAAAAATAAATGTCAAATAAGTGGTGAATCCTAAAGGAGGGGTTTTGGAAGTGAGTTTTGGGTCATTTTCTAGAAGGCCCTAGTTTTTGGAGCCATTCGGTGAGGGATTTTGAGTTTGACCATCTAGAAAGTTGCTGGATGAAAACCAATGCCATAATCCTTTGTTTTGGGACATAAATAGGGACTTCTGAAAGTTATAGTGTTTGGGGATAAGTATTTTTTTTAGTTTCTTTGTAAAGTGACCCAATTAGGCCTATTGGCAATACTGGAATCAACAATTTTATGCATGGTTGGTACAAAAGCGTAATACTCCATTTTCACATATGTTGTGTAACTTCTAAATGGGTATCTAAATACACAATTTAATTTTCAAGTGTTTTGTAAAGTCTAGTCCAAAAGTCCAAAAATCAGGAAACACAGGGCTACTAGGTAGGATTGCTTGGGGTTAGTAACTCATTTTGAGATATCTGATCAAGAGGCTTAAAGGGAACTTGTAACCAGTAAAGACAAGTTTTTTGGGGTTTTTTGGGACCCTAGGAAGTCTTGTGGTTTTCCTTGTGTCATTTGGAAGTCATTTGACCTCTTGGAGCAAGAGGTTTCCCTTGGGTACACGGTGAGACCTTGGGATTGTTTTACAAGGTGTAGAGTCTTGTTGTCCAATTTGTGGAGCTCTTCAAGCCTCTACATCACAAAGAATAAACACATTGCCATCAAGTATCACTATTTAAGAGAACAAGTTCAAGAAAAAGAGGTTATACTTGAATATGTGCAATCAAAAGAACAATTGGTTGATATCTTCACCAAGCCACTGCCCAAGGATACATTTGAGTACCTGAGAAAAAGAATAGGGGTCAAACCCATGTCTACCAGTCAGTAAAAGGACTACAGGCTGCATCAACCATATATTATCAGAATATCATTCATGATTGATGCAAGCAGAAAATGAACTTCAAATCTACATTTATATACATAAAGGTATATATATCAGAATCAAGCACCAAAACATATTGTTGTATTGTTGATGGATAAGGTAAATTCAAGGAATATATTATGGATAGGAGAAATTGTTTGACAAAATGACAGATATTTGACAAATATTTTTTTGGCATTGTTGTCAAAGGGAGAGAATGTATCCATATTATCACCAGAAACTATTCATTATCAGATTACTCCAAACAGGGAGAGATCATATCCATAGGGAGAGTATTTGTATAAAAGTTGCAAATACAAGATAGTGACATCAAAAAGAAGAAAATTCAAAAGAGAGAAATTGACACAAACTGAGGTCACAATACATCAGAAGAAGAAACAAAGAAAGCTGCAAGAATCAAATTTAAGCTAACACAGAGCTTACCGACGGTCAGACATTCTTATCAGTTATCAAAACAAACTGTTTGGTAATTTGATGAATCTCAACAATTGTATTTCATGTTGTATTAGAAATAGTATAGTGTGATAATATAGCATGTTTCCATCAATGCCAAAGGGAGAGATTGATGACATGTAACTGATTGAATTTTTGATAATGTTAAGTTGAAGATGATGCAAGACATTAAATCAGTTATTGGTTTGTATTTTAATTGATGTCAAATTGACATCATCTTTGTGGTCATACACATAATGCCAAAGACTTTAGAGAATCAATGGAACAATTATTATTCTTTCAGCAATGCATAAAAGTCAAGTATTCACTAAGTGACAGACCACCGACGGAGTGCACACCACTGGTAAAGACAGAGATCAAGTCATAGTGATGCCCGATGAGCAGAAGACAATGTTTCCTAACGATTTAGAATCACAGGATGCCCGATGAGAAAGATCCAATGATGCCCGATGGATGGATATTTTGAAGCTAACTGAAGTTACACCGACGGAACTGGCAGTTGTCACCGGCGACAAACTGCAGAATTGACTGACAGAATAGAGAGATCAAAAAATGACAAAATATCTAGCTCGCAGAGCTTAAGGATAGACTTAACTAGTTTTTTTATTTGTTTTATTCGACCACAGTTAAAGCAATTGATTTATACAGTTGGCAAGAAGATAACTATGAGATAAATCAGGAGTTAAAGTCATAAATCAAATTGGCTAGATTGTTTTTCATGCCAAGAATCAAGAATCAAGAATTAAGGAATATCATGTCTATATAAGAGACAAGCATAATTCATTTTCCATATGCACTCAGATACATGGGGGAGTGAATTGAAAGAAGATGCTGAAGAGAAACTGGTGAAGGATAAACTTCATATAGTCCTGATCAATCAAGCTAAGGAAGAGCTAAAGAATTCTGTAGACACCGATGAATAGTGAAGCACAACATCACAAAGCAGAAAGTGTGAATCACAAAGGAATTGAATTGATACATTGATCAGAG
This sequence comes from Thuja plicata, assembly GCA_018584345.1. NCBI lineage: Eukaryota > Viridiplantae > Streptophyta > Pinopsida > Cupressales > Cupressaceae > Thuja > Thuja plicata. The sequence goes on along the minus strand of MU227624.1, from coordinate 897,152 downwards.
AGGTATTGTACGTAAATAGATCTGAATATCTGCAATTCAATGTTGCATTAGAAACAGGTCATTATGTTTCAGTTTAACCATTGAAGCATTGAGTCTCTTAACAGAGCAGGACTTAACCATCTTCTATAATTGAGGTATATCCTAACAGATTACCAAAAAGGTTGATTAATGATAGTAGCAATGGTCTTACCTAAAGCCTATTGACAGTCTAAGAAGGATGCTGATTCAAGGATGGTAGTAAGATTAGCATAAAGCCTATTGACAGTCTAAAGACTAATTTAAGGATGGTAGTGTAGATGCCAGATACTAAGTGACAACCTATGTATAAAAATCCTCTAACAAGGTCACACTTAACCATGTGTTTGTAACCTTTAATAAGGTTGGCTCCTAACAGGGCTCACTTCAGAAGAGTGAAATTTGGGGTAGCGGTCCCAGTGGTTTTTTCCCTTAAGAGAGTTTCAACGTTAAAATCCATGTGTTATGTGTGTATGGTTTATTACTTTATTATTTTACATTTCACATATGCATTTCTGGATTGATTGCTATACTCTGCATATTTACTGAGTATCAATAAATGAGTTTTACTACTTATTGGTAATCAAGGAGAATAAGGACAGACAAGGTAAACTGACAGACAGTAAATTATTTCAAGTATTTCAAGGGATACATCTTGTAGGGACTTAATAATCTGAGGTGTATTGATTGGTGGATTAAAGTTTAAAAGGATAAATTTTTTAGGCCACTAATTCACCCCCCCCCCTCTCAGTTATTACTAACAACGAGTTCAATACTCTAGACTTATAAACAAAGGCTCGCTGCCTAAGTATAAAGATATAAAAACTAACTTGTGCACCGAAGACTCATTGTCCTATGGAAAGGTATGTATGACTCTTTACAATATATGAAGAGAGACTCTCCTAATAATCCAATTGATATGCACAACATTGTTAACCTATGCAACACATTGAAAATACCTTTTCTTCTTTTTTAATATCATTAAACTCTACTCTTCTAATTGTATATCTTTACTAGTGGGTGAACCCATAATAGTGGGTTACAAGTTTTTGAACATCTTGATTTTTGCTAAAATTACACATTTTTAAGAAAATATGGTGATTTAAGCCTTAAGAGGTTCCATTTAAAGGAATTAATTGAAAATAGTTATATAAAAACCTGTTAGATAAAAATCTCTTTGATATAATCTCTCTACCCCTCAGTCATACATGCAACCAAGTCTCCTTTACACCTATCAAAATGCTGACAAAAAATACTTTGACATCATCTTTTTTGGGGATCAAATGAATTCATTTGACAAAACTAGATGTAGGATGCTACTACTCAAAGAAATATTTCCCATTATTATGATTGAGATATATATGAATTTTACTATGACTTGATATTTTTAGTTTTACTAAACATAGGTTTTTCCCCACCTATCAATTTATATGTTCAATGCTTATGAAAAGAGGGGAATAAAGAACAAACTTTCTTTATCACTCATTATCAACTTGATTCACACTTAGATTTTTCTAAAGCATAAACTATATTTATATATAAGTTTGAGCACTATATATTACAAAAAGGATGACCAAGCCCAAAGGATATTACAATTTAAGTTACAAGTTGGCCAAGGAAACAACAAAATTTAATAAGGTCTCATGTGAGAAGCATTTAGAAACAAATATAGGATGGACCAGACCGGATATGAGATAAATATTAAATGCATAGGTCACATATAGCATGAATCCATCCAGATAAGAGATAAATATTAAATGTATAACCCAAACCTAAATCAAGAATCATGATCCACTCCAAGAGAGATATCGGGGACCATGAAGACACTACACAGTCCAATTCTAGATCTATATTCACTAAAACAATGTACCCATCTCAAACATGTAGCCACACTACCCTAATAACCATTTAACTATTCAACTAAATGTAAACCTCCACACACCATGGTGAGATCCACACATCATGTTAGGAACTATGTCACTTTCCAATAGTCCATGTCACAATCCATTAGAACCTATTCATAGACTAGATAAAGAACTAGTCTTCCTAGACTAGACAAAGAACTGATCTTTTCTACAACCACCTAAAGATAATTTTATGGATCATCATAAATAATTTTTGGATCAAAAGGAAACACTAAAACCATGACCAAAACTTGACTACAATCCAAATCACATTTGTATATCTTCAACCTTTAATTCTGGAGTAGAAACTTTCTGAAAAAGACATCTAAATAACCATTATCTTCAACTGCATAACTTTGTTACTAAACGATTAACATCCAGACAAAACCAATGACATTTAGACCAATGAAAATAACTTTAAAGCGCTGGAAACAATCTCCACAATACATCCTTGTCTTCCACTATTCTATAGAAATGAATACATACTTGTCTTCTACTAAGTAGATATTTTTATTCTACTATTTTCTAGTACTTAAATATATACTTGTCTTCTACTGAATACATACACAACTTTCAATATTTTGTACCACTTGAAAACTACTTATCTTCCACTATTCTATAGGTTTAGAAACAAAAACATTCCCAACACACAATCTTATCCAAATATAGTAGGATTTTAGACCATGGTGTTAGAGAAAATACAAGTAGCTCTAGAACTAAATGTTTGACATCAATGACAATAGAAAATCTAACAATCTTTCCCTCTATCATTGATGACAAAGAGACATCAAAAATATTTTACTAAGATATCAATTATTATTAGCTCCCCTTACTGTAATAATTAAAATAATCATAAACAAACAAATAATTTTGTTATCTTCCTCTCCCTTTTTCATCAAAGAAAAATTCCAATAACATATTTACCATTATGTAACTCTGATAACAACCACTAGTATCAATCAAGAATAAGAATAAGTTAGAAACCCCCTGTCCCCCACCCCCAAGAAAAATGCACCACTCTGATGCACTAAGATAGAAGGAGGGGTGAAACACCTCAAGCTTCTCCCAGATTTCTTCAAACGTATCTTAGTCACATGATGGAACATATTTCCAAAAATCTCTATTCCTTCATACCACCTCAACATAGTAAGAAATATTTCACTTGATAGATCATCTTTATCTGATGAGATATGAGAGACAACATGTTTGTTACCAACAATAGCAACGTAAACATCAACATCTTTTTTCTTTCCTCTTTACTGTCACTTGGAACAAATATTGATTAAAATAAGTACTCCACACACATCTATATGATACTCTTTTCTTGATCAACAAAGGACAAGATATATTTAAGAATATTTATCATACTTTTTCCCTTATCTTTAGAAACAGATTGTATTACCACAACTTCAATCCTCGCAGCACCAGTAATATTTGGAGTCTAAATAATGCTCACACATGGAAACACAATTGCCCAAATAATTTTATATTATACTTCTTCTATCTATAAAAATCAACATAGAAGACAATATCATACTTAAACCAATTCCACATATTCATCCTATATTCCAAATCATTAAAGAATATTCTACACTCAACAGCAAAATTATTCAAATTATCCAAATTTGTAACATTTTTCCATTCAAAGTTTCATCAAAGCCTAGTATGATAAATATTTTGTACAACCAAACAACCAATACATTGTTTAAAGAACAATACAATTACCTTTCTAGACTGTAAAGCACTAATATTGCCTATGGAAAAAACTTCACACCTTATTGACATGTTGAGAAGATACCCATCATCTAGCCTCCAAGACTTTTCTTATAGTATTCTTCCCTATAATAAAAAGGGTTCTCTCCCATGATGGCCAGGTATAGGAGATCACAATCAAGGAAGAATATTATATCCATCTATTCAAGCATTCAAGTATTCAAGAATTCATTCCATCCTCCATCATGTTAAGCATTGTCAAAAACTGCATAAATAAATATGTGAGGTGTGCTTTTCATGATTTCCTTTTAGGGTTTTATGTAGATTCAAAGTTTTCATCAATATTTGTGATCACATTGAAATAAGAATTTTCATAATACCAATGCATAAGACACTTCATGTTGTAGATTTATCCTCTACTCTATCTTATCACACTTTCATTTACTTAATTTCAATTTCAAGGTTGATTCCTTAAACAGGATTTGCCCAAGGAAAACCCCTCTCTACAAAACAATTTAACTTATTTTATTTTTGTAGGAATATGTGGCACCAACTTTGGCATAAAATCTAGGAAGTATAAGAGCCTGGCTATAGTCTGCAACTTTAATTAATAGAAAGTGTAGGGAATAGGTTGACCTAGTCAACCTAGTCATAGGAATAGGCCAGCCTTATATACCTAGTCTCTCCAAAATAGATTCAAATTGGATTTACATGTTATTTGTAGTCTCTAAGTTCTATTTCTGACATCAAATTACTCTAGATCAATTTTTTTTCAATTTGCGTGCACCAAAAGTCAACACTTTCCATTATTTTATCTTAGTTCTTACATCCTCCTATCCATTATCCTCTTTTCAATATTTCCATTTTGTGAAGGATCAGTGCACACACATTCAATGCTTGATACTTTCAAGCGTAGTGGTTCATCTTACTTTCAAATGTGACATAGGAAATAGCATCCATCCCCACATCATTATCCTCATCATATTTCTTATGTTACAAATGTGAAATTTTCCTAAAGCTACTTTGAAATCCTCTAACACTTATTCATTTGTCTCAATTCCAAACTCTTTCCCATGTTTCAAAATCAATGTCAGGGTCTGATAGGACTATCATAATCCATCCCAAACCTGAAAAGTGCTTTGTAATCCTAATTGTAAAAGTATTAAAAAATTATTTATTTTATTTTTAGTAGTAAAAGGGCATATGTTTAGAACCTTTTTAGGAGTTGATGAAGTTTTCACAATTCTTTAGTTGTTTGAGAAGTTTCATTCCCAAAGGCAAAATGTCAAAAAATCTATAATCCTTTATTCAAGAATCAACCATATCTTTGTTTCAATGACACTAATTTTGGATTTTGATACTAATTTTGGGAGCTGAAAAGAATTCCACAACCTTAGAAAGCCCTGACAAAAGACATAAAACTAAGAGAAATATTAATACATGATATGAAGAAAGAGAAAGAAAGTGGAAAGAAAGAAATAAAATTTATCCAAGTCACAAGTTTGATGAATTATGAAATTTTTTTGGGCATTGACAAAGTTTCCACTACATTGAATAAAAATTAAATTGAATGGAACATGATTTAAGATTGACAATGCAAGAACTAGGCTAAAAGGTGTAAACATGCCAGTACACAAAAAAATAACACAAATGTAGATATGAGAATTGAAATTTATATGTATATAAATGAAAATGGGATGTAGAGAGGAAATTGTGTCTAAAATATAAGCTCTAAATGGTTGGACACTTTGAATAGGTTCCACAATCCTTCAGGTTACCTGGTTGTAGAACATATGCCAAAGTAGTCTCAAGAGTCTCCAAATTGCCTCTAGATCAACTTTTAGGCCAAACTGTGAGGACTAAGCTGTCGCGAGCATTATTCCTTGGGGAGTATGTTGCTAGGTATCTTAGTTCCTATATTTTCTTCTACACTTTGTCTTATTATCCACATATCGACAAATATTGTTCTCTTACATGTCCAATATGGACCCAAAAGTTCTTTATGGACTTATATCTGCACACAAGGAGAAAAAAATGCTATTGGACTCTATAAAGGATTTCCTAAGTCAAGCCATAGATTGTGAATAAATCCTACATAAATGATTAAAAAAGAGATATTAAATTAAAGGAAATGCTTGAATTGAAATTCTTAAATGAAATGAATATACCGTTGATCGATGATGCAATGCTCTTTGGATAAGTCCTCCGAATGTTGATGCAACAATATGATAAATCATTACAAAACTCCCTCCTTCCTCTAAGACCTGACCTCTATTGCCTCCAATCTCCTATCATATTTTATTTACTCTCTAAAGCACAAATCTTTTATCAATGTCATGACAAGGTTAGTCTTCTATATGCACTATTAGAATAGTGTGTTTCACCTTCAATTGCAAGGAAAACTTTAGTTTTCTTCAGCTTCCCATTGATGAGATATTTTCCCCATTGAATACAATTCATTTATACTTGTGCAATTTTTAGAAAATAATACTGTTTTAATTATGTCACTATTGGAATGTTATACTTCTTCTTATCAAGAAAATTGTTTTCCTAAAATTAAATGACTCTTGGCAATTCTACTTCCTTCATCAATCAAAGAACAAATTATAGTTTCCAAACAAGGATTCATTTTATTCAATGTAAAAAATAATATGATCAAAATTTTAATGGATACTACTTAGTAAGATTGCCTTGGTATCATCAACATTAATCTTGGATTTTACACTCGGAATTTGATTAAGAAGGGAATGAAAGGTACTAATATTGTCTCCCTCTTTCATCCTCAACCAAGGATTTTACACTCGTAATTTGATTAAGAAGGGAATGAAAGGTACTAATATTGTCTCCCTCTTTCATCCTCAACCAAGAAAGTATTTGTTTAATGAAAATTTAGCACTTGAGGTCTATAAATAAAATGAAGAATTAATCCCATCTCATTTTTTCTTTGATTTCTTCCAATAAATCAATGTGGTGCAAATATGAATTCGATAACCCAATACCAATAAATGTCATTGATCTACAATATTTAGCCATCATTTTTTCCATTGTCTAAATTTTATGGGTTTTTAACATCCACATTTAAAAATGTCCAATAAATATTTTTCAATTGAAATTACTTTTATTTTTATTTTTCACATATGAAATCGACACCATTCAAATTCAACAATAGTAGTTCATTTTTCCATTTCCATCTCTTTATTACTATAGAATTTCTAAACAAATTCAAAGGTTTTCACTCATGGTTTATGAAAATATGACTTTTACTTCTTGTTGGAATTGTTGAAATAACTTAGGAAATTTATGTACTAAGAGGGGAGGAGTGAATCAACATCCTTCAAAATTTTAACCATACACACTGATCAATTACCAAGTTGAATACATTGCATAAAATGAACATAAAGTAAATAACTCACATCATTAAATCTGTAACACATAACACAACTATTTTGGTCACACAACAATCATTTGTTAGAGGAAACAACTATGGTAGGGATGACACCCACAATCCTTCACTACTACATTATAAAGGTTGCTCAGTTAGAGTTACAATGTTAGCTACTTTGGGTAGCTTACCCTGTTAGGAGTAATATACTCAGTTAAGAGTACAAAAGGCTTATTTAGTCTACCTTGTAAAATAAATTTACAATATCTAATCTGAGAGATGTACTTGGTTAAAGGATTTACAAAATATTCATACCTATTAGGGCCTACCCACAAGCGGGATTTGTACTTCTTTGTTTACAAAAAAAATCAATACAAAATGTTTGATACAAATGCATCAATCAAATGATGTTTAGACTCATTGTTCTCTATAACTATGTTACCTTGTTTTGCACTTGGATCTTAGTATCATAAGCTTTGCTTCATTTTGCATACCTCTCCTTTGCTTCTCTTTGTAACATCTTCATCAACTCTTCAGATTCAATAACATCATCATCGACATCAACAAAAACAACATCAAAAACATCAACAACATGCTCAATCTTCAAACTAATCTCTTATACAATTTTTATGTGGTTAACTATGACTTAGGTGGTTAACCACATCTAGGGAATAATGAATCAATGATGGAGATTAAGTGGTTAAACTTGGGTTACATATCCAATTTCGTATGCCTTCTAAAAATTCATTGGCGTATCTACCTCGACATCATGTTCAATCATGTGTTTGGAATCCCAATGATTCACCTAAATTTTATCTTGAATTTTGTGGAACCCTTCCTGCTCGGTGTCTAGATACAATGTATCTAAATTTAAACGAAATTTCATCCTTGGAGTATTTGGTAACTAGCTTTTGCTTACTCAGTAACTCTGTTCTCTCTTCTCGGCATCTATAAGTGCTTGATAACTATCTTTTCATGGCTTGATATATGTAGCGTTCTCAGTGCTCGGTGGCTATCTTGGTTGTCTTTACCAACTATATCTCCTTTATTGTATTAATTCCTTCTTTTGGTTACATTCACTGATATATAAATTTGCTAAAACATAAAGACAAAAAAATCTATTTAGGAGTAACAATCTCCCCCTTTGACATTAGTTTGACATTTTGTGAAAAACTTCAAAGTCATCAAAATTTTCAAAACTTCAAAAATACTTATGACTCCCCCTTTTATAATACTCCTCAAAATTTTACTACTTATATCTCTCTTATGTAAACATACATATCTCCTTTACATAAATGTACATATATATCTCCCCTTTTTACATATCTATTTATATATCAGACTATCCTAGTTATATATCCCCCTTTTTTGACAAACATACCAAAATATTACTTACTTATTCTTATCTTCCAGAGATATCTGATAAAAAAATATGTTTAAACTTAGTCTTAGCATTAGTGAGGGCTTGTTCCCATGTATCCTTCAATTTTTGCATAACAACAATCTGTGTAGCAACATCAACTTCCAAACCATTAATAGTATACAATGAACAACAATCGAGATAAGCAACTATGTCTTTGAATTTCTTCAAATGATTCTGCATTGAATCTAGGTGGGGAATAAGAGTTTCTTGTAGCTCAAGGAGTTATATCCTTGGTTTATATTCTTCATTTCTTAGCTCTTGCTTCATTCCCATAAACTATTTGACCTTTGAGTGATAGGCGTGTAAAGATCTAGGCTCGGTTGATATGTTCTTCAACTGCTCAGTCAGCTCTTCTTCAAGAGATTCCTCTTTTTCTTTGATAACCTTAATGAATAGTGAATTGGAATGAAATTTCTAAAATAATAAGATAATATCATAAAAATTGTTCTCCATGTAAATGCATGCTTCAGAAAGAGATACCTTGTCAAGTGCAATGTTCTTCAAAATCTCTTGTAATAGTTTTTGTTCCATGCTCTTCTGATGAATATTCATCACGTTGTTGATTGTGTCGATGTTTGGTTCTCTCACTTGTTCAATTAAATATGCTACTTGATTAGGAATACTTGCCTCCTCATTTATAGTACCATTTGACACAATCTCTTGTATCACTTCTTTGACATCTTCCAATACAGTGTTTTATTTCTTCTTCTAAAATGATTTATTTTGGATGGCCTTAAGTTTCACCAATTCTACATACTATTTTATTTCATTAGGGTCCATACTAGATAGATCTACTTGAGTTAATATTATCGGTTTGCTCATATCTACATGTTTTCTCTTCTTTGATTTCAGCTTCATGATCAACATACTTTCAGATGAACTATAACTTATTGAATGTTTGAAAATGATTAAGTTGATGATCATTGAGCTGCAGACAGTAAATGCAAGACATCAAATCAATTAATGTCTTGTATTTTCATTGATGTCAACTTGATATAATCTGATTGGTCATATACATAATGTCATAGAATTCAAGAAACCAAAGAGATAAAGTTTATGTTATCGGTAAACATAAAAATCCAGTGTACACTGAGTGACAGTAAACACTGACAGATAGTGCACACCGATGGACAAAGAACCCCGAGAAGTTCATAGTGTATACCGATCAGTGCAACACTAACCAAAAATAAATTTGATGCCCGAGGAAAATTGGAGTCAATGACCGAGCAAACTAAGAGTTGATCACCGATTAGAACTAGAGTTAGAAAATGAAAAAACACTTAGCTCATAGGAGCTATAGTTAGAGTTAATTGATTGATTGTTTTATTCTCATTGACCAGTTGAACTAAATATTTAAAGCTATTTTTATTCACAGTTTTCAAGGAGAAATATACAAAATAAAACTAAACCAAATCTTTAAAGATTAAATCAATGCATGACGAGATTTTTGGATCAAGATTCTATCTACATCAAGAATGGGAAAGAAAAAGACATTGAATAGTGAAATCATGTCTATATAAAGAGACCAATAATTAATTATGAAAAGAGGGGTGTTGAACATAATTCTACTGAAGATGGAATTCTTCATGCAGATCTGATCATACAGGCTGAAGAACAGAGCCAATGAATTTTGTAGACACCAAGCAACAGAGAAGCAACAACATTCACCAAGCAGAAAGGAGAAAGAAGGGGAGAAAATGAATTGAAGATAAAATTGATCACAGAGGTATTTTGTGGACTTCCAATAGATCTGAAAATATGCAAGTTAAAGTTGAATTATTGAACAGATCATTTACTATTTCAGTTTAACCATTGATTTAGAAAATCTCTTAACCTAGTGGGATTTAACAATCCTTAATGTATTGAGATACTCAAGAGTATGAAAAGGTTTTTCTTGTTGACAACATAGTGAATTCCTAAGGTAAAAATACTAACCAAATGTTTTAAATCCTCTAACAAGGTCACACTTAACAGTGTGTTTGTAACCTTTAATAGGGTTGGCTCTTCACTGAGCTCACTTTAGAAGAGTGAAAATTTTGGGTTACCGGTCCCAAGTGGTTTTTCCCTTAACAAGGTTTCCACATTAAAAATCCATGCGTCAAATGTGTATATGGTTCATTGCCTTGATTTTTTTCTTTACACATTACTAAAATAGGATTGGTTGGTAAACACTAAGTTTATTTAATGCTATTCAATAAAATATAGAAAAGGATAAACAATATAATAACCAAGTAGTATATATTTGATAAGATTACTTAAAGGCATATATCTTATAGGACTGAAGATAACTAGAGGTATTATGTTTCTGATATAAACTTTTGGTTGGATTATTGGATTAATTGGTCAATGATTCATTCCCCCCTCTCAATTATTCTAACAATTGGTATCAGATTTAGTGTGCTTGGAAGAGAATTTAAAGACTCAAGCTAAAGATCACAAGATGAGTAAAAGGGATGTGCGTAAGTTCAACAAAGAAACATTTACATCATGGAAAAGTAGGTTAAGAATCTACCTATCAGGTATTGGAAATGATGTCACATAGTACTAGGATACTGAATTTTTTTACCTACTGGACCTCCGACAGTTGATCAATTGAGAGAGAAACATGAACACAATTCTGGGATGATAGAACTTACTTCCTCATTATCGGATGTTGAATTTGAAGATGTCAAATCATGCACCACTGCAAAGAAAATGTGGGACAAACTCAAGCTAGTACATGGAGGAGATAAAAATGTGTTAAGGGCTAAAGCTGAAATCCTAAGCGGAAAGTTTGATGACCTAAGAATGAAAGAAGGAGAAAACATCACTCTGTATAGTAGCAGAATCAAAGAATTTGTCAATTCTATCTGAGGAGTAGGATGTGTGCTTGAAGAAGAAACAGTGGTAAGTAAAATTTTGAGAACCTTACTGCATGTTTATGCTATTAGAGTATCTGCAATTGAAGAAATGAGAGAGTAGAAAATAACAATGTTACAATTGATAGTTTGATTTGTAGAATTATTTCATTTGATATGAATAACTTTGACAATAGTGTCTTACAAACTATTGAGTCTGCATTCAAATATTCTCTGAAAATAAGTAAATCAAGCCATCAACACACTATGAGAAATGATAGTGAAAGTGATAGTGATGAACAATAACTTGATGAAATTGAAGCACTAATGGCTAGAAGATTACAAAGAGGCAAAGGTAGATAGAAAGGTAAATTATCATTGGTATATTTTAATTGCAAATAAATTGGACACTTTGTTGCTAGATGCCCTAACAAGAGAAAAGATGAGAAAAACAATGACAAATCTTATGAAAAGAAGCTTGACAGAAGTGATGACTGGGACTACATAAGCAAGTGACAATCTGATAGAAAAGATAACTAAGACTACAAGGACAAAGGCAAGAAGGCTTGTTACCTGGCTGAAAACAAAGTTGAAAATACTAACATTGAATCTGATGAAGATATTGAGGTAGCATTTGTTGCTATGAACAATGATTTAGACAAAGAAGAAATGTATGTTGAAACTGCACTCATATCTAAGGTTAGTAAAAATGATGTATGGATTATTGATAGTAGTTGTACTCACCACATGACTTGAGATAAGGAAAATTTTGAAACTTTTGAATATTATAATGGTGGATCAATTAGGATGGGCAATGACTCACCTTGTCCAATTGAAGGTAAAGGAACCATCATGTTGAATAATCTGATCAGATGTGAAAATGAATATTGGGTGAAAGGACTTAACTATAATATATTGTCTATTTCATAGTTAAATAACATAGGACACCGAGTTGTATTTGATAACAAAAAGGCAAATATCTATAATGAAATAGGAAGGTTGATTGGTACTGGTGAACAAACAAAAGGTAACCTATTCTATCTTGATAAGATTGAGACCACTTTTTTATTAGATAGAAATGAATACATTTAGTTGTGGCATAAAATGTTATGTCATGTGAATTTTGAAAACATGGTTAGGATAAGCAAGAAAAGAAAAGAAAAGTAAGAGGCTTACCGAGCATGTCAAAACCCGACTATGTCATGTGTAAGAATTGTCAAAAAGGAAAAATGACAAAGTCTAGTTTCAAGATAAAAACCTACACATCTAATGCTATTATAGAGTTAGTCCATACTGACTTATGTGGACCAATGAGAACAAAGAGCTATTATGGTGATAGATACTTCATTCTTTTTGTTGATGATTATTCTAGAATGATGACTGTCATGTTCTTAGAAGAAAAGTCTGAAGTATTTCAAATGTTTAAATGGTATAAAGATATAGTTCAAAATCAAAGTGGAAAGGAACTGAAATTTATAAGATTAGATAGAGGAGGAGAATTAATTTCCGATGAATTCACAAATGTTTGTAATGAGCATGGAATTACAAGATAGGTTTCTGCACTGAGAACACCACAACAAAATGGGATTTCTAAAAGGAGGAACAAATCAATTGTTGATTGTGCCAAAACACTGATGATTGAAAAATGCATCAAACACACATTCTAGAGAGAAGGTGTAAGTATTGTTGTCTATACATTAAACCAAGTTCAAGTGAAGAAAGATACGAATAAGACACCTTATGAGATATGGTATGGATACACACCTAATGTAAGTTACTTCATAATTTTTGGAAGTCAGTGTTATATTTTGAAAGATGATAGAAATAGAAATATTGATTTAAAAAGTGATGTAGGAATAATTCTAGGTTATTCTACCAAAAGCAAAGCTTATAAATGTCTTAAAAAATCCTCTAACAAAATTATTGAAAGTGCACATGTCAAAGTGGATGAATTTTCTGAGAAAAATAATGAGGAAAGAAGAAAGGAACTAGAAGAATACAATAGATTTGTCTACTATGAAGAACCTAACACCTTGCCCGAGAAACAAGGTATCACTACTAAGCGACAAAACAATGCAAGCGAGCATGAGATTGCACACACCGAAAATTAGGAAATTGCTCACAATGTTGAACCGAGCGATTATGAAGATCAAAATGAAGGTCAAGATAATGATCAAAATGATGTATAGAGGTCTGAAACTATACTTGCCAAATATTTTAGAAGACACCATCTGCATAACCAAATCATTGGAGACAAAAGAGCTCGAATGAGAACAAGAAGTAAGTCACTAAACACTAGATGTTTGATTTGTGATTTTGAGCCTAAATCTGTCAATACTGCACTTGAGAATCAAGAATGGGTTAGTGAAATGAACAAAGAGATTGAGAAGATTGAGAAGAACACAACATGGAAATTAGTACCTAGACCAAGTGACAAAAATTTCATTGGTACCAAATGGATATTCACAAACAAACTGAATGAGAATGGGGATGTCACAAGTAACAAAGAAAGACTAGTATGCAAAGGGTATGCACAAGAAGAAGGTATTAAATATGAAGAAACCTTTGCACCCATTGCTATACTAGAAGGAGTAAGAATTATACTTGCTTATTCTTCTTTCAAAGGATTCAAAGTATACCAAATGGATGTTCTGATTAAGTAAAAACAGGTTTTATAAGGACCTGAAACCTTTACAAAAAAAAGTGTTCAACAGGTTTTACAAGGACCTGAAACCTTGATTATAAAGAGAGATATACAATAAAAAGCAAAAACAGTTGTGCCATAGCACCAGAGAAGAAAGGAACAGAAAAGCAACAACCCGAACAAAAAAGTCCCAAAGATGCAGCATAAAAACAACAGGGAAAACAAAAAGAACCCAACCAGGACAACAAAAGAACCAGCTACATTTCCTTCACTAGTTCCTCAGCTTCAAGGACCATAATCTACATATTATTGACCGAGTTCTTGAGCTCCTCCACATATTTATCCTCCTTTGGAATCTTTTTCTTGGAACTAACCCTAGTGCGTGATCCCGGGCCCATAGTCTCCATAATCCTGCTATCCTTATCCTTTTTAACCCTGTCCAGTTTATCCATTAGAATTTTTGCATGATCACAATACACTTTGAGGCTGATAAGGCATTGCTCCCCTATTTTTTTAACTGAAGCCTCCAGTCTTTTCACTTTATTCTTCAAAATCTTAAGTTGTTCCACACTGTTATCCTTTTTTGCTCTATCTTTAATTTCTTTAATTTGTCTCTCCATGGTACCCACCTTATTAACATACTCAGCCTAAGCTTCAGAGTTACCAACAGTTTCTTTCATTTCCTTCAAACAATCGGCCACAGGTTTTTCCCCAATCCCCATTCTGTTGAGAATATTAATATCCACCTATATTTTATCAACTTGGTTTTTCAAACTAATCTGCTCATTAAACATGTTATTAACCAGCCCAGAGAAACCCTCGATAATACCTTTGTTATAATTTCTTTTATGGTCCCCTGTTTCCAGATTGTCCTGATAGTAATTGATCCTAGAATCATCAGCATTCTTGGTATTCTGATCCAAATTACCATCCCCCTGTTGGGTATCAATCTTCAAATCACTGGTATTGTTAAAAGTTTCATTTTTTTCATTATCTTTATCATCTTTTTCCTTAGTCTCCCACTTATACTCAGGGTTTAAATCTTCCTCATCCGAGGTGAGAATAATTCTTTTCTTGCTGGAATTGTAATTTCTATGAGTAATATTACCCTTGCCCTCAACTCTTTTCCATTTTTTGCCCTCCTTTTTGACAGCGTCATTGTCAGTCTCAGTTTCAGAATCCCCAATCTGGGTTTTCTTTTTATTTTTCTTCTTTCTAATTACTTCAGTTTTAGTATCCATCTCCGAATCCCCAATCTAGGTTTTCTTCTTCATTATCTTTTTACCTTTTTTTCTTTCTGCTGCCCTCCTCACAATCCTCATCACTATCCTTCTCAGTCTCCGAACCTTCAGTGCTAGATTTCTTCTTCTTTTTAGAAGTACCCTTTTTATTATTTTTAGATGTAACAAAACCTCTAGCCTCCTCTTCACTTTCAGTGTTATCATCCTACATACTATACTCCTCATCACCTTCAGTATCTTCAGCAGCCTTCAACTTCTTCTTCTCCATAGACCTCTCCATTTTATTAGATTTTAGAACCTCATAAACAAGCAGCATAAGCCCTTGATGAGAGGCATGGTCCCCCTTAGGGTCTTTCTGATAACTAGTAATTGTAGCATCTAAAGAACTGAGTAGATAGTAGGGTAAACTAATTTTAACCTTGTGTCTAAAATGCTTTAACAACATAAAATGATGCCTAGTCGCTCTAGTAAACCTTCCATCCAGAGTAATATAGCTGATAATAACATAAAGAACATACCTCCATGGTCTAGATATGCACATAGGGTTATGGTAAGTAGTATCAATCTTGACCAGTATGTTCTTCTCCTTCTCATTATCCGAAAAGGACTCCCAGGCTTTGTCTGAAATCAGCCTGTCACGATAAAACTTGATTCCCTCCATCTCCATACCCGTAGCTTCAGCAACGACTTCCTCTGTTACTTCCATATACTCATCACCAACTAAAATCTTGCCCTCCTTCCAAGTTTTCTCAAAAATCTTGGTAATGTTAGGATTCCCGCCATGAAGCCACTCCAGCAAAACAACGAGGCCTCCCTCCTTCACAATCTTCCACACACCATTACAATTTTTCCAGTGATTGCAACTAACTAGTTCAATTCTCTTCTTATTGCCTCCCATCTCTTCTCTGTAATTTCTGTGAGTTTTTTTGTTAGCGCAATAGATAATGCCAAAATGAGCTTTTCGAGAGCCAAAATAGACCCAGACAGCATGCCGCATCCAGCTCGTAATCATAGCATAATACTTCTGCCTCTGAAGGCCATTATGACACATCACCTGATTATAAATGACATTAATATAACTTACCATCAATGATGTTTTTCTGATGACTCCTTAGTCGCTCATCCTCAAGCAATAATTTCACTTCAATTGGCATGTCATATCCATCATTCCACTGAGCCACCTCATCACTTTTTCAAGCATGATTAGCCGCCCAGTTAGCAACACCATTAGCTTCACAATAATTGTGAGTTATAATACATAACTCAAAAGAATTAATTATCTCCCTGGCTTTTTGAATTATGTTGTGTATTGTCCAAGACGCGGGAATATCATTATTTAAGGAGTTAATGATATTGAGAGAGTCCCCTTTAACCCAAACTTTAGTGCATCCTTTCTCTTTAGCAAAAATAATGCTTTGGAGAGCTGCACAGGCTTCAACAATATGATTAGTTTAATGACCAATAGGAATAGCTTTCATGCCAATACACACCCCATTTTCATTTCTGATGACAATACCACAACCAGCTACCCTTGGGTTGCCCTTAGAGGCCCCATCAAAATTAACTTTCTCCCAATCCTTAGGGGGACAGTCCCACCTAACATCCTCTCTTTTGCATTTATTTTCCTTATTGTTAGGTTTACTACAAAAATTCCAATTTTTAAGCAAGGATAATTCATTCTCTTGTTTGGTCTCTGCAACTTCACCCTTAATCATAACATTCTCTCTTATACCTCTTTTAATCTTATAGAAGAATTCCTTCTCCTTAGAACTTTTGTCCCTAAAAAATCTATCATTTCTTTCCCTCCATATCCCCCAGCAGACATGTGGAAGAACAAACTTCCAAATCTAAATTATAGTATTATTCTTAGAGGGATATATCCAAGATTTAAAAAGACTCTCTAAATTGTTGGGAAAAACCCAATCAATAATAAAGATCTGAAAAAAGAGCCCCCAAATTTTTCTGACAAAGGAACAATGAATGAAGATATGCTCAACACTCTCTTCCTCTTTCTTGCAAATATAACATCTATTAACAATAGCCATGCCTCTTTTCCTAAGATTATCAGTGGTTAAAATTTTATTCTGCATCATGATCCAAAAAAAAACATTGATTTTAGGGATAAGGTTTTTATCCCACACTTTAGCC
>MU227624.1:856851-878267 GCA_018584345.1 Thuja plicata | reverse complement strand
GTCCATCTTATCAGCACCCTCCTTTTTAGGAACAAGGGCTATAAAGGTACCATTCAGCTCCTTAAGAAGTTTTTTGGACCCAAAACATTCCTTAACCGCATTGGTTACATCTTTTTCAATGATACCCTAGAAAGATTGGAAAAAGAACATAGGGAAGCCATCAGGTCCCGGGGATTTTTCGCCTTCAAAAGAGAAGATAGCCTTTTTAATCTTAGAGTTAGAAGGGATAGCAGTGAGCCTTCTATTTTTATTTTCATCCAAGATCCTAGGAATACACCCGAGGAACTCCCTTTGTTCACTCTTATCAAGCTCACTATCTTTTTTTAATAAGTTGAAGAAAAAATCTTTAGCCTCGACTCTGATAGCCTCCTCATCACTAGATGTAGTGCCATTAATGTTGAGCTTAGAGATTCGATTATTCATTCTATGTTTTTGGGTAGTCATAAAGAAATATTTTGTATTTCTATCCCCCTCCTTCAGAAAAATCTTTCTTGATCTTTGCCTCCAAAAGGCTTCTTCTTTAGCTATAATGTTGTGCATCTCAACCAGTTTCCCATTCTCCTGATCTCTAGAGACAAACTCATATCCATCTTTTTGAATACTTTCCTGGATTTCCTTAATATCTAAACTGCTACTAGCTTTTGAAGAAAAAATGTTACCAAAAGTTTCCTTACTCCAATCTTTGATATTATCTTTAACATTTTTAAGTTTTTTAGCAAGAATGAACATAGCAGTCCCCTTAATATAAATATTCCACCATTCCTCGATCCTTTGTTCCAGTTGAGGATGAAGTGTCCACATTTTCTCAAATCTGAAAGGAGAATTTATTTTTTTAACAATAGGATCAGCGAGAAAGGAAATCGGATTATGATCCGATCCTACCCTAATATGAGCCGATAAAGAATAGTAGTACTGGTTAAACCCACTATTGGAAACAAGAGCCCTATCCAACCTAACTTGTATAAGATCCTTTCCCATTCATCTATTGCTCCAAGTAAAGTCAATGCCCTGTAGATCAATATCATGTAGATAATTATTACCAACAAAGTTCATAAGGTCCATCCTGCTGTCCAGATTAGATTGACTGCCTCCAGATTTCTCCTTTTCTCTCAAAGGAGTTTTAAAATCCCCCATAACAATCCACTCATCATTGGCAAAAGAACTTCTCAAGGATGAAAGATTTTTCCAAAAGACTTCTCTCCCTTTTTTAGTGTTGGGAGCATAAATATTGGTTAAAACCCAAGATGTATTATCCTGAAGCTGCCTAAACCTGATACAAGCCACATTATCACCTTGATAAATTATGTCACCTTTTATTATTTCTTCATTCCATATTGTAGCAATTCCCCCTGAAGCACCATTAGAGTCACCCCCACAAATGATTCCCTTCTTAAAAAATCTGAGCTTTTCAACTTTCTCCTTGAGCATCTTAGTTTCTTGAATCAATAAGATATTAGGCCTATTATCCCTAATCATATTCCTAACTATATCCTGCTTATGGGGGTTATTTAAACCCCTTATATTCCAAGAAATAATCTTCATGATTTAACAAAGTATCCTACCTCCAAAATCCACTGGCTACCATCCGCAATGTTCTTTTTGGTCTCCTTGATTCTAATCTTTTGGCTAGATGGTCTCCCTGGTGAAGCTAATCCAGCTCCAACATCTCCATTTTTATTGCTTCTTGTTGAAACCTTTCTATTTGGCACCTCTTTATCTTTCTTCCCTTTTTTTTTCTCTCCTTTAGTGTCTTTCTCATCTTCTCTATCACTTTTCTCTCCTACAAGGATTTGACTGATCTCTATAGAGTCCCCCCATTTCGGAAGAGCTATTCCTGCAAGGATATGGCTTTTCTCCATTATGTCCCCCCACTTAGGTGTTGCTGTCTCTAGGTCTCTTCCTCCCCCCTTAGGGGTCACTTCCAAATTTTCTAGGCTACCTTTCAGCTCCAGATCATATTGTTTCTGGTTCTCCTTAGTTTTTTCGGCTTTACTTTTGGTTTTGATCTGAAGATTTCCTTCCTTATGATAATCATTATGCTCCTCTTCAGAATCTTCCCTTACTTCATTTTCATTTCCCTTAGAATCATCTTCCTTTAACTCCCCTTCTTTTATTTGGGCTTCATTTTCATTTATCTCCCCTTCTTCCATTTGGGCTTCATTTTCTTTCCCATTCATTTCTTTTTTTTCCCCATTTCTCAGGATCCTTAGTAGCTAAACCTACCATTGGCTTCATGCAGTTTATATTGGCACTAGTATCCTGTTCCTCTTGCTCTATTCGCTGTCCTTCCCTTGCTTTACTACTGACTTCTTTAGTTATATATACCAAATGGATGTTAAATCTGCATTTCTGAATGGAATACTAGAAGAAGAGGTATACATTGAATAAAAACCTGAAGGGTTTGTTGATCCTAAAAAGAGGAACATGGTTTGTAGACTACACAAAGACTTGTATAAATTGAAACAAGCACCGAGAGCATGGTATAAAAGACTTCACTCTTATCTCATTAGTATTGGATTTGTAAGAACAAGTGATAACAATAATATGTATTTGAAAGGAGATAATGATGATAAGATTTTGATTGCTGAGATATTTTTTGATGATATCATATTTGGAGGTAATGATATGTTATGAAAATCATTTGCTGATGAAATGAGAAAAGAGTTTGAGATTTCAATTTTTGGAGAGATCAAGTTTTTTCTTGGTCTACACATTCTAGAACAAGATGCAGGCATCTACATCACACAATTTAAATACATCAAAGAAGTTATAAATATATTTGAAATAGAGGACTCCAAATCAGTTGGAACACCTATGGCAACCAGAATAAAATTAACAAAGGACCAAGGTAAATCAGACCTTATATAGATCTATGATTGGATAACTCATGTATGTTGTACATACTAGACCAGATATAGCACATGCAATTGGAATAGTTGCAATATTCTCTGCTAATCCCAAGGAATCACACATGACTTCTGTCAAAACAATTCTAAGATATCTATAGAATACCCGAGACAATGGTTTGTGGTATAATAAACAAGGAAAATTTGAGCTTCAAGTATATATCGATGTTGATTGGGCTAGAAATATAGATGATAGAAAGAGAAAAACAAGAGGAGCATTCTTTATGGGTGACAGAATTATCACATGGATAAGTAAAAAGAACAAATGCATATCTCAATCTGTTGGAGATTTGTTTCTGTGTAGTTGATTGATTGTATGTTTGTCATTGATGACAACATATAATATACAGTAGTGATTCTGCATGTACTTATCAGAATGATGATATCAAGCCTTGTGTGGATATATTCAGGTTGTAGACATGTTTAGTATGTTATGTTCATATACGCAGACTCAGATATGAAGTTTCAGTCATGTTGTGTAATTCTGTTATTGGTTGTTACAGTTCTGGAAGAGTATTTGTTCACAGACAATGTATTTAATGTGTTTGTTGAGCTGCGCCTATCTTCAGGATATGCGTGTGTATATTAATGATTATTTATGAGTTAACTATGTTTGGTTAAACATGCCTATCATGTAACATCAGGTTCATGCTATTTGAGATGATTTTTTCAAGCTGACTTAGTGAAGCGTCGCGTCTATTTAGTTTGTGTTGCGCAGACTTAATATTGTTTGCGTGCTTAGTTAAGCTGACAAATATATTGTCAAAGTGTTTACAAGAGCCGAAATGACCCTCTACTTTAAATAACATACTTATAGTAGTTCATTTGTAAACGCAAAGTGTGAATGATAAGAACAGAGAAAGAAAAAGTACAGAGCAGAATATTAGAGTTGTTTCATTCATCAAGGATCTATGTGAATAAGCAGTTGAATATTACAATACATTGGAAATGATCAAGATAGTAGGCCTACTATATAGTTCATCATCAGATATAGTGTATATCTATTCTACAGAAGGTTATAGCCTTCACCATTGAAGTAGTGAGATTTTGGACAGTGATTCCTCACCCCTAACAGGATTATTTGTAAAAGACTCTTAACAGGGTCAGACCCTTAATCAGGTCACTATACCTATTGCATTGTAAAGTACAACCCCTAACAGGGTTGAAATATCTTCTAAGAGGGATTAATATAAATAAGTATAGTTCATTTTGGGTACTAATTCCCACCAGGGTTTTTACCATTTGGTTTTCTTGTAACCAAATTGAAGTGTTGTCTATTGTGTTATCTGAATGTGTATTTACTTTATTGTGTTATGAAGTTAACAAGAGAAAAAAAATTTAAATTGGCTGATAACTTATTCACCCCCTCTCTAAATTATCCATTGGGACTATTCTAACAATTGGTATCAGAGCCAAGTGCCTTGGAGAAGAAGCCTAACAGCTTAAGGTAGATCAAATGTCTTACTTCAGAAAAGAGAGCCCTAAGTTCAATGGAGAAAATTATCTAGATTGGAAAAACAAAATGATAACCCATCTATAGAGTGTTGGTTTTGATATCTTTGAGATAGCCACATAAGAAGTTGTTATTCCCTCATTAAAATATCTATCAAGAGATGATGCTACTAGTAAATAGAAGGATACATTCATAGCTAATGCAGTTTCCAAAGAAGCCCTTATAAGCGCACTATCTGACAGTGAATTTTTTGAGATCAAGAAATTAGAAAAGGCATACACAATATGGAAGTATTTAGAAGACATGTTTGAAGGAGATATTCAAGCAAAGAGTGCATGCAGAAAGACATGGAAAAAGAAATACAACAGTCTTGAGATGTTACCAAAGAGAACATTAAGAGAACATTAGAGCCTACAATCAAAGGATAAATGAAGCAGTCTCTAGAATCAGAAACAATGGTGGAGAAATATCAGAAGAAGATATAATGGACAAGCTGTTAACTACCTTGAAATCATACTATGAAAAAAAGATAAGTAATCTAGAAGAAACCATGCAATTCTCACAAGAATTCAAGAGAGAGAATTTAATTAGTAAAATCTCTACATTTGAGATATCAATATTTAAGACTGAACCTAAAAGTGAAACAACTTTCAAAGCCTCAATCCATGGTAAGAAATCCTTACACATCTCTAGCCATAATGAGAAAGAAGAAGTTGATGAAGAACTAGAAGATATAATTTATATTATTGCTAAAAGAGAAAAGAAAGGAAAAGGAAAATATGAAGGACAACTTCCATTCAAATGTTTTTCATGCAACAAGATTGGTCACTTTGCATCTAAGTGTCCCACAAGAGTTAAGAAGTTCAGATATGATTACAAACCTAAATATAAGAAGGAATGTTACCATGCTGAAGAAGGTGTAACTGATGAAGATTCAGAAGAGGATGAAATTGGATTGGTTTCCCTCAAAGACATGGAAAAGTTGCTTGAGGAAATGGACATTGTAGATGAAAAGGAAGAACAAGAGTTAGCCCTAATTTCTAAAGCACACATCAGAACTGATTGAATCATTGACAGTGGGTGTTCTCACCATATGATAGGTGAAAAAGATAGATTTTTTCATTTAGACAAATACAAAGGTGGTATGGTTAGATTTGGAGATAACACTCCTAAACCTATTATAGGCAGAGGTTCTATCACTTTGGATGGAAAGAACAAGATAAATGATGTTCTATATGTTGATGGATTACATAATAACTTGCTAAGTGTTGGACAACTACTTGACAAAGGTTATCCTTTGGAGTTCAAAGACAACAAGTGCATCATTAAAAACAAGGATGGAGACATGATTACATCAGGCTCCAAAACAAAAGGTAATGTTTTTTAGCTCAATTCAGATGTAATTTGTTTTTTTGCAAAAGTGGATGACAGTTGGTTATGGCACAAGAGACTCTGTCATACCAATTTTGATAACATAGTAAAGATAAGTAATGTCAATACAGTTAGATATCTTCCAAGTATAGCAAGAACAGTTGATACAATGTGCATGGAATGTGCTATGGGAAATCATGTAAGGATTTCTTTCAAAAGAAAGTAGAACTTAGCTAAAATCAAATTGGACCTAGTGCATACAGATTTATGTGGTCCTACCCAAACAAGATCATACTACGGAGAAAGGTATTTCTTTTTTTTTTTTGATGATTTTTCAAGGATGATGTGGGTTGCATTCTTAAAAGAGAAGTCTACAGCCTTTGAGAAGTTCAAAATATTGAAAGCTAAGGTTGAGAATTAATCTAGATTAAAACTGAAATGTCTAAGATTAGATAGAGGAGGAGAGTTCACCTCTGACAAGTTTTATGAGTACTGTGAAGAAAGTGGAATAAAAAGATAGTTGAGTGCTCCTAGAACCCCTCAATAGAATGGGATTGCAGAAAGGAGGAATAGGATTATACTTGATACAACACACACTATGATGAATGAAGGAAAATTTGTGCACACATATTGGAGAGATGCAGTAAATACAATAGTCTATACTATCAACAGAACTCAATTGAGGCTAGGCGCAAATAAGAGACCCTATGAACTTTGGTTTGGTAATGGACCTACAGTAAAGTATTTCAAAAATTTTGGCAGAAAATGTTACATCAAGAGAGATGATGGTGTTGGTAAATTTGATGCTAGAAGTGATGAAGGTATTTTCCTTGGTTACTCTACAAAAAGAAAAGCATATAGATGTTTCAATTTGAGATTGAAAAAGATAATTGAAAGTAATCACGTAAAAATTGATGAGAAGTTTATGGTTCAAGAGAGGTACTATTAATATGCACCTATGATTGAAGATGAACCCAGGCCTAGCAGAAAAAATATTATTATTGAAGAAATGTTTGATTGCATTGATGTCTCATGCAATGACCCTGAATCAAGAAGAGAAGAATCAAAAATTACAGAAGAAGAAGTAACACCTAAGGTTCCTAAATTAACATCTAGATACCACTCTAAAGATGATATAATTGGAGATCAAAGTAGCATTGTTTTGACCAGATCAAAAGCAAAAAGTCTAACAATGGATGAAGAGGTATGTTTACTTTCACAGATTGAACCTTTAAGTGTTGAAGATGATTGTAATGATTCTAATTGGAAGAATGCAATGAAAGAAGAATTAGATCAGATAATTAAGAATGAGACATGGGAATTGGTTCATAGACCCAATGACAAAAATGTGATTGGAACAAAGTGGATCTTCAGAAACAAGATGAATGAAGAAGGTACAGTAGTAAGAAACAAAGCAAGATTGGTATGTAAAGGATATGTGCAGAGAGAAGGAATATAATACACTGATACATTTGCCCTTGTGAGTAGACTGGAAGCCATTAAATTTTTCTTGGCCTATGCAACATTCAAAGACTTTAAATTTTATCAAATGGATGTAAAGTTAGCCTTTTTGAATGGTGACTTGAAGGAATAAGTCTACATAGAACAACCTGAAGGATTTAATCTTTCAGATAAACCAAATATGGTATGCAGATTGAAGAAAGCACTCTATGGTCATAAATAGGCCCCAAGAGCTTAGTATGAGAGACTTGATGGTTATCTTACCAAGATTGGATTCAAGAAAGGTGTAGTAGATTGTAACCTATTCACAAGAGAGACACCTGATGGATTACTACTAGTTGCCATATTTGTTGATGACATTATCTTTGGAGGTAATGATAAGCTTAGTGAAACATTTGAAAAAGAAATGCAGAATGAATTTGAAATGAGCATGATTGGTCCTATAAAATACTTTTTGGGACTAAATATAAAGCAGATAGATAAAATTATATTCATTAATCAGTCAAAATATGTGAAGGAAATATTGAAGACCTTCAAGATGGAAGACTGTAAGCCAGTATGCACTCCTATGATAACATAGAGAAAGCTTTCAAAAGATGATGATTCCATAGCAGTTAATAAGACATTGTACAAATCTATGATTGGAAAAATCATTTATCTAACTCAATCAAGACTTGACATATCTAATGTAGTTGGCATTGTTGGAAGATTTGTAGCTGAACCCAAGCAAAATCACCTAATGGAAATCAAGAGGATATTCAGATATCTAAAGGGAACTATAAACTATGGTTTATGGTATCCTAAATCAGAGAATGTACAAATTCATCTATATGTAGATGCAGATTGGGTAGGTTGTATTGATGATAAGAAGATTACTTCAGGAGGAGTAGTATTTCTTGGAGATAGGTTAGTTTCTTGGATAAGCAAGAAGCAGAACTATATTTCTCAGTCAACAATAGAAGTTGAATATGTTGCAGCAACACTAAATTGTTCAACCATGGTTTGGATCAAGAAGATGGTTAAAGAATTTGGTATTCAGGTTGATTATCCTATTTTTATTCACTATGATAACACTAGCACAATTAACATGTCTAAGAACCCTGTGATTCACACAAAGACAAAACACATAGAGATCAAGTACCATTTTCTAAGAGAAAAGGTTGCAGACAAAGAAGTTAAATTGGACTATGTGAGCACCAAAGAACAGTTGGAAGATATTTTCACAAAACCTTTATCAAAAGATACTTTTGAGTATCTCAGGGAGAAGTTGGGAGTAATTCCCTCTCCTAAGTCTGATTAGAGAATACAGGAAGAACATCAGTCCTTTTTGACTAATATATGGTTGACTACTCTACTTCTAGAGTAGTACTTGTGCCTAATGGTTTATGACACCCTTTTCCATTGATGTCAAAGGGGGAGTATGTACTAAGGGGGAGCATATACTCTGGGGGAGTATATATATGGAACAAAAATATAGTTAGAGGAACTGTAGTAGTGTAGAGAAATCTTTGATGAGGATATTGAGAAGATTGTAAAAGAAAGAGGAAACCATGAATAGAGGATGTTTTTAAAATCATATGTTGCCATCAATGTCAAAGGGGGAGATTGTTGGAGATTTTTTTCAGTGTAGTTGATTGATTGTATGTTTGTCATTGATGACAACATATAATATACAGTAGTGATTCTGCATGTACTTATGAGAATGATGATATCAAGCCTTGTGTATATATATTCAGGTTGTAGACATGTTTAGTATTTTATGTTCATACACGCAAACTTAGATACGAAGTTTCAGTCAAGTTGTGTAATTTTGTTATTGGCAGTTACAGTTCTGGAAGAGTATCTATTCAGAGACGATGTATTTAACGTGTTTCTTGAGTTGCACCTATCTTAATGATTAGTTATGAGTTAACTATGTTTGGTTAAATTCTCCTATCATGTAACATCAACATCGTGCTATTTGAGATGATTTTCTGAAGCCAACTTAGTGAAGTGTCGTGTCTGTTTAGTTTGTGTTGCGCGGGCTTAATATTTTTTGCATGCTTAGTTAAGCTAACAAAGATGTTGTTGAAGTGTTTCCAAGAGCTAACATGACCCTCTACTATAAAGAAGATACTTATAGTAGTTCATTTGTAAATGCAAAGTGTGAATGACATGACCAAAGATAGAAAAAGTACAGAGCAGAATATAAGAGTTGTTTCATTCATCAAGAATCTATGTGAATAAGTAGTTGAAGATTACAATACATTGGAACTGATCAAGACAGTAGTTCTACTATATAGTTCATCATCAGATATAGTGTATATCTATTCTACAGAAGGTTGTAGCCTTCACCATTGATGCAGTGAGCTTTTGGATAGTGAGTCCTCACCCCTAACAGGGTTTTTTGTAAAAGACTCTTAATAGGGTCAGACCCTTAATTAGGTCACTATACTTATTGCATTCTAAAGTACAACTCCTAATAGGGTTGAAATATCTTCTAACAGGGATTACTATAAACAAGTATAGTTCATTGTGGGTACTAATTCCCATCGGGGTTACCATTTGGTTTCCCCGTAACCAAATTGAAGTGTTGTCTATTGTGTTATCTAAATGTGTATTTACTTTATTGTGTTCTGAAGTTAACAAGAGAAAATAATTTAAATTGGCCGATAACTGATTCACACCCCCCCTCTCAGTTATCCTTCGGGACTATTCTAACACAGTCAACTACAGAAGAAAAATATGTGGCTACTGCTGCAAATTGCTCTAACATTGCATGGATCAAGCAATTACTAAAAGGTATGAATATGGAAATCCTTGAACCAGTAATTATCTATTGTGATGATACAAGTGCTATCAACATTTCAAAGAACCATGTGATGCATGCTAATACAAAGAACATTGCTATTAAGTATCATTACTTGAGGGAACAAGTAAAAGAGAAATAAGTGATACTGGAATATGTACAATCCAAAGAAAAATTAGTAGACATATTCACAAAGCCAATGACAAAAGATACATTTGAGTACCTAAGGAAGATACTAGGAGTCAGACCCTTGTCTACTGGTCGGTAAGTTGTCTTGGAGGCTGCATCAGCTTGCACATTATCAGAAGATCAATCATGTTGATGCAAGCTTAGGAGTAGATTACAAATGACATATTGGTACAAGAAGGTACTTATTAGAACCGAATACCACAAATATTGTTGGCTACTATAGAGTTGCATTTCTGATGGATAGAATGGAGAGGAATATATTCATGATATATTTATGTTTTGCATTGCTTTCAAAGGGAGAGGAATATATCCATATGAAATATCTATTTCCATGTTGACACTTAAGGTGTATATGAATTATTTTGTGTTGTCATTATGGAAACAAAGTCATATGAAGTTTTGTCAAGTAAACTTGGAAGAAAAAAATGGCTAAGTATAGAAGACATAATAGAACAGAGTTATGCAGTCGATTAGAGCACCAACGCACATGCGTAAGATTGAGTCAGGTTATGTGCATTCATGCATAAGCTCTATGATATGTTTTTGTGTTTACCCTATACACGAATGGTACGAAATGACAGTACAGAAAATTTACAGAAAGATTAAGTGCACTAACAGTTCAGAAAATAGAGTATGGAGCCAACCTCAGTTTTTGGATTAGCGTATAATATTTTATTTTGTAAATCTTATGCACCTATTTTAATAAGTTAGTAATTATGTCTTAAACATTATTGTAAAAACGCTTAAGCCAATTTGTTTGGAAGCATTGTGAATCTTTTTTTTGGGCTAACTAAGGTCTTATTTTTAGTCGTGTCTATTCAGGCATGTATATATATATTAGACATGCACTTTTATATTAATGTGTCATTGAAGAGAAAGTAGAGAAGATTTGAAGAATAGAAATACGAGAAAGTAAATATGAAGTAGAAGTCTACAAGTGACTTAAGCATCAACACATAAACGGAATTGATCAGACAACAATGTCATTACAATAGTTCATTTTTGATATAGTGTATATCAGTCATTAGAAGCTTGTAGCCTTCATCTTATTGAGCAATGAGCTCTGGCAGTGAGCCAACCACCTCTAATAGGGTTCTTGTAAAGACTCCTAATAGGGTCATTGTACCTACATTGTAAAGACTGCTCCTAACAAAGCAAAGGAACTTCAACATGTTCATTATACTAGTACAATTATTTGTGGGTACTAATTCCAACCGGGGTTTTCCTCTAATCAAGGTTTCCATGTAAAAATATATAGTGTTATGTGTTATTGTGTTATGGTTCATATGTTATCTATTTGACTTATGTTTAAATTGCTAAAATAGAATAATTAATCAAACACTGATTCACTCCCGCTCTCAGTGTTTCCAACAATTAGTATTAGAGCTCTAGTCCTCTAAAAGAAAGTTTAACCACTTGAGGAGATCATGGATTCAACATAAGCTAAACATTTGAAAAAGAATCTTGAAGCAGCCCTTGAGGATCTTGACAGATCTGAAAAATAAAATGAATAACTAAAACTAAAAGTTGATGGCTCCCAAATGCTTATCAAGAAATTAAGAAAAGATTTGAAAGATTACTCCACAAATGATTTGGGAAAAATGGTCAAGAAACTGAATAAAGAGAACATGTCTTTAAAAGATAAGATTGAAGATCTGAATAAATACCTTATAGATATCCTAACAACTATTTAATAAAATACCAAAGAGAGTAAACAATTATATGATGAACTTACGCAAGAAAACATGAAAATCTTGGAGTTAGAAAGCATCAAGAAAAAGATAGAATCTGAATTAATAGAAGCAAAAGAGAAGATTGATAAACTACACACAAGTTCTGATCTAATTCAATCACATCTTTATGCATAGCAGCTAAAAGGTGATACTACTAGTGTTGGATACAGCTCAAATTGAGATAAATTCAATGCAAGAAAGAAAGAAAACACAAGAGACATCTACTGAAGCAAATAAAATTGAGAATATTGCAGAGGCTAAAATAGATCCACCCAAAGATGAACTTAAGATAGTTAAAAAAACTTTTTATGCTTGTAACAAGCATGGAGACTTGGCAAGAGATTGTAAAGAGGTAAGACCTTTCAATGGCTATTGTTACTCCTGTAATAAATTTTGTCACAGGGCTATTCATTGCAGAACAAGTCAAAGAAATCAGTCACAATAGAATCAAAGAAATCTGAATCAACACAATAAGAGAAATCAACCTCAGAGAAACTATCAGAATATTACATGTTAGATATGTAATTATAATGGTCATTCAGCCAAGCAGTGCAGCATGATGAGCAGACCTCCAATCATTTGTGACTCATGTGGCAAAACTGGACCCATCTCAAGGTTATGTAGATCCATAACTCAAAATCAAGAGAAGCCTAAGGAATCATTATTTGAGGAATCTGGTAAAGTCAATTTTGTAAAAGCCACAAAAGATTCAGGTAAAATATGGATTAAAGTAAAGAAAGATAATGATGAGAAAAAGGTAGTTGATGCATCCATAGTGGATGCACGTTCTACTTCTGGTTAGTTGACCTTCATGGTCTTAGGGGGAGCTATTCTAGCTCTAAACCCCTACACGGATGGTATAATCACCTCCGAGTATGCACCTATGGATTCATGTATTTGGTGAAAAATTAGGGAAGTATGCATGGACGCATAGCTTGAACAGTGATATAAGAAAAGATTAAAATTATCTATGCAAACCGCTTTATGGAAATGAGCATTCAATGCAATAATCCTTTATATAAGATTGTATAAGATCTTTAATCCTCACTTTGCATTCGATATTGAGCACTCAGAGAGAAAAATAGATCTTAGCATCAAAGTAGTAAAGGTTAACAATTTAGTTGGTTGGTGAACAGATTGAAGTCAAAACAAAACCCTAACAGTTGTGTTGTTTCAAAATTGCAGTAAAACCCTATTTAATTAATCAACAAGTAAGTATGGAAAACTTGTAGTATTTGACATTGCTGAAAGGAAGAGATTTGTGTTTAAGAAGAATCCATTAAAGTCTATACTAGATGATGTAGAAGGGGCATTTTACAAGACTCTACTAGGAGTCGTGCATGTAGAAGACATACACACATACATCTATTGCAAGAAGGAAACCGTTGGGCAAAATAGCATAGAAACTCTTATGGCATAAATGATGAAACCAGATTATTCATTCAAGGATGAATATGTGCATCTCAGTGATAACCCTATCTTTGAGTATTCAAACATGCATGAGTTCTATGAACTATAATGGGTCTAAATTTTATTTAGTAGGATACATGATGACCTATATTGGATTGGTGAAGTTCCTGTCTACATTACTACTAACCTAATTCATGATATGACCAGAATTCCTAAGGTTGGACCAGTTCTTCCCACTAGTAAAGATGTTAAAAATCAGGTTGAGCAAGCATGTTTATCCAGTTAGTTTTATTCAGAGTTGTCAAGGAGAAATCTACGAAATAAAACTAAAGAAAATATTTAAAGATTAAAGCAATGCATGGAGAGATTTTTGGATCAAGAAGCTATCTACATTAAGAACAGGGAAGACAAAGACATTGAACGGTGAAATCATGTCTATATAAAGAGACAAGTAATTCATTATGAAAAGAGGGATGCTAAACATAATTATAGTGAAAATAGAATTATTCATGCAAATTTGATCATACAGGCTGAAGAACAGAGCCAAGGAATTTTGGAGACATCGAGCAACAAAAAAGAAACAAAATTCACCGACTAGAAAGGAGAATGAAGGGGAGAAAAGGAATTGAAGAGAACATTTATTAGAGAGGTATTTTTTGGACTTACAATAGATCTAGAAATTTGCAAGTTAAAGTTGTATTATTGAACAAATCATTTACTCTTTCAACTTAACCATTGATTCATAAAATTTCTTAACCGAGTGGGATTTAACAGTTCTTATTGTATTGAGACACTCAAGAGTATCAAAAGGTTTTTCTTGTTGAAAAAATAGTGAATACCTAAGGTAAAAAGACTAAATAGTGGTTTTAAATCCTCTAACAAGGTCGCACTTAACAATTGTTTGTAACCTTTAACAAGGTTGTCTCTTCACCGAGGTCACTTTAGAAGAGTGAAAATTTTGGGTTACTAGTCCCAAGTGGTTTTTCCCCTAACAGGGTTTCCATGTTAAAAATCCATGTGTCAAATGTGTATATGGTTCATTTCTTTGATTTTTTTTCTTTACAGATTACTAAAACAAGATTGGTCGGTAAACACTAAGTTTATTTAGTGCTATTCAGTAAAAGCTAGAAAAGGATAAATAGTATAATCACCGAGAAGTATATATTTGATAAGATTACTTAAAGGCATACATCTTGTAGGACTGAAGATAACTAGAGGTATTATATTTTTGATATAAATTTTTGGTTGAATTATTTGATTAATTACTGAGGCCACTGATTCANCCCCCCCCCCCCCCCCTCTCAGTTATTCTAACAACTTTCACCAGTATATAATTTTGTGCAAGGGGTTGCCATGAATGAATCATATGTGGTCTCTATAGCATCAAATATACTTTGATCTTTAATTCCTGCTTTCTTGTCTTTTCCTTTAGTTGTTGGTGACTCCTCTTTCTTTTCTTTAGTATTTTTTTTTCCTATCTATCCTTGGTCTTGTCTTTTTCTTGATCCTTGGGAGGTTCACTATCTTGATAGCTCTTTTTGTAGTGTAGGGTTCTCAGTAGAAGGTACCTCATTGTCTTATTCTATGTGGGGCTCAGTTACCTTAGGATCCTTAGTTTCTCCTTGTTCTTTTTCCTTAGGCAATTTAGTGTGCTTTTCTATAGTATAAGTTGCAACATTATACATTCCAATATCAACATAAAAATACTCATTGACTTATTCAAGAACTTCCTCTAATAATTTTGAATCAAACAAATCAACAATGTCTATTTATTTAGTCTCTATTTCCTATTCTATCATTACATATTTATCTTTGGTGATTTCAGTGGTAGGCTCCTCCTTTGTAATATATTCAATAAATATTTCATCTTTATCCAATGTAAGATAAATAGAATTGTCCTTACCTTTCTCTTTGGTATCTTGATCTTTTCATGTCTTATCTTCCATGTATCTATAGAGAATTTTTCTCCATTGGCCATCGGTCTCATTTTTAACTTTCTCCAGCTCTCCAAGAATGATCCTTAAGGATATCCCTTTAATAAGAAAATTGTTAGAGTAGGTCTTCATTTTCTCATCTATCTCATTTACAATTATTGTGGGTTGAGCTATAATTAGGGATCGTTCCCTCATTTGCTTCTCAATGTTCAATGCATATTTCCATCTTCTTCAATCCATTCCTCATACTTCATGTATCTGATTCATGAAATTCCTCCTTTTGTCTTAAGTAACTCAAGTGCCAAATCTAGAGGCATTTGCAATAGCCTTGCACTTAAATTCTTATGTTCTCTTAGATCTTCAGTATCTATCTCACTCTCTTCTTTAAAGTTCAATTTTCTCCTTGTTTGAATTGTAGTTTTCTTGCTTCTCACATATGTTTTACCTATTGGCTCATCTGCTTCTGATTTCCTTTTTCTCTCAGTGTAGTTGTGGACCATGTGTTTGGTCAGGTTTTCTTAGTATTAGGTGAGGCCTACATTTCTAGTGGCTCTTTCCCTTTTGTGTCAGAGGGTCCATCCTTGTTTGTTTCCTCATCAAATCTGAGATCCTTTGATAATTTCTCAATCATTTTATCTATCCTCCTTTGGGAATTATGTATTAAGATTTCTTGTTTTATCTTCTCTTTCACCTCTTAATAAGTGCCATATATTTTGGCTCTTTTCTCAACATGTGTTTCTAACATAACCTCAAATTGTAGTGATGCAATGTTTGTGTCCATCTCATATCCCATAGGTTGTATCCAGATACTTCTTGGCTCACTAATTTGATAATGCATGTGTCGGTGTCCACTTCAAAACATATAGTGTCATGATATTCTTCAGCCAATTGGGGTGATATCCTGTACTTCTTATGCATCTTATCTTGAAACTTAAGGAAGTAATCATTCATTATCATATCAAGATTTTCACCTAGACTCACGATGTAATCATTTATTTTCAATATATGACAGGATTCTTAGTGCTCTATGTTGTTTGGATTAAGTAATAATGAGAGGGGAGGGGGTGAATTAGTATTACATTGCTTAAAATAAACTTTGAACCAATTCCACATAAACCATAAGCATACTGAAATCAAAAGAACATTAGAAAATAACATAGTACTCATAACACCATTATTTTTTGTCGAGAAAACCTATCCAAGGGAAAATCCTAGTGGGGATGGTACCCACAAGAATGCACTAAAGTATAGTGTCCCTATTAGAAGACCTAGCCCTATTAGGAGCTGAATATTACGTAGTACATTTCCTTGTTAAAGGTATAGAACACCCTGTTAGGGGCCAACTGAGCTTACAACTCTTACAAGAATACTTTTTTTACATAGTGTTCTTAGTCATGAACAAAATAAGGATCTTCAATGCTTAGATATTTCCATTCATAGTTTTTCAATGAACTCTATGATGTAAATCAGGCATCGACATATTCTTTCATATCTACAAACTTCATTCTCTCTACCTTAAATCTGCATCTTAGTATCCTAAATCTATATATTATATAATAGACTCATTACAATCTCTAATTCTTTGTGTCTTGTAGGTCTTCTATGAGCTGAGATTGAATCTACCATACGGTCTATCACTACACAAAATTTCACAGTTGTATATAAGTTTGCCACCTTTTCTCCACAAAGACAAAATACAAAGATCTTGCCCGTCAGTTTTGGAGTGATTTTTTACAACATATGGATATTGTAATTAACTTTACAATTAGAATTTCCTTGGGTCTCCTTCCAAAATGACTATGGAGACATTAATTCTTTGTTTCCATGCAACATGTACTATTCTAACCACCTTCCGGTTTCCACGCGGGCATAAACCACTCCACCAACCTTCCGCTATGATGTCACTTTCATGCATGAAACCACGATCATAATGGGTAATGGTTCTTGAAAACCATTATAACCTTAAATCCATTCAAGCATTTAACAATTGGTTTCAATTAATTACCTGTCAAATAAAATTGACTTTCAACATCCCTAATCAGGACAGTTGTAACCCGATTCACAAACAAACAGACTATCTAATATTTCTTTAACAGTAGGAAAAACCTGACTCAATAAACTATTACATTCTTTCATCTAAAACCCAAAAACCATAAATATATGAAACTCTATTAAAAATCAACTCTCAAAACCAATTTTCACCAAACAGTAACATACATCTTCGAACTCGAATTGCATAAAAACATTGACATGAAAAAGAGAGAGATGATGAGCTTTACAAACACCAATCTAAAGAAGCCAAAATACATTAAAGTGAAAACCACATATATAAAGTGCATGGCTCTCTAGCTGAAGGCCAGAGAGCTTGATTCTGTACCCCCCCTCTCTCTCTCTCTCTCTCTCTCTCTCTCTCAGATTCCTCATGCTACAATATCTTCAATCTTAAGCTTATCAGATTCCTCATACCCATAATAGTAATTGTTTATTGTAACTAGATANTCTGTCCCCCCCCTCTCTCTCTCTCTCTCTCTCTCTCTCTCTCAGATTCCTCATGCTACAATATCTTCAATCTTAAGCTTATCAGATTCCTCATACCCATAATAGTAATTGTTTATTGTAACTAGATATCCTTTCTCAATAGATATCTTCTCAATCATTTTTTTAAGTCAGGTTTTCTTACTTGTCTATCACTTTTAGCTTTGTTCTATTCTCTCTCAACCCTCAATTCTTTAGGTGGTGAATTCTGTTTGGAGGATCTAGTGTTCACTCTAGGAACCAATTTTACTACCTACAAGGTCTTCAAAGATGATGAAGGGGTGGTTACATCAATAACGGTAGTAGGTGTAGTAGCTACCATCATAAATTTAGGATGTGGAAGGGCTGTAGTACTTGCCAATCCAGAATAATGTTCTACTAATTTCCTCTCCACTTCCTTCAACTCTTTTGCAGTCAATCTTGCCTTAACTCCACATTCATGAATAATGTTTTCCACTTTCCTTTTCCTCAAGTCTTTGGTCTATTCTTCTCTCACTTTAGCTAATTTTTCTTCATAAGTACCCCATCATTCCTCAGATGTATCTGCTTCATATGCTATAACATATTCAATCTGCATGTCTAGCACTTATGAACTCACTTCATATCCCATAGGATAACACCATTTCTTCCTTTGAACAACTGCCTCAAAACATACACAGTCTATCTTAACCATAAACCATATTGTATCCTTATATTTTTCAACTAATTTTTCATGAATCCTTTATCTTTCTTTCATTTTTCTCTCAAGAATTTTAATCATATCAAAAAGTTCTACATCAACCCATGTGTTGTTCTGCCTTAGATAACTGTCAAAAAACTAAATGCTAGTAGGTATCCCTTTTCTCCAACCACTAGGGTGCATTCCTGGAAATTTATGCTCAATATGAATGTACAATTGCACTAGTAGTGAACCAAATCTGAAGATTTTGAATTTTTCTTTCTTTATCAAATGTCATAACTCACCTATCCCACTTCGAGTGTGTTAGGGTTTCAACTTGCTTCTTAACATGTTTCTCTGCTACATGAATGATTCCATTATTATCCAATCCACTAATCTCATGTATTAATTGAATACATATTTTGATAGGTTGTTCACCTATCCAAATAAACTGATCATGAACTCTGCTAAACAATATCTTAAACCATTTGTCTTCACTAACTTCATATAAGTCCAAAATTTTCATAATGTTTAACTTAGCTACATGTTTGAACTCATCTCTCATGATGCCATTATCAGTCATGTACTCCATTTTAGTATAAATGTCATCAATACCCAGTATGTCATACTTGCAATGAATGTATGCCCTTATGTCTTCTACATGCAAGGTGTTGTGAGGTGTTCAAGAGAATGCTCCTTCAGGGTCTTCTTCACAAGATTTAAAAGGATGTTTCTTAAATTATTACCTAGGTTTGTCCACAACATCATATATCATAGGTACATCCATAGTTTTTGTATATGTAAATGATGTAAATACCTCTTACACACTGAATTGTGAGTATATGCTTCGATCAATCATGCCAAGTAGTTGCTAGATAGTCTGAATCTCTCTACTCTCTGATTTCCTTAGGTTGTTGATCTCCAATGGTAAGGAAATAGATAACCATTAGGTTCTTTATACAACATTAAGTTATTAAAATCTCACATTAACCAATGCAGTCTAGTCAGTTATAAATCTTGTTATCATAATATATGCATCATCCGATGTTGCACTCTTAAATATAAGTTCCATGATGTCGGCCAATACCACACCTAAGCTCGCTAGATCTCAATCCACATAATCAAGGGTGGGATATATTCTTATATATTCATTTAATGCTCCCCCTAAGGCCATGATAAGGGAATTAGGTCAATTCTTCTTTATTAACATAAGCCAAAGATCCACTAACATCTATTGTCTCTCCCTAAACCAATATATCACTTGTCTCTTTAATTTTCCATATCTTTCCACTATTGTTATCCTCTTATTTCTTGAAACAACTATCAAAATAACTCTTCAGTTCTGCAACACTCTTACTAGTATCATTTTCATTCTTCAGTGTATTCCTAGGAGGTGGTACTCTTCTATTGTTCACTCCATTATACCTGCAAAACATCACTATATGGTCTGGATTGTTGCATTTGTAACATATAGGAGGTCTTCTGTCTTGATTTACTTGCATCTTACAAAACTTCGCAATGTGTCCAATATTATTACATTTGTAACATTTAGGTTTTGCTATATGTTCTCTATTTTCTTGTCTATATCCAGATTGATTGAGTTTCCTCCATTCTACTTTCTTGTGCCTATAAGCATTACAGTTAAAATAATAACCAAAAAAAGTTTTAAAAGGGGCATTACCTCTGCAATATCTTTTCATGAGTCCAAACTTGTTACAACCAAAGAATCTACCTCTGAAAGGTCTGATCTACTCTTTCCATTCTTCAAGAGTAGGTTTTTTCTGCATCAATCTTCATATCTGGTTTCTCTTCTCGATTCTTGGAACATTCAGCTTCATTAAAGCCATTACCAGTCATATCACCTTTAGGTCTTTTTTTGTCTCTTTGTTCATCGATCAAGTCACTGCTCATGTGTAGTTTCTCAATGTTTTTCTTTGTCTCAAAAAGTTCATCTTTTATGATCTCATTGTATTTCTCAAGTTCTAGATACTTGTTCTTGTAATGGTCATCTTGATTCTTTATTTGTTCCATCAAAACATTTGCATTTTTCAAAGCTTCTTCAATCTTGTTTTTAGCATCTTTTTCTTGTTGAATCTCTTTAGCAATTGCTTCATTCTCAAGCTTGAAAGTGTCATTATCTTGTTCAAGTATCTTTATCTGATCTAAATTATCATTATCTGAATCTTCCTTTATCTGAACCACAAGGTCTTGTATCTAATTTTTAGAAATTTCAAGCTGTTCTTTCAATTTCTTGATGAATCCATCTAATCTACTTAATTTGAATTTCAAGTCACCATTTTCTGATTTTTCTTTATCAAGGTCTTTAAGTGTAGCTTCAAAGTTCTCTTGCAAATTATCTAAATCCTTTCTCATCTCCCTTAAATTGTTAAGCTTTCTCTCCAAGGGACAAAGGATTTGATACCAATTGTTAGTATTAATTAATACTGGGAGGGGGTGAATCAGTATTACAAAACTTAAAATAAACTTTGAACCAATTCCACATAAACCATAAGCATGCTGAAATAAAAAAAACATAATAAAATAACATAGTACTCATAACACCATTATTTATTGTCAAGGAAACCCTGGCCAAGGGAAAATCCCGGTGGGGATGGTACCCACAAGCATGCACTAAAGTATAGTGTCCCTGTTAGGAGACCTAGCCTTGTTAGGAGATGAATAATGCATAGTACATTTCCTTGTTAAAGGAATACAACCCTATTAATGGTATACAACACCGTGTTAGGGGCCAACTGAGCTTACAACTCTTACAATAATACTTCTGTTACAATGTGTTCTAAGTCATGAACAAAACAATCATCTTCAATGCTTAGATAGTTCCAGTCATAGTTCTGTAATGATCTCTTTCATCCTTCGCTCTGCCATTTGCACATATATCTTATTCCATCCAGTACATCAATTCATATCTTTGTTGTACAAAAGATCTCCATATATATATATATATATATATATATATA
>MU227624.1:830834-845082 GCA_018584345.1 Thuja plicata | reverse complement strand
TGAGAAGGGTTAGAACCCAAGGTAGAAGTGGTTGAGATGGGTTAGGTTAGGGTTTAAGGGAATATTAATAAATGAAATAAACTTATTTAATTCATTTAGAAATATAGGAATTAATTATTAAAACAATCAAATTGCTTTTTTTAATAATTAAGGGACTATAGCCATTTTAATTAAATTAATAGGCTAGGGGAATGGGTTGGATTGCAAGTGATATTTGATTTAGAGATTTATTTAATTCCCTTATAACTAAAGACTATAGCCATGTTTTGATTTTGATTTGATCCGATTGGTTGATATTGATTTAAATTGTATGGCTATAGTAGATAATATAAATCAGTGATAAAAATCACCTAGGACATTAAATTGATTAAAAGAATTATGCCAAACAGTAACAGGGTCGTTTGGACATAACTCGAGAGTATGATCACACTTAGGGCAAATAGGGTCTATAGTTGCGACAGACCGAAATTAGGTGGTTACACTTATCAAGAAATTGAGAAAAGATTTGAAATATTGTTCTACAAGTGATTTAGGGAAAATAGTAAAAAAGCTCAATGAAGAGAATATGTCTCTGAAAGATAAAATTGAAAATCTGGATGAACAGCTAACAGACAATCAAATTGCTATTGAAGAAAAGATCAAAGAAAGAAAACAAATAGAAGATGAACTCTTGAAAGAAAACATGAAAGTCTTGGAATTAGAGAACATAAAGAAGAAGATGGAATATGAATTAATAGAAGCAAAGGATAATATTGATAAACTCCACACAAGTTCTGATTCACTTCATTCTCAGCTTAATACACAAAAGCAGAAAGGTGACACTACTGGTCTTGGATACAGTGTAGCACAAATTGAAATCAATTCATTACAAGAAAGAAAGAAAGAAAGCACATGAAGCATCTTCAGAAGAAAAGAAAGTTGAAAAGGTTGAAGAGATTAAAATAGATCCACCTAAAGGGGAAATCAAGCAAGTTATCAGAACTTGTTATGCATGTAACAAACATGGTCATTTGGCAATAGATTGCAAAGAGGTAAGACCTTTCAATGGTTATTATTACTCCTGTAATAAGTTTGGTCACAGGGCTATACATTGCAGAACCAATCAAAGAAATCAGTCATAGTAGAATCAAAGAAGAATGAATCAAAACAATCAGAGAAATCAACCTCAAAGAAATTTGTAGAACACTACATGTCAGATATGTAACTATAATGGATACCCATCAAAGAAGTGCAGCATGATGAACAAGAACATCAGACCTCCTATCATTTATCACACATGTGGAAAGGCTAGACACATCTCAAGGTTTTGTAGATCCAGAACTCAAAAGCAAGAGGATCCTAAGAAATCACTATTTGAAGAAGAAGGAGAAGTCAATTTTGTTCAAGAAAAACAAGATTCAAGAAAAACCTGGGTTGAAGTAAAGAAGGAAAATGATGTTGACTAAGTAGTTGATGCATCCATAGTGGACGCACCCTCTACTTCTGCTTGAATAGACCTTCTTGGTCTTAGGGGAGCTATTCTAGCTCGAGACCCCTACGCGGCTGGTATACTCACCTTTGAGTATGCGCCTATGGATTCATGGGTATGAGAACATGATATTGCAGTATGCATGCATGCATTGTCTCAAATGCATCATGATCAAAGTTGCAAATTCTCTGAGTAATTTGTGTACAATTGTAAACATTAAATGCAGTAGCTTTTATAAAAGAATCTAAATGTTCAATCTTCTTCACACTTTCATTCAAGATCACAGAATTTGTAGAGCACTGGAGCACTGAACATCAAAGCACAGAAGCATAACAGATTTGGCAGTTCAAAAAATGGATAAGAAGTTGAAATGGAACCCTAGCAGTCGCGTCGTTTCAAAATTTTGTGAAACCCTACTTAATCAAGTTCCAAGTAAGTATGACAACCCCAGTTGTTTTCAACATTGTTGAGAGGAAGAGATTTGTTTTTAAGAAGCATCCACTCAAGTCAATCCTAGATGATGTTGAAGGAGCATTCTCCAAAACCCCACTCAGAGTTGTGCACGTGGAAGATATCCACGCATACATTTACTGTAAGAAGGAAATAGTAGGAGATATCAGCATAGCCACTCATATGGGATCTATGATGAAACCAAACTACACATTCAAGGATGAGTTCATGCACTTGATTGATAACCCTATCTTTGAATACTCTAATGTGCATGAGTTTGATGAGCCTAAATGGGTGAAGATTTTACTATGTAGAATACATGATGACCTTTACTAGACTGGTGAGGTTCCTATTCAAATCACTATAGACCTAATCCATGAATTAACTGGACTTCCTAAAACTAGACCAGTTCTTCCTACTGGCAAGGATGTCAAGAAGCAAGTTGAACAAGTTTGCTTATCTAGAAGTGACAAGTGTGGGATGACAGTTGACCCTATCAAGGAAGATGACATAAAGCTTCTAACTATGATACTAGGGTATAAGTTTCAGCAAGAAAGTAGGTTCAATAGTGTCTCTGCAGCAACAGTCCTAGTAGCTATCAGAATGGTGAAGGATAACACTCAGTATAATCTATGTGAGATATTGTGAACTCAATTAATTGACAACATTCGAATCATCAAGCATGATAGGAGCAAGACATTCAAGTTTGGATCTTTGATCATCTACTTGTACTTCCATATTGTTGGAAAGGTTGAAAACCCTTACCTAAACAGGAGCAAACCTACAATGTCTCAGATTTCACTTAAAGCCACTTTAGAGAGCAGTGTGAGGGACGCCATGGATATGGATATCAAGAAATTTAGGATCAAGATGCAGAAAAAGTTTAGATTATCTGAGAAGATAGTTGATAAATATAAGGATACCATATGTTTCATGGTAGAAATAGATTGCACTTGCATG
This sequence comes from Thuja plicata, assembly GCA_018584345.1. Lineage (NCBI taxonomy): Eukaryota > Viridiplantae > Streptophyta > Pinopsida > Cupressales > Cupressaceae > Thuja > Thuja plicata. The sequence goes on along the minus strand of MU227624.1, from coordinate 842,204 downwards.
GAGGCAGTTGAACTTAGAACCAAATGGATTCATCCTCTTGGTTATGAAGTGTAGGAAAATGTGTTAGAAGGATATGCACAAGTTCTATTATCTACACCCAAAGATCCTAATGAGCCAAGGTGGGGCACTTACAGAGAGAAGAATAATGAAGTTGATACTACCTTACACAGTGTTGATAAAAAAAGGAAGGCATCTAGAATTACACCTAGCATTCTGAAAATTCATGGGGTCATACAAGAATATTTAGACAAAGCAAAAGAAGCCAAGATTGCAAAATAACTTGAGCAAGTTCATGCACAAGTAAAAATTGAGAAGATTGACAACATTCAGAAGAAGAAGAAGAATAAAAAGAATGAGGAGAGCACCTCTGTGCCCTCTACTACTATTGACCTAGACTCATATCCACCTTCTGTACCAAGCAAGAAACCTATAAGAAGGAAACAAGTGCCTATAAGTCATCCATCCTCAAGGACTACATGGAGCATAGTAAGAACTACTCAAGCTCCTCCTGAGGTAGGTTTTAGACCTAGTCTAAATGTCTAAAGGAATAGGATTGTGAATGAAGGAAGACTAGATACAATTGCTAAAGTGTATGACAAGTATCAAGAGATTGATAAAACTAAGATACACTCTATGATCATATATCATATGATTAAGTTTAAGAAGTCAGTTCTTGAACTCAAAACACTGATACTGAATAAGTTATGGAACATACTGGAGATCATGAAGAGACATGCAATTGAGGAAAACATGAGGATAAGAGAAGAAACATTGGATAATATTCTCCTTGTATGCTCACATTATGAGAAGGCAATTCTATTAGATCTTGTGAAGCCTCATCTCAGAACCAAGACAAGGAATCTTCAAATTATGAACAAAGATTATGAGCAGATAGGAAAAGAAACTGAAAAGGCATTTTCAAAAGTGTTTATGGATAAACGCATGTATCCATCAACGACGCCTACTACAAAGGTAACTCCAGCTCCTCCCAAATAGGTTACAGAACTAGTGATTCAGAGAGCACCTATAATAGGTCCACAGGTTTTAGTGCCCTCAGTGACAATAGATTATGATACAACAAAAGACTCAAAATATACTATAGTGGTTGATAATATCAAGATATCCATGACAACATCTAACAAAGACATGGACAAAGTTGATAAAGCATTTGTAAGCACTGAAGAGATGTGCACTGATGATACATCTGTACAACAAGATGAAGTTCCCTCCAATGATCCAATAGTCTTGAATGGAGAGAAAGGTACTGAAGATAATGAGAAACCAATCAAAGAGATACCAGTAAAGAGTGAATGTATGGATACCAGTCAGAATACTATATTTTCACCATCCAATTTACCATCCACTTCATTGTTGTCAAGGTTAACTCCTGATTCAGCAAGTCTAGATGCTGGGGAGAAGAGGACTTAATGAAGATCAATGTGCTAGCTATGGAAAAGGAAAAAGAAAAATAGGTTATGAGGAACCCTCTTTTCTTGGAGTCAGTTAACATTTTGAATGATTTAGTACCTGCAGATAAGAAAGTAGCCAAGATTCAATCAGTTGAAGATGCTGACAGTATTCTAACAAGCTTTAAAGCTCACTTTAAAAATCTAGTAGAATCTGCTAATAGAATTGCAGAAGATGAATATAAAAAGGAGAGACTAAATGAATTGGTAAAGAACTTTACTTTAGACTTAAACTCTTTAAAGATTGGGCAGTCCATACTAAAAGAATTGGCAGTTAAGGGAAAGAAAATCATAACAAACTACATGGACAGAGTGAAGTTCACCTCTGAACATATCGAGAAGATAGAGGAGGCAGAGATCATGGTGGACACTATCATAAAATCAGTTGAGACATCTACCCAAGATATGAACATATGCAACAATGTCTATCAAGGTCAGTTAGACAAAATTGAAAAGGCTAAGTTGGAGATCAGCAAGATAAGAGTTAGACAAACTCAGTTAAGAAATACACTTACGCCCTCTCTAGCAGTCCTAAATGAGAACATCAAATAGATTGATGCCACCATTATGACATATGATCAAGGTCCTTGCATGGATCTAATAAAGATGGAGAAACTGACATATGCCTTATGTGCACATCTATAGACAGTTGATGCAATGAAAGTATTCTAGCAAAAAGAGATCCAATCTCTTTAGAGTGTGTACCCTGAAGTCTAAATGGAATAAGAATCTTGATATTCACAAGTTTTGTACACCTTTTTCATTAATGTCAAAGGGGGAGTAATATAGAATGTGTATATATGGAGAGAAGAATATGTATATATGTAAAAGATGTTATGATATACAGTTATTTTTTTTGTGTTAAGTCATTTTGGGAAACTTGGCCACATTCCTTTTTTGCCATAAATGACAAAGGGGGAGATTGTTGGCAAGTTGAATCCTAGAGGATGCATGACTTATTTTGTGTTGTCATCGTGGCAAAAAATTCATATTAAGTTTCTGTCAAAGATAACTTAGAAGATAAAATGACTAAGTATGGAAACAGGGCAGACAAAGATATACAATGATCAACACATCAACGCACGTGCGAGACATTGAATCACAGTATGCACATTTAGATATATGTTCTATGTGATTTCTAAATACTATTTCCAGAAATGCATGGTATGACATGATAGTACGGAGAATTTACAAATAGATCAGTACACCAGCAGTCCAGAAGAGAGAGCATGGAAGCTGACTAGTGTTTTGATCAACGTGAATTATTTTTTTATGTAACGGCCAAGCGCCTTTGATTATATGTTTGTAATGATTTAATTAGTATTTTTGTAAACACGCTTAAGCTGAATTGTTTAGAAGTGTTGTGTCTTATGTTTTAGGGCCGACCATAAGTCTTATTTTGGGTCGCGTCTATTCGTGTGTGAAAATATAAATATGTAATGTAAAGTTATGTTACAAGTGTCGATTAATATGCAAGAGAAAGATATAGAAGAGCATTATGATGAAGTCAGTATGAGATAAAGCTCTTTAAGATAGTAAAAGAATTTTTGCATACACGGAACTGATCAGACAATAGTGTCATCACAGCAGTTCACTTTTGATATAGTGTATATCAACTATCAGAAGGTTGTAGCCTTCATCTTGTTGGGTAGTGAGCCATATACCTTTAATAGGATTTTGTAAAAGACTCCTAACAGGGTTAGACTTTTTACAAGGTCATTGTACTTGCATTGTAAAGACTGCTTCTAACAGGGCAAAGGAACTTTAACAGGTTCACTATACTAGTATAATATTTGTGGGTACTAATTCCCACTAGGGTTTTCCTCTGATCAAGGTTTCCTTGTAATCATACCATGTGTTATGAGTTCTTATGTTAAGCTTCATTAAATGTATGTTTGATTTATGTTTAAGTAGTTGAAAAGTAATAAATAGACAAACACTAATTCACCCGCCCCTCTCAGTGTTTCTAACAATCACATCATGAAATCTGCAACACATAACACAACTATTTTGATCATGCAAAAATCATTTGTTGGAGGAAAAAAATGTGGTGGGGATGCCACCCATAATCCTTCACTACTGTAGTATGAATGTTGCTTGGTTAGAGCTACAATGTTAGATACTTATGTTATCTTACCCTATTAGGAGTAATATACTCAGTTAAGAGTACAAAACACTTATTCAATCTACCTATTTAAAGGAATTTTACAATCTCTAATCTAAGAGATGTACCTGGTTAAAGGATTTATAAAAAATAAAGACCTATTAGGGCCTACCCACAAGTGGGATTTGTACTTCTCTTATTAAAAAAAATTCAATAGAAAATATCTAATGGAAATGCATCAATCAAATTTGGTCCAGACTCATTTTTCTCTATAACTCTGTTACCTTGATCTACAATCGGTAGCTTAGTATCATAATCTCTTCTTCATTCTACATACTTCTCCTTTGCTTCTCTTTGGAACATCTTCATAAACCCTTCAGCTTCAATAATATCATCATCAACATCAACAACAACAACAACATCAAAAGTAGTAACAACTTGCTCAATCTTGAAACTGATCTCTTATACAATATTGAGGTGGTTAACTACGACTTAGGCAGTTAACCAGATCTACGACATCATGAATCAATGGTGGAGATTAAGTGGTTAAACTTAAGTTACATCTCCAATTTCTTATGCCTTCTAAAAATTCATTAGTGGGTCTTCCTCATGATCATGTTCAACCATGTGTTTGGAATCTGAATGATTCACATAAATTTTATCTTGAATTTTGTGCAATGCTTCCTACTCGGTGTCCAGATACAATGTATCTAAATTTAAATGAAATTTCAGCTCTATAGTATTCGGTAACATTCTTGTGCTTACTTGGTAACTCTATGCTCTCTTATCAGTGTATATGAGTGCTTGGTAACTGTCTTTACATGACCCAATATGTGGCATGATCGGTGCTTGATAACAGCTTCGTGCTTGGTGGCTATCTCGGTTCTCTTTATCGACCGTGTCTCCTTCATTGTATGACATCCTTTCTTCAGTTACATTCACCGATATATGACTTTGCAGAAAAATAATGACAACAAAATATCTTTAGGAGTAACACCTCTCCCTATATATCTATGAAAATTCATATACATCTATTGGAATTATATTGAGATGATGTACTGAGAGGGGAGGGGTGAATCAGTACCTCTAAAAATTTTCTTGGTTAGCCCGTTAACCCTTAGTCATCAGTTTGTAATTTTATCTTATCTAACTATTCATCTTTCTTTATGCATATGAATTCATATCATACATTCTTTTGATATGTAACAATAATAGAAACATTCATGAAAATAGATAACACGAAACAAGATATGATATCGCAGAAAACTCCTGTTAAGGAAGTAAAAACTATGGTGGGGATTGCTACCCACAAAACTTCACTATTTGCAGATAAGAAGGGGCCAGTTAAGGCTTACAATTGGTCACTTCTGATGACCTACCCTGTTAGGAGTATTACACTGGAGACCTGTTAAGATCTACTTCGTTTGAAGCTTTGGAAACACTGTTAAGTGTGCACTCTGTTAAGAGATTTGGAAAGAATGGTTAAGTCCAACTTCTACAAAAGGATATTAGATGTGATGCACTTGTTAGAATGTAACTACATAAGTCTTTGATCTGATGATAAATGCAATCTTCAATTGCTGATAAGAGATCCTATAAAGCTTCATACATATAAGTAATCATCCTTCCATGATTGAATAATACCTTTGTCTACTCGTCGATAGCCTTTTTGTGTTCTTGATAATTGATATACTTTGTTTATGATCTTTGCATGAATTCTACTTTCTGCTCCTTAGATGCTCTTCGTGGCTACCAATAATAAAGAATTCATGTACTCACAATTGAGTATGAACATCTATTTATACAAATTTAGGTTCAATTCTTGATTCATGTAGCGCAAGTTAACTCTAGATCCAAGGTTTTCAACTTGACCTTGATCTTTAGTTAGATACACTTTTGATCCATTAGGATGCTTTAAAGCATTTACATAAAGCTTCCATGACCATCAAATTCTGATTTAAAACAAAGAAAAACTCTATAAATAGAATTACATTGCTTTAAACATCGTGTAAAACTCAGATCCACAATTTGCGGGTTCTTGATCTGTCTGTCAGTTCTGATGGTCAATTTTCTTAATCGTCAGTGTTCCTTTCTTGAACTGGTCATCAGGTATGCTTTTTCTGTTCCTATCAGGTTAGTTCTAAAAATTGTGTCACCAATAATGCTTGTGTTTGCCGGTGATGCTTGTGGTCACCGGTGATGCTTGTCACTTTTATACTTAGCATTTTTCTCAAAAATCTTTGTTCTGTCGGGTATGCTTGCATTTTACCGATACTACTTGTGGTTCACCGATAATGCATGTTGTCTGTCGGTAATGCTTTTTGTCTATGTTTTTTTAGTGAGTATACTAATGGAAAAATAATGTCATCAATCTCCCCCTTTGACATTAGTATCAAAAACATGATATGTGCAACATAATGAGTGTATTAGTATGTACACCTGTGTATACTTCTTCCTTAGCCATTTGAATGACTCCCCCTATGTATATGCCGGTAAGTGTAAGTATATATATATCCTTTATCTTTTTTTTTTCAACTGATATATGTATTGTACATAACTATATACATTACCTTTCCTCCTTTTTTGATTCTAAAGGCAAAGGTACTTACAACTTTTCAAAAAGGTGGGAATGTGAGGACTTGATTTCCTCCATCATTTTCTCCCATTTTTCTTTCAGCATTTCTAGAGCCATGTGCTCTAGTGAAATCCTTACATGGATATCATAGATGTTGTCTACTACAGACATCTCCAGGGTTGCTATTAGATTTCTTTCTTTAGAAATATGCTGCTGCAAAATTGTAAGATTTGGCAGAATGTGTGCTTGAAGTTCTATGATCTCACCTCTGAATTGAGTCTCAGCATCCCATATTTCTTGCCTTAGCCTATTTTACTCAATGACCATGTCATGATGTGCCTTTATGCTGTCAGCTTGTGAGGTTAGGATTTGTGCACTCTTTGTGACATTTGAGTCAATTTCTGCAAGTTTGTCACTGTTCTCTTTTCCATATTTCTCTAGTGTGCACATTTTCTAAACTAAGGTGATTGCTTCACCAATCATTGGCTCCAATTCATCACTAATTTCTGAGAGATTTACCTTGTTCAGTGGCACTTCTTGGATGATTTTATCAATTAGCTTGAATTGATATTTCTTTTCTACTTGCTCTTCTATTTCTTGATCTGCCTCTATACCTTTCTCTATTATAGTGTCGGTGAGAACAACAATTTTCTCCTTAACTGAAGTATTTTCATCAATTTTCACTTCAGGAACCAGTTGGTGGAGTATCTCTTTAGCCTTGTCAAGTGCCATGTTTTCTCTATGTTCTTGGATCATCTTCTTCTGTATGGCTTTCCTCTGATAGAGCACTCCAAAATCTTGAAGTTTGTCACTGTCCAATGTGGTAATATCCCAGTTTGGAACTTCAATGACCTCATCAAGTGTTACAACCAATATATCCTTCTTTACTGTTTTCTTTTTCTTCTTCTTTGGTTGGGTGGCAGATTGATGTACCACCATTTGTAAGGCTTTTGATTGAGTTGACCTAGTTGGTGAGTGTTTAGAGGATGAGGAATCCTTTTGTACCTGTTCAGTGTTCACCGTCTGGATTGGTGAAGACATCTCCTCACGTACCTTGGGTGTTTCAACAAATGAATCTTCTTTTTGTTTCATTTCCTCATTTTTCTTAATTTCCTCACTCTTATCTTTCTCTTCAACCTTTCTCAATGTATCCTCTATCATTTTATCTGTCTCTTTTTGTTGTCCTTTTGATACATCTTGCTTCTCATCGGTTGCATCCATCATTTCAATGTCTATATCCTTAGGATTGTTGGATGCACCTTGGTTTTAATCGGTACCCATATCCTTGGGTATATCATCATCTTTCTTAGATGATTTATCCTAGCTAGATTGTATATCAATTAATATATGCATATTTTTCGGTGTATTGATAGTTGCAGTGTCAATAGCTATGTCCTGTTTGTCGATCTTACCCTCTGCAGTATTGATGTTTTCATCTTTTTGGATCTCTGTTGCAAGGTCTTTTCCTGTAATGGTGTCGACAATGTTGTCTAACCATGAATCATCGTTCATATCAACATCTAAGTTACCCTTTATTGAAAGTTCCTCTTTGGTAACTACTTCATCCTCCAAGTTAATGTGGCTGGGGCTATCTAGTACTTGATCATGTTGGCCATCTTTTGACCAATCTTCATCTATAATATCATTTTGTTTTTGGCCTATGATCTATGCTTCTTCATTCTCCAACTCATGTGTTGTGTTGATAGGTTCCTTTTTAGGACTGCTTTCCTCATCAGGTTTTAGTAGTCCACTCCATATTTTGTGAGTGTCTTCTTCTAGCTCTATAAGCTTTCCTTGAAGAAATTTATATGCTCTCAGTTTTGGTGAGAATTTCTTTGTGTATTTCTCCATTACTTCATTGATTTCCTCTTTTGTTGAATCAGGAAGCATAAGAGAGACTAGTACTCTTTCTCTTATCCTCTTCTCCTCATGGAGAGCAAAAGTGAATCTAGAGGATATCTTATCCAAAATTTCTTGTGGAACATCTTGTCTTGTGAATTGTAGTGGTACATAATAATGTCTACACATCTTAGCAATAAGTGCATCTTCAATATTATTTTGTTCTACTGTATCCCATCTTAACCATTTCCTAATTTTTGGATGTCCAACAGATACAGCTTCAGAAATGTACTTACATATGCTATCAATGTCATCAGATGGTGATGTAACCTTTGCTAGTTTGATAGTGTCAGGTTCATCCATTGTTGAATCTTCTAATTCTTCATCTTTCTGAACATACTTTCTCCTCTTTGTAGGTGCCCTAGCTGGTTGCTTAGCCTTTTTAGGTGTAGGTTGCCTCTTGTACACCTTCCCTTTTACCATGGGAGAGGGAATAGCATCTTGTGTTGTTTGGCTTCTAGTTCTAGCCTTTTTAGTTGGAGAAGGAGGTGGTGAATCAGATTTCTCTTCTTCTGATTCTTGTTTCTCTTCTGTTTCACCAATGGGAAGTTGTTCCTTGGTGTCTTCCTCCTTACATTGTTGTTCCTCCTTACCCTCTTCTTCTTCTTATCTATCAGAAGATATATTCAAGTTATTTTTCAAATTCTTGACCATTCTTTTAGACTGCTTGATAGCCTTCTTGACAATAAGAGTTGATTTAATCTTTAGTTTGGCTTCCTCATATGTGCCAAATCTTAGTTGTTTGTTGTCAATAGGTTCATTTAATAATGCCTAAATGCATTATGTTACTATTCTAGTTTTAATTTCATAATCAAGCTTTTCAAGCCATGATTTCCTAGGAACTATAGCTTGAATGTAGGTGAAATCTGTATCCACCATAAAACAGATATCTTCCTTGTATTCCTCTATTAGACTTTTAGGAATTCTGTTCCTATCTTGTAGCATTTCCTTAATGGCTTTGAAATACTCATGCATTATATTGTCAAAGTCTGTACCAAGTGATTCTATGAATTCACTTATTTGCATGGTGATTGGTCTACTTGTGTCCCATGCTACTTTTCCTATTGAAGGAAAGTACTCTTCGAAGTAGAAGATTATACACATTATAAGAGAACTAAACTTACATGTGTTTGTCCTTGAGGACCTTATGATGCAACACGATCTCTGCTAGATCCATCTTCTTCCCCTGTTTGATGATTTTATAAGCTATGCTCATTCCAGTGCTAGAAATAGTGTTCATTCTACTAGCTTGGAATATCTTATATCCAACTACGCATGCTCCAAATTTTAGCTCTGTGTCAGTAATAGTATTTACTTTCACTGCCCTCTTGTCTGATTTTGTACCAGTTAACCTTTCCACTTCTGCAAGAGGTGGATGTTTGTGAGCCTGAGGTTTGTTAGTTGTTGGATAACCAGTCACGGCGTGTATAACATCCTTCATTATAGCATTGGGTTTGTTCAGCCATAGAGCATTGTCGTGGACTCTGCTTAGAACAATTTTGATCCACTCTATTTTGAAAACCCTCAGAAAATGAAGTGTATTTGTCAGTCCCTTAACTTCCAAGTGTTTATGCTCTTCTTTGAGCTTTCCACCTTCATTACAAAGTGCCGCATGGGCATTATCAATGTCCAGATCTCCTATCTATGAGATCTTATAGTGAATATAGGACCTAATGTCCTTGACCAATAAAACCCTAGCTGGGATTCAGGAGAATGCTCCGGAATCATCTGGTTGAGAGGCTATCTCAGGATGTAACTTATATTTGGGTTCAGCACATGCCCCTCTACTAACTAGCCTGTAAGGTTTCTTCTCGTCAACCTTGATTTTCTCTACCCTAGATGTTGATGCCATCGTATTTGAAATTTAGGGCTTTCTGCAAATCAAAATAGTGCTATCGTTGAGTGTATTAACTTACTGAATGTCTGAGATCTCCTTTGAATCTGAATGCTCAGTGAATTCCTTCTGCTGGGTCACTTCTCAAACAACACTGAAATCACTCTACTCTACTCAAAAATTGCGGGTGCAAAAATGAGCTTACCCATCGGGCTTCTATACCATTTTTGTGCCCTAAGTTGTCATAAATTCTTATTGAATCATCGGTTTATGAAGACTGCTTTTGTCGGTAAAGACATTCATAACACTGTCAGTGTCTATGCAAAGTGTTAGGGTAGCTAGCGGTTTGAAGACTTCACCAATGCTCATCTGTGATGTTTGCGATGACAGCTTTTGTAGATTTAGTATTTACCGATATTCGTTGGGTTACACTTAGCTTGTGTAATGACCGATACATTCCGGTAAGTATTGCATATCTTTTCTATGTGTGTTCACCGATGCAGATTGTGCCCAATAACCAATGGTTTCTTTTCAACAAGTTAGTGCATAACAATGTATTGCATCTTTATTTATGCTAATATTACAATATGAACTATTTATAATGGAACCGATGCATAGTAAAACTTGTCATAATGCAGTTCCATACTTGTGCAATCTAGTTAGATGTAGTGATGTCACCAAATCTAGTGGATGGGGTGTCATCATTTGCATTTCTTGTACCAGCACCTTTAGTGTTTGTGGCTTTTACCCACATCTTGTTTCTCATTCTTTTGATGTCATCAATGGTATTTCCATTGGGATGTGTATTTTTGTCTGTCAGTTGGTCTTTGCAATCTTTTATCACATGTCCAACCTTATGACAATGTAAACATGCCATACCTAGATTGGTCCATCCTCTTGACCTTCTAGTCCACTTTTTCATATAGTTGGCAGCAATATGACCAAACCTTCCACATGCTGTGCAATTTACTCATGTGTTATAGTCCTAAACATATGAGTTACCCTCTCTTGCTGGTTTATGGCTTTTATCATTCTCCTTTAGAGTCCATGCTTTGTTATTCTTTTTCCAGCATTCCTTATGTGTATGCCCATTCATCTTGCATGTAGGACACTATTTGTCCATATAGGTTTTTCTCTTTGGATTCATCACTTTGGATCTGCACTCATGTTCCTTGTGTCCTTTCTTTTGACAATTATAAAAATTACCAATAAAAGTAGATTATGCTTGAGAAATACCTTTCATTTTGCTTTTGTAGATGTTTGAGGTGTGGCCTAGTTTTCCACAGTGATTGCATGATAGCTTCTTGGATCTTTGGGTTGTGAAAGCATTCCTCTTATCAGATCAATTAGAGGATTCTCCATTTTTCATTGTATCCTAATCCTGTGTAGTTGTTGACTCTTCTTTGTCCATCAAGAAAATCATCCATCCTTTGGTTGCTGTCCTCAGCCTTTTTGATTAATTCATTGTGTTGATTCTGGACTTTGATTTCAT
>MU227624.1:785271-824904 GCA_018584345.1 Thuja plicata | reverse complement strand
ATGATTACATTTTCATGCTTGCAGTAGATTAGATGAATGAATGGTTAAAGAATATAAAAGTGCAGAAATGTTTTAAAGTTTTAAGTGTTACTGATTCACCCCTCCCCTCTCAGTAACTTGGTTAGTCATGAATATTTCCAACAGAATTCATCCATTAGGTAAACGATTTGTGAATATGTCTACAACTTGTTCTTTGGTGTTTGAATATTCCAACCTTACTTCTTTATTTTGTACTAATTCCCTAAAAAAATGATACTTTATTCCTATATGATTGGTTGGTGTGCATCACAGGATTCCTTTAAATTTTAATGGTACTGGTTTTGTCACAGTAGATAATAACTGGTTCTTTTACTTCTTCCTTCATTCCTGACAACAATTTCTTGATCCATATGATGTTTGAATAGTTCACTACTATAGAAACATATTCTGCCTCTGCTATAGACTGAGAGATACAATTTTGTTTCTTGCTAGTACAAGACACTAACCTCTTTCCAAGAAAGAAAGCTCCACCACTAGTGTTTTTCCTGTCATCAACACTTCCAACCCAATCAGCATCAATGAATGCCTTTAAATAAAAGTTTCCACCTTTCTTATACCATAAACCATAGTCCTCAGTACCCTTCATATATCTCAGAATTCTTTGGATTTCCATTAAGTGATTGTCTTTGGGATTAGCTTAAAATCTTGCAACAATACCAACTGCCAATGCAATATCAGGTCTAGTGTGAACAACATATTGCAATTTTCCAATCATGGATATGTAGTTGGTCTGATCTACCTCTTTTAAATCATCATCCTTAGATAATTTATATTTAATAGACATGGGTGTTTCAACAGGTTTGAAATCTTCCATACCAAATTTATTAAGTATCTCCTTGATATATTTTGATTTAGTAATGTAGATACCATCCTTCATTTGATGTACTTGTAATCCAACAAAGAATTTGATCTCACCAAACATATACATCTCAAATTATTTACTCATAGCTACAGAGAATGCTTTGCATAGGTCATCATAGTCAGTGAATAATATGTCATCAAAAAATATCTCTGCTAATAGTATTTTGTTCTGAGGTCCTTCTTTGATGTATAGGCTACTGTTATCATTGGTTGTTTGAAATCCAATACTTACTAGATAGCTATGCAGTCTTTCATACCAAGCTCTGGGTGCTTTCTTCAGTCCATACAATGATTTGTGCAGCTTGCAAACCATATTCCTTCTGCTAGGATCAACAAATCCTTCAGGTTGTTCAATGTAGACTTCTTCTTCTAGGATTCCATCAAGAAATGCAGATTTCACATCCATCTGATATACTTTGTATCCTTTATGTGAAACATATGCCAGAAGAGTTATGGCTCCTTGAATTCTTGCAATAGGAGAAAAAGTTTCTCCATAATCAATACCCTCTTATTGAGCATATACTTTACAAACTAGTCTAGCCTTGTTTCTAGAAACTTTACCATTTTCATTCATCTTATTTCTAAAAACCCACTCGGTTCCAATCACATTATTGTCCTTTGGCTTAGGCACAAGAGTCCAAGTTTTGTTCTTCTCAATCTGCTCAATTTCTTCATTCATTGCCTCTATCCAGCTTTCATCATTCAATGCATCTTTAACAGTTCTAGGTTCAAATTCACTTAGTAAACATGTACCTTTGAGTTTTTTCCTTTTCCTTACACCTTCTTTCTGATCTCCAATTATTTTCTCAAGTGCATGATGCCTTCTAACATATTTTGAAAGTACTGGATCCTTCAGTCTAGATTCTGGACTTGACCCACTAGGTCTTCCATTCTCAAACATTATTTCCTGTTCTTCTGTTTGATGCTCGGGTTCCACTGTTTGAGACTCAGGTTCCTCTATCTGAGACTCAATTCCCTCTACTTGTGACTCGGTCTCTTCTAACAACATCTCGGGTTGCATAATTTTCCAGTCGGATTGTATAGTTTGTGCTAGTATATTTAGTGGTTGACAATTTTGTTGTCCAATCACCATTTCTCGAGTCATAGGTATAGTATTAGGTTCATGATACACAAATTTCTTGTAGTCTTCAGGCTCTTTACTACTCTTCTCTTCACATTTTTCTACAAACTCATCAATCTTGACATGTACACTTTGTATGACTTTATGAGTAGTAAGATTTAGACATTTATATGCTTTGCTTTTACATGAGTAACCTAGGAGTATTCCTTCATCACTTTTTTCATTTATTTTTCCATTTCTTGCCTCCTTCAAGATGTAGCATCTACTTCCAAACACTTTGAAATAATGAACAATAGGTTTATAGCCATACCATAATTCAAAAGGTATTTGTTTACTACCTTTCTTCAATTTAACTCTATTCAAGGTGAACAATGTAGTGTTGATGGCCTCCTTCCAGTATTTGGCAGCAATATTCTTTTCAATTATCAGGGTTCTGGAAAAATCCATAATGGATACATTTCTTCTTTCTTCTATTCCATTTTTCTATGGTGTACTAGGGGTAGATACCTATATTTTGATTCCTCTCTCATTACAGAATTCATTGAACTCATTAATAATGAATTCTCCTCCTCTGTCAAATCTTAGGCATTTTAGTTTCTTTCTTGTTTTCTTTTCAACTATTGCAAGATACCATTTGAATTTTTGAAAAGCTTCTGATTTCTCTCTGAGAAACATGAAAATAATCATTCTGGAATGATCATCAACAAATAGAATAAAATATTTCTCTCCAATATAGCTTTTTGTTCCAATTGGTCCACATAGGCTAGTATGTACCAACTCCAAGACTTCATCAGTAGTGTAATTCTGTCTTTTGAAACTTGTCTCGCTCATCTTCCCAATTTGACATTGTTTGCATATTGCTAACTTGGGTTTCTTCAAAATAGGAATACCTCTGACTCTCTTGTTCATTCTTATGTTTACCACATTATCAAAATTTACATGACACAACCTTTTATGCTATAACCAGCTTTGTTCTACTTGTGCAATAAAGCATGAACTTTCAGTGAGATCAAGATAGAATAGATTACCTTTTGTTTCCCTACCAGTTTTGACTAGGTTCCCTTTACCATCCAGGATCTTGGCCTTACCATTCATGAATTCTACCTTGAGGTCAATGTTGTTTAGCTATGCTACACTAAGTATATTTCTCTTCAATCCTTCAACCCAATAAGAATTAGCACATTTGATTCCTTTTGTCAGAGTAATGCAACCTTTTCCTTTCACAAGGCAAGGTTCATCATTTCCACAACTGACACTCCCACCATCATAATGTTCAAGATGTTCAAATTTTGTCTTATCACCAGTCATGTGATTAGAACAACTACTATCAATTATCCATGTATGATTTTTATTGATGTTTGAGAAAAGTTCTATCTTTTCATCTTCTTCCTCTGACTCATCCTTGATAGCAATATAAACCATTTCATCTTCTTCTTTATAACTGTTAGAATCTTTAGCAATATAACAAGACTTCTTACCTTTATCCTTGTAGCTTTTGTAGTTTTTGAAATCCTTGAATTTGTTGAACTTTTTCTCATCTTTGTCTTCTTTGTTTGGACATTTTGCAACAATGTGAACAACCTTATTGCATGAAAAACAAATCAATGGTATCCTTCCTTTGTATTTTCCTTTTGTAGCTCTTCTTGCAAGTAATGCTTCAATGATGCCAAGATCTTCATCATCACTATCACTTTCAATATGCTTCCCTTTTGAGTAGCTATCCTTCATATGAAGGTTTAATTTAGCTTTGAATGTAGACTCAACATTGCTAGAGCTAGGAGAGTAATTGTCAAATTTTTCCACCTCAAAAGTTGTAAAACTTCCCACTAATGTATCCAAAGTTATGTCCTTATTGCACCTCATCTCTTGAATAGCTGAAACTCTAATAGTATAGATAGGAAGTAAAGTTCTTAGTACCTTGCTGACCACTGTTGTATCTTCAATTATTCCACCTACAGCTCTAATGGCACTCACAACCTTCTTGATTCTTTCACTGTATCTTGTAATGTCTTCTCCTTATTTCATTTTCATCTGGTCAAATTTACCTCTTAGAATTTCTGATTTGGCTCTCTTTACATTTGCATCTCCTCCATGAATCTCCTATAATTTCTTCCACATATTATAGGCTATAGCGCAGTCCTTGACTTCAACAAATTATGAGTAGCTGAGTGAAGAAGCTATATCACTCATCATTATGTTATAAAGCTTTTGTTCCATCATCTTTTCCACAGTCATAGTCCCTGTTGGTTCCACATATTTTCTTTCCAAAAATTGCAAACCATCATCTCCGATAGTAGATAGATGTAGCTTCATTAGCTCTTGTCATGCTAGGAAGTTGTCTTTGTTTAGCTTTTGGATCTCCCTTCTGTAAGACATCTCTGATCTTTAGCTTGGGTCTTGAAACCTTCTCTGAAATCACTTGAAGCTCTGATACCAATTGAACTATAAATGAGATAAGTAACTGAGAGGGGAGGGGTGAATCAGTTACTCCAAAACAAATCCTTTATCTGTTAGATGTCTTAAATACTTTTACACTCTTACTCGGTCAATTAAGGTATTCTTCTATAACTCGGGTGCCAAAGCAATCTTTATAATATTTAATGCAATTATAATTTAGTGATTAAGTGCAAAAACATCAAGCATGAAACAAATAACATATACACGGGTGACACCAAGATATAATGTGGAAACCCAATATGGGAAAAATCACCAATGTAACTAGTTAATGTTTTCACTCTTCTGAAGTGAGCTCTGTTAGAAGCCAACCCTGTTAAAGGTTACAATAACACACTATTAGGTGTGACCCTCTTAGAGGATTTAATCACCCTATGAGGAGTGGCCTTGTTAGAGGTCTTCAAACACTTCAAAATAGAAATGCTACTGTGTGAGAGGATTTACAAAAAGACTGTAAAGTCTACTGTATTAAGGGATTTGAGATCACTGCTACAATTGTTAGAGAGTAACAATGAATTGACCTATATGTGTAAGCAACTTTCTTTGATGATTCAGATCTTTGTTTGATTATGACTGAATCCTTGCTGATCAGATGTTCTATTGCAGCTCCGAGTGATCAATCAGAATCCTATCTAATTTTGCCTTCACTCTTCATGTCACAGAATTCCACAATTTTAGAGGGGGATTTCAATTTGATTTTATCTCTTCAACAAAAATTAGGTGGTATAGTTTTTCCTTTGCATACTACTCATGATTTTAAGGAGTTTGTGACTAAAAACAATCTTAGAGATTATTTACCTATTAATGGAAAATTTACTTGGAATAATAAGAGGACTAAATTTCATGATATTAGGCCTTTGTAGATTAATGCTATTGCATTAACACTTGGGATCTCATTCCAAGAACATTCACATCGCCAAGGTATAAAACACTTATTAAACCTCTAATACTTACAACACCCTTCCTTTTTTTTATGCAATTTCAATTTTATTTCAAGGTTAATTGCTATACAAGGGTTTGATTAAGGAAACCCCTTTATCCCATACTTTCCCCCCCTCTTTTCTATGTGCAAGTGAAAGGTGGCATAAGTATAGAAGGAGCTACAAATAGGATTGACAAAGAGCTTGAGTTCCACTGAATTTTGATCAATTTTTACAACGTCGGGAGTAGTCAAGTGTGATTCATGTCTCCCCTGACCCTCCAGTTCACCCTTGACCTCCCAGTTTTGGCTAGAATTTTATTTAAAGGTTTGTCTCTATATTTTATTTCTAGACCAGGGCTCGAAATTGAATCCTTAGTCTATTATTTGTCCCTATTTTTAGAAAGTATATTTTCTCTCTCTACTTATTCGTATATGTCAAATTATTCATTCATATTTGCACAAGCATCTTCTATAATAGGGACGGATCACTACATTATCTTAGTGATGAACCATCCTTAAGCTTAGTGGATTATCTCCCTTGCAATGTAAGAGGAGATAGACCCATTGTTCTTAATTTTTCTATATAATCTAGTAAATACAAGTCCTTCGTTATGCTACTTATCTATCTCTCCCTCTCTTTGTCCATATTCATCTCTACCTCTATCTCTAGACATGTCTCCATCTCCCTCTTTCTAGACCCCTATATCTACATCTCTTTCAGTCTTATCTCTATCTAATTATCTCTCTATTTCTCTACCTTTATACCTCCCCTCTCTCTACTTATCTCACTATATGACTTCCTTTCTCTATCTTTATCTTTCTCTTTATTCCTCTTAAATTATCTTTCCATATATTTATCTCTTTCAACTCTATCTATCCCTCTCTCCTTCTCCTCTTATTTCTCTTCTCCATCTCCATCTCCATCTTTCATCTCTATCTCTATGACTCTCTTTTAATCTCTCTCTCTCATTCTTTCCTTTTTCTACCCATACCACTCATCTTTTCTACTTCTATCCCTATTACAAATATAACATGATCTTGTTGGTAATGGAACCTGATTCTATTCCTTATTCTAAGGTTTTATTTCAATCATGCTTGGATTCACGTAAGTGGATGCATAGTTGATATGAAACTATCACTTTTCAATTGACATCATTATCGCAGATACAAAATCATTTGCTAAATTGTCTAACAATTAATCTTATGTAGTACACATACCTATGAAAAAAAAAGAAAAAAAAAAACACACTTTTCCATTAACCCTCCAAAAAATTTTGACTTACCCATTTCACACCAACTTATGATTGCAAATTTACTATTTTGCATTGAAAAATAGATTTGACTGTAACATATATGAAGCATAAGCCTTACAATTAGTATGTTGAAAAATTTATAATTTCAACTGATCTAAAATAAAATTGAGTACATTCAAGGAAATGCTAGCCATGTGAGCTACGAATATAAAACACAACACTTGTCCCTATGTTTTCTCTCTTCAAGATGGCTAAAATAACATAAAAAATATTAGTAATCCAGGTATTGTAATCCACGTTGACTCTTCAGGCCAATGAAATAGGAGCAGTACCAATATATTAAAGATTGTTAGGTGGCTTATCAATCCTGTAATCAAGAGAGGTCGAGACAAAATTTTGGTGAGAACTTACGAATCTAAAATCTAGAATTTATATGGTGATGTCCACAAGTAACCTAATTTTCAGGAAAATGCTTATGAAATTGGAAAAAAATTGAGCTTGACCTTGACTGGGAATCCTGCAGAGATGCTCTGCCTTCCATTCTGCGCAATCTCCACGCTCTACAGATCTTGTTTGCAAGTTTGGAGTTTAAATAGAGCCAGCATCGAGAGAAGTGCAATGCCAATCCCGAAATCAAAGGATAGAAATGAGGATGGGAGTAGAAAGAGAAATTGAAGTGCCAACTCTGGTGGAAGTTCATGACAATGGACGAATTATTTGCACTGACGAACATCTTGTTGTGAACGTTCCTCTGTCTCTTAACACCAGAGATGTTGTAATAGATGACAAACTGGGCATTTGGGTGCACCTCTTCCTTTCTACGTTCAAACCCACCTCTTCCAAGTTACTTGTCACGCTCTTCTTCCATGGCGGTGGATTTTGTTTCCTTTCACCAGCGTTTGTGGGTTGGCACACTTTTTTGCGAAAAGTGGGATGCCAGCTTGGGAACGATGACAGTTTCTGTGAATTACAGATTGGCCCCAGAACATCGCCTTCATGTTGGGAATATGAAGCCCAACCGTCTTTGCCTTCCATCCAAGAGACTCTGTCTCTTGGATTTCCTGCGGTGGCTTTCAAGAGTCTCCTTTTGGAGCTCTTTATTTATATTGTAATTGTTGTAACTTGTAAAAAGACTTTTTGAATCAATAAGATATTCTCCTACTTGGTGTGGACGTAGGCATTATTGGCCAAACCACGATAAATTGGTGTACTCTATTTTTGCATTCCTATTTGCGTATTTTTGCTACTCTCTAACTTTTATAATTGGTATCAGAGCAAGGCGCTACTGTTCAGAATTCAGGATTGAAATTATGGGATTATGGAGGAGCACAAAGTACAGAAGTTTACAGGCGAAAATTACGGCCTGTGGAAGGTGCAAATGGAGTCGCTATTAATTAAGCAAGATCTAGCGCTTGCTATAGAGGGGAAATGGAAGCAACCAGACACGATGTCTGATGAGGATTGGGAAACAATGGACAGGAAGGCAAGAGTGACAATTCTTCTTTCGCTGTCTAAAAATGTGTTGTTCAATGTTACAAAAGAAACTACAACAAAGGCAGTTTGGGATAAGCTGAAAACTACTTATGCAATGGCGTCTGCTGCAAACAAGGTTTTCATCATGAAGAAACTCTACTGTCTAAAAATGAAGGACGGTGGCATAATGGAAAATCACCTCAACGAATTTAATACTCTTCTCAGCCAAGTAAATTCGGTAGGCATGCCACCAAGTCATGAAAACAAAGTTGTCTTATTGCTATGTTCTCTTCTAGCAAGCTGGGATGAAGTTGTAACAGCGATAAGCACATCGTCTCCCGGCAAGAAAAAGTTAGTTTTTGATGAAGTTGTAGCTACTCTTCTTGGTGAAGACATGAGAAGAAAGAGTGATGTTCCTTCATCTGGTGAAGCCTTAACGACAGTGAGCATCAACAATAGAGGAAGGACCAGATCAAAGAGGTAGAAACTCCAACAATAGAGGAAGATCAAAGTCTGCAAAAAGGATAGATTCGAACGAAAGCAAAGGGGATTGCTGGTTTTGCGGCAAACCAGGGCACTCAAAGAAAAATTGTCATTGTTACAAAAAGGCACAAGACAACGTGCGGGCCAGAAAAGAAAATATTGCTTATGAGAAGGATGACTTCAGAATTTTAGTTCTCTCTGCAAGTGATACTACTTCAGAATCATGGGTAATTGATTCTAGCGCATCCTTTCATGCTTCCTCACGCACAGAGTTGTTCACAAATTACCAAGAAGGTAATTTTGGGAGTCTTTTTGGTTGACAGTAATGCTTGTGACATTATTGGAAAGGGTGACATTTTATTGCCATCACATGGAGGAGGACAATGGATTTTAAAGGATGTTCAACATGTTCCAAAATTGAAGAGAAATCTAATTTCTGTTTCTCAACTTCATACTCAAGGCTGCCATACATTCTTCAATCCGGATACATGAAAGATAACAAAGGGGTCTTTGATAGTAGAAAAAGGAGATAAAGTTGGAAGTTTATATATTCTAGTAAGTAATGATGAAGTGGGAGCTTCCATGACGTCGGTGGACAGCAACTCAGAGCTTTGGCGTCAAAGGCTCGGGCACATGAGTCGGAAAGGACTCGATGTAATGCTAAAAAGATATCAACTGTCGGGGCTTAAATCTATTGATATAGAATTCTACGAACATTGTCTCTATGGCAAATAGAAGTGGGTCAGCTTCTTGAAGACCAGTAGTGAGAAAAAATGCACACCTTTGGAGCTTGTTCACACGGATGTCTTTGGACCCACTGAGGTAACTTCCTTTGGCGGGGATAATTATTTTGTTACTTTTCTAGATGATTGTACAAGAAAAGTTTTGATTTATATGCTCTCTAGGAAATCTAAATTTTTCTCTAAATTTAAAGTTTTTAAAGCCCTTGTTGAGAATCAAAGCAGATACAAGATTAAGTGTCTAAAAAGTGATAATGGAGGAGAGTTCTGCTCCTCAAAATTTGATTCATTTTGTGCGGATAATGGTATCCGTCAAATTAAGGTTGTTCCATTTACTCCACAAGAAAATGGAGCATCAGAAAGGCTGAACATAACTATTCTTGAGAGAGCTCGATGTATTCTCTCTAATGCCAGATTGAGTAAGGAATTATGGGCTGAGGCATGTAATACAATGGTGTATCTCATTAATTGAAATCCTTCATCACGACTAGATTTTGGCATTCCAGAGGAGGAATGGTTGGGAAAAAGAATCTCATATTCTCACATCCGGGTGTTTGGGTGTGAAGCTTTTGTTCATGTGCCGAAAGAGAAGAGAAGCAAGTTGGATTTCAAATAACAAAGGGGCATCTTCATGGGCTATGGTGAAGATCAGTATGGGTTTCGTATTTGGGATCCTTTGGAGTAGAAAATCATCCAGAGTAGAGATGTGGTCTTCAATGAGAAGACATTTCCAGGTCTGCAGCCACAATCGACATTGGAAGAGGAATACGTGTCTAAAATTGTTTTCACAAACAATGTCTCAAACACACCAAATGGTGACAAATTAGCAACTGCTACAGGAGTTACTTCCTCTTCCCACATGGAAGATATTGCAGGAGTTACTTCCTCTCCCCGCGTGGAAGAAGCTACAGGAGTTACTTCCTCTGCCCGCGTGGAAGATGCTGCAGGAGTTACTTCCTCTACCCCCGTGGAAGAAGCTGCAGGAGTTACTTCCTCTACCCACGTGGAAGAAGCTATAGGAGTTACTTCCTCTACCCCTGTGGAAGAAGCTGGAGGAGTTACTTCCTCTGCCCACATGGAAGATGCTACAGGAGTTACTTCCTCTGCCCACATGGAAGAAGCTGCAGGAGTTACTTCCTCTACCCACGTGGAAGATGCTATAGAAGTTACTTCCTCTGCCTGCGTGGAAGATCCTGCAGGAGTTACTTCCTCTGCCCACGTGGAAGAACTTCCAAATGACTTCACCATTGCCAACAATTTTGAGCACATTACAGAATTGGGAGAAAATTGGCAGCATGGATATGAGGAAAATAGTAATCCTCATAAATCAGAAATTGATCTGGGACTCAAAAGATCATCTCGATAGAGAAAACCTCCAGCGAAGTTCTCTAATGATGAGTTATTGGTGGCAGAGGAATCCAAACCGTCTTTACTTGTGCCTGATCAATTGGAGCTTGCAAATTACAAAGTTGCTTGCAGAGCTTCAGATTCGCAGAAATGGAAAAATGCCATGAGAGAGGAAATGGATTCATTAGCAACGAATCAGACTTGGGACTTGGTGACTTTACCATCAAATAGACAAGCTCTCAAGAATAAATGGGTTTATAAATTAAAGGAAGAAGATGGTAGCAAGGTTCATTATCGGGCCACATTAGTGGTAAAAGGATATGGACAACAGCAGGGCATAGAATTCAATGAGATTTTCTCCCCAGTAGTCAAGATGACAACTATTAGAGCCATTCTAGGCTTGGTTGCTACATGGGATCTTGAGCTAGAGTAGTTGGATGTCAAGACTGCATTCCTACATGGTGATGTAGATGAAGAACTCTATATGATGCAGCTAGAAGGTTTTGTGAAAAAGGGGAAGGAGCATCTTTATTGCAGATTGAAGAAAAGTTTGTATAGACTTAAGCAGGCCCCAAGGCAATGGTACAAGAAATTCAATTAGTTTATGATTGAGCACAAGTTCATACGTTCAGAGGCTGATCCATGTGTTTATTATAAACAGTTGCCCACAGGTGAATTTATAATTCTCTTACTATATGTGGATGATATGCTAGTAGCCGAAACCAGTATGAAGATTGTTCGTGAATTGAAGAAGCATTTGGCAAGCAGATTTGCAATGAAAGATTTGGGGGCAGCCAAGAAGATACTTGGGATGACCATTTCACGAGATAGATCCAAGAGGAAACTTTGGTTATCTCAAAAGAAATACATTGACAAGGTATTGGACAGATTTGGCATGATGGAAGACAAACCAGTTTGTGTCCCTTTAGCATCTCAATTCTGTTTGACTGCTAAAATGTGTCCCACAACACACGAGGATACAAAATTCATGAAGGGAATTCCTTATACTTCAGTAGTTGGCAGCATTATGTATCCTATGATTTCTACTCACCCGGATATTGCTCATGCAGTGGGAGTAGTTAGCCGGTTTATGAGTAATCCTGGCAAACCTCATTGGGAGGCAGTTAAATGGATTCTTCGGTATCTTAAAGGCACCTCTGCTCTCTCTTTATGCTTTAGGAAAGATAAGCCAACATTGCAAGGATTCGTAGACTCGGATCTTGGTGGAGATTTAGACAAGCGGAGATCCACCTCAAGTTATGCTTTCACATTTGCCGGGGCAGCCATCAGTTGGGGTTCTAGATTGCAACATTCGGTTGCACAATCATCTGCTGAAGCCGAATACATGGCTCTCTCCGAGGGGGCAAAAGAGATGGTGTGGTTGTAGATTTTGTATAAGGAATTGGGCTTGCAACAATCAGATTTTACTCTTTTTTGTGACAGTAGTAGTGCTATATTCATGAGCAAGCATCATACATCTCAGCAACACTCGAAGCACATTAACATGCATTATCATTACATTGGGCATATGGTTGAAGAAGAAAAACTACAACTTGTCAAGATTGACACAAAAGTAAATCCAGCTGATGCCCTCATGAAGGTTGTAACATGGGAGAAGTTCGAGTTTTGCCGAGCTTCTCTCGGCATTTCCAGCATGTGATAGCAAGGTGTAGAGTAGGGGAATAGCTTGTTACAGCAGTGGTTGGTCTTCAAGTGGGAGATTGTTGGGAATATGAAGCCCAATCGTCTCTGCCTTCCATGTGGCTTTCAAGAGTCTCCTTTTGGAGCTCTTTATTTATATTGTAATTGCTGTAACTTGTAAAAAGACATTTTGAATCAATAAGATATTCTCTTGCTCAGTGTGGATGTAGGCATTATTAGCCAAACCACGATAAATCAGTGTACTCTGTTTTTACATTCTTGTTTGCGTATTTTTGCTGCTCTCTAACTTTTAGACTCCCTGCTGCCTACGACGACTCCATGACTCTATGAGTATATAGCTCATCATCTGCTCATGAGAGCCCAGGCTGGCGATTTCATTAATAATATGATAGGAGCGATTCTCATTCAGCCTTTCTTTGGAGGGGGAGATCGAACACAGTCTGAGAATGTCTGCCCACCGGATATATTTGTGAGTGTAGAAACATGTGATACACTTTGGAGGTTGGCGTTAAGCAGGAATAGGAATCATCCGTTTAGTAACCCGGTCATGTACTTCCCTTCGGAATTGAGCAGCGTAAAGAGCATTCCTCCGATGTTGGTTGTGTTGGGAGGGGAGGATTGTTTGAGTACTTCGAAGCCATCAAAGTCTCAGGAAAGTGTAAGCATGTTGATTTGATGGGTTTCATCTCTGTTTCAACGAAGAAAATAATGAGGAAGGTAATCACAAATCCAACAACGACAAACTGATGCGCGAGGCAGCGATCTTTATTGACCTCGCTATATATTCTTAAGTAGGTATGCATATTTGCTCTCTCAAATAAAATGTTTTCAAGCAAGGCTGGCGGACTCTGGACGCTATAAATAAATCTCCATGTTTGAATCCTTGCTGCTTTTTTCTTGCTAATTTAAATTTCGGCCCGTACAATCATTTTATTCTCCAACGTATTTCAGGAATGTCTTGCCCTCCTTAGCAGTCTTGGCATTATGATATATTGCTATCAAGACTTATGATATATTGCTATTAGAATTCTATTGTGTAGTTTGAGTCAAACTCATTAATCTATGTTTTATGAGGAGTGGTTCATAAGAAACAATATTTCATAAAAATACTTAGTATTCATAGTATAAGAAACAATGTTTCATAAAAATAAATGATACACTTAGCATTCATTGTATGTATTTATGTTCTTATCAACCATTAATGTTGTATATTAGTTTCAATTATCACAAATATATGAATATCTATTTCCAAAGGCATCTTATTATATTTATAGAACCAACTTACTTATATTTTATAAATCAAAATGTAATCTATCTAAAAGGAAGTTCTCATTTCTCATTAGATAAGGAAGAAAATAGTAGTCTTATTTTTTCTAAAAAAAAATTAATTATTTGTTTTTCTTTGTTGAATTTAAGCTTATAAAAATAAATACCAAATTAACATTGACGATCCAAAATGCTTAGGACAATGAAACATCGACAACAAATAATACAACTTGCACAATTATCCATTGTCTTCTCTCTCCCAGAAAGTATAAAAAAGGGTTGATTCTCACATTGAACTTTATTTGCCTTGCCATGAGCTTGAATAGTATGTTTCCTTTCAAATAGAAAAGAATGTTCTACTATAATCAGAAGCCCAAAAGGCAACAATCTCTAAGATGCTCCAAAGAATGGGTATTTAAATGAGTTGTTTGGCATTGAATATGAGTATCATACATGCATTTCTACACAAGGACATAATGGTTCATTGAAACCTAAACGACCTGTAAAGAACAACCACCTAAAATCAAGAAGGCAAAATATAAAATCTTTTAGCTCTCAATAAAAGGTCTTCATCTCTCTAAGTCTTAAAGCTTGATCAAAAATTCCCAAACAAAGAGTTGAAGGGAGCAACCCATAAAGATTGGTCATAAATCTAGGGATGTGGATTGAAAGATAGTGGGATGTTTAGATAGATAATAGGTACAATAATAATAAGAAGGTAGTGAATAGATAATGGGGGTAATTGGATGGTAGATAAGAGGAGATAAAATGAATATTAGATGTAGGAGAATAGGTAGATGAGGCTAGAATTGTATGAGGAAGATAGGAATATTTTTGGACCAATCAAAAGGATGAATAAAGGGAACTCTTAGATAGGTTATAAAGACATTAAAGACTTGGAGAATGTGAAGATCGATAGAGGAAAGTGAGAATAACATAGATGTAGATGGAAGGAAGGAAATGGGATGAGTGATATTGGATGATGAAGATGGGATGTAGTGGAGAGAGTTGACCACATAGTGTTGAGTGTAAGAGAATGGGGGTTGCAAATGATTCTTATTTAATAATTTTTGTCATGGAACTTGTCAAAGGAACCACAAGAAGTCTTTTATAGTATTGGAAAGGTTACTTATATTTATCCTTTCTTTTTTCCCTTTTTTTTTTCTTTTGTTTGGGATATTTTAATTTTTGATGGGATAAAGTTATAACATTAGTTCTTTTATAAGTAGTCCTTCCCCTTTTTACTCTTCACCTAGAAAACCCTAACAAAGATGTTATCAATTGTCATTAATTATGAAGGGTTTTATTTAGAGGTTATTAAATATGTAATCAACGTGCTTTCCATATCATGTTTACCATACAATAAAAATTACATTTCTTCATTAATTATTTATATGAAATGTCACTTGAATTTTTTCCCATGAATAATAGAGTGCCATTATGAAAAAATACTATATAAATATAACAATTTTTTAATAAATAAAGTACACAATATGAAACTTTCAATCTTACACTTATTTTGATTTTTAAGGCATGTAGTTTTTTGTAGGATATTATTATTATTATTTATAGTAAGTAATTTGGGGGTTTTATAAACATTGATGTTTTATTCTATTTTTACATATAATCATTATATTTTATGTCATAGGAAAATCTAGATACCAATTTGGCAAATAGGGTCCCTCCACTTGCGATATGAAAAAATAATTTTCTTTATAGCCTAACCTTGTTCAACATTGCCTCTCCACTCACACCTTAAGTAAATAATTAATGAAACTTTAGTCATTTTAATGATAATTTAATACATGGGTAACTAAGTTAAATTATATTTTTTTAAGGTAATAATTATTAGTGAATATTATTAATATTTATTATTTACTTATATGATATGCTACCATATTTATCTTATTTCTTATGTGTGATATGCATCATTAGTCTTTCAACTTTTAAGTTTCACATTCATGTCTTTTCTTTATCACATTTTTACTCCAATTTACCAAATGATGATCCATATATCCACTAAGAAATTTGAAGAGATTGAATTATTACTTTTGAGCTCCTTCATAACATATGCACACTAGTATAATACTATAGTCATTGTTCTTGATTTTTAACTTCATAAATTATTTGATCACCATGGATTTCTTAATAGTATGAAACTTTGCACTTTTTCATTTATTTCTCTTAAATTATATTTTCTTGTGTATCCAATAGTATAAAATCTACAATGAGTCTAAATAATTTGATGAATTTCATGTACCATAAAACTTCTTTAATTTAACACATAGCATATTCCTATGTATATAGATATCTAGCTTACACTAACTTGGTCAAAATCACTCCTTAGTCTATCCTAGGTAATTTATTTTACCTTTCATGTTTTCTTTCCCCTCTCTTGTATTTTCATTTGGAGGTAATTACCTATATGTGTGTTTTCCTCTCTTTCATTTTAGGTCATACATGTTTGGTGTTCTCTATAATATATACACATATATTAATATCTAGGCAAGAATTTCCATTTCGATAAAATTTTCATGTGATATTATAAACATGTATATTAAGGCTTTATTACATGAATTAAAATTGCACAATAGCACATCAAGAAGGTTAATGTGGATTCCTAAAAAATTATTTATGTAATAAACACTAGTCATTGTCATGAAAATAAAACATATTAGTTTATACTTTTGACTTTTATTTTTATTTTTTAATGTTGCGTCATTAGATCATTTAGTTTATTCCATCATGGCATAGATTACTACCTAAATGTTTGATAAAGTGTTGTGCATATCCATTATTTTTAATTCACATTCACATGCATGGTGAATCTATGTTTCTCATTATAGGAGGTATAGTTTGAATATAACTTTCAGTATCTTTCATTTTATATAAGGTTTGGAATTTCTATGTTTATGCCTTAATATTATTTAAAGAGACATGCACGTTTATGTTGAATATATATATGTATAAAATAAATATATTATTACTAGTCTATACTTGAAAGAATATTTATAAAATCACATTTCCCACATACAACTCTATCATATATGGTGCAGGAGCACCGAGACATATTTGTGATTAGAACTAACAAAAAATGATTTATTCCAATTGTTTGTTTTAAAATTTGGGTTGTTTGTCAAGCATCCTAAATTATAATAAATATAATTTTAGTCCTTTTCTAGACTCCATTTTAGTGCATTGAAGAATTTCATTTTCCATTGGCCTTCTTACTATTCATTTAATTAATAAATGTTCAATGTGTATCCTCACCTTATCTTCTTTAATAAAGGGGGCCTTTAATTATGGGATTTTCCCTTTCATTGTTCTGATCATTTATTTCTTCTTTCATACATAAGCCTTATTTCAAATTAGGTGGCCTTGTGCATTATCCAAAATTTAAACCTTGATTCTGTGTGTATTGTGGGTACCTGCATACCTCCTGTATATAAGAAAATGTATATTCATGAAACATTATCTCGATTTATTAAATTTGGAAGGATTCAAATATCTAACATACTAAACAACTCAAATTGATTAAACAAAATTGTCTCATGTTTCTCTAATTAGAAGGACAATATGAATTCTCTTAGATCTAAAAGCATTCCAAAAGTTACAACCTCTAAAATGAGAATGCAAATTAAGCTACATGATGTGCAAATATGCTAAAACATGATGAATATGATGCAATTTATGCTAAAAATGCAAGAACAATGCTAAAATGAAATCCAACTACTCTAAGCATGGATGTAAAATCAACTATAACGAGGATGAAAAATGAGAATGGATAATTTTCTCTTAGAATGTCTCCTATTTATAGGATTTCCAATGGTAGGGGGGTGAGTTAGATCAGGGTTGATTTGACTCATGGTTAACCAAGTGAGTGATTTGGTGGTTTGAAATATTGGGACAAAGAGACAAAGATGAACGGTCAAGATAGCAAAGGAAATTTGGATGGTGGAGATAGGAAAGCCTCTTGAGTGATCCATGTAATTCAAATACTCTCACCTCATTGGCCTATTGAGATTTTGAATTTAACAATTGATTTAATTGATTTAATAAATAGCCATGTCTCTCATTGAATGGGTTGGATTAAATTTGAATCAAACTATACAATTAATTGATTCAAATCAATTGCATAATTATTTGATCATTTTGATTTAATTAATCCTAATAGCTTTTATTTCCATTAATTCATGCTTTGATCTTCAATTGTTTGATTTTCCTTGATTGATTTTAGTTTGACTTTTATTTGACCAATTTAGGGTGTATACAAATGCCCATCTTTGAATCAATGTGTGAAACATGTTGGTTCAAAGAATGTGTGATACTTGATTCCTGATGTCTGATTCATTGCTTGATTTGATTTGAAGATCTTGATTTGATACTAGTATGACGTTGATATTGATTTCACAATGATGCACCCTTGATGTGATTCTCTAATTTTGATTCAATTTTTTATAATGATATGATTGATGTAGATAATGATTTTATACTTCTTTAATGATGATGCACCCTTGATATGAATCCCTAATAAAAAATTTAAATTTATTTTGATGCCCCACTAATGATTTGATCAATTTGATTAACTGATAGGATGTTTCCCCTGATGATGAAAAAACTCTGATATGAATCCTCGATTTAACTACTTTATCTCTATATGATGCCCCCTCAGGTAGTGAATTAAAATGGCATAAGCAATTTGGATAATTTGTGGAATTTTGAATTAGATTAAAATTTTGATTTATTTCTGGATAAAAATAAATTTGAAATATGCCCCTTGTTGAATTAGATCATTTATGTGTCTCGAAGACTAAATTACATGCCCTTTTTGATGAATGAGTTAACATTTTTTTTATGTATATTTGAATGAGAGATGATAGGATATTATGCTTGGATATCATGATCTAGAGGATCAAAAATAGATGTGCTCATTGAGATTGATAGAAACCTCAATTGAACTAGTAGGATGGATGATGTTTGATGCTTGAATGAATAAGATGATCGATATATGATTGAGTCATTGATGTTGGGTTTGATAGGATTATATATATATTTTTGATGCTCTAGTTAGGTTAATGATGTTCAAATATCACTTGACATCATTCAAAATCACTTGGTTGATGTTGTATTGATGTCAATATGATAGGATAGGTAGGTTGATGGATTTTTTTCCTTCTTCAATATCTAGAGTTAGGAAATTTGATGCGCTCAAGATGATAAAATAGATAGTAGGATAAATGAGTGATGTTAGATGATAAATTGGATAATTTGACTAATTGATATTTGATTGGATAGGCTTAGTTAGATGTTTTATTGATACAAAATTAGGGGTTGGTAGAAGAGAAGGGTCATCCATTGGTGCAAGTGTAGATATAGGTACATGTGATTGATTGAGTTAGGTTTCCCCTAGTTAATTAGATGTGTATTGATGATATCCTTGATGTAGCCTTGGGCTAAAAGTAGAAACCTGTGTAACACTTTTATAAAGGAAAAGGACCACAACATGCAAATTGGTCAACTTTAACGACATAAAAAGTGGCATTTGTATTTAGAATTTGAGGATGACATAAATTGATTAAATGTGCAAAAATGGATGAAGTTTATGCCTATAATTTTTTTGAACAATAATTGACATAGTTTTTCAATTTTTGAAGTCCATTTTTCAATTGTTGAAAATTACTGAAAATATGGGGTCTAGTTCCCACCAAACAAGTATATGCAAATAATTTATTTTTCCTCTGATTTAAAAATATGTTATAGATAAAATGTATAGCTAGTGCATAAAAGAAGAAAGATTGGTTTTCAATGTATATTTTCTCCGTTGTAACTGCTCAAAGTTGAACTTTATCTGAAATCGACAGTTTTCATCTCCCACCAAATTTCCCCTATCAAATCTACACCATTCAAAAAAATGTATCATATTCTAGAAGAGGACTCTCTCCTCTAGTGATAAATATAAATTTTAAATTTTTTTTATATGATTTACTATTTTATTTATTTATTTGAAGCAACATCTTTTTGAATGTTAAAATACCTTCTTGTTGTATTTTAAAATTATAATATATTAGATCTAATCAAAATACTATAAACTTTATATGACAATAATTTTGACTGTGAGCTCTATAAAAGGGTATTTTTTGTATTTTTTTTAAATATCATTAAAAAGAGTAGGGGTTATTGAAACATCAATTTTCTGAAATAATTTTATTTCTTTGGTAATTTCTATAAAACATGCATTTAATAGACATTTCCAATTGGACAATTTTAACCGCTTATCTAGCTTAGCTAGAATGAATCTAGCTAGACCATATGTTTGAAAAAAATTAATTTTTATTTAGAAATACTCAAATTTAGTTGTGCTGATAAATGGTCCTGAAACATGACACACCTTTGTGCTTTTACCCCTTGATCAATTAATGGATCATACATTTGATGATGTACTTAGGTTATGGAATTTTATGATATAACCATGATTAATTTTTTACCCCCTTTTAATGAATCACATAACTAAGATGCACTCTTGGAGAAAATGATAGAAGTAACCCCAAGGTGTGCTCACGCAATACTCTAGACAAGACCTAGCTTGCCCTAGTCCACTTAGGATCCCAATTAACCTTTAGGACCAGAGTAATCTCAAGACACTCAGCCTAAGACTACTCCCAACTCTTCTCTAAGAATTACAACTATTTTGTTTCACCTTGAAGGACATCCACCATTAGTTTTGTCTCAATGCTTCTCATTGGCTTTGAAGAATTCCAATCCCAAATCCTTCATACCGACTCCACACATTATACAAGGGCATTTTACACTCTTTTTATGTTCATTATGAATCCATACATTCCAAATTCCATAGGTCTTCACTCCCAATTTAGTCGAGTTCCAAAATTCCACCCAAAATGACCCTATTAGGTCTATAGGACCAATTAGCCCTATCCAGAGTGTTTTTCAAGATTTACTCTTAAAACTTCCACACAACCACTAAAACCAATCAAGGATCAAGATACCCTTTTGGGAAACCTAAAATATTTTTAAGGTCTAGGGTCCCCAAGCCTTACGTACACCTTTGTCCTGAAATGTAGGGATATTAGGCCTATTTTGGCTCCTCACAAGCACTTCTCCGATTTTGATGGAAAAATCAATCCAAATGGATTGGTTGGGTTCTAAAATCGTTACTAGGGATCTATGAGACCCTAAATAAACTGAGACCACACTTGGTTCAAGACTCCCATTCACACCCTTGTCTTTGCATTCTTCTTTTCACCTTCCACACACCTAACCAGACTGTCCTAGCTCGCCTAGGGCATGGCTTCAAAATTATAAAATTGACTCCTCTAACCTCCTACCTACATATGTACACTATATAGAGGCTCCCCTAACACATTCAATCAACCTTTTTAATTTCTTGCTGTTCAATTTCACGGGGGAGCCATAAAACAAAAATCTCCCTAAACTGGACTGGCAGACTACCTAGTTCTTAAACAATTTCCTACACCTATCAAATCAACTCTACACTACTTGAAATCCAAATAAACTAGTCTTAAATTAGTCTCTACTACATGAATCTAGACTTGGATTAGATATTTCAATCCATTAAAATAGAAAGAACTCTCAAAGAAGTTGACTATACTCTATTTTCATAAAAACTTACTCTATTGCTCTCCAAAAACTTGCATACTTCAACTCTACCTCAGGAAACAAGCCATAGAGTGTCTAAAGACACTTACTCCACCATTTCAAGAAACTAGAATTCATTTCCACTCCTACGATGGAGGGAATCCAATGTTGTCGAGTTGCATGCAACATTTGCAAAAAGTTGCAAATGTTGTCATGACAACTTTTAGCATCTTTTGCATATATGATGCAAACTACATTTTTGGACCTCTAACCCATTTAGTCTGATGAAATAACATAATTTATGCCTCCTTAAGCATATTTATCCCCATACATAGGTCTTGGACAAATTTAGACATCATTTCCCAACATTAGACCAAACTAAGGACTAAACAACTAAAAGAAAATAACAAAGACTAAGATGAAATTAGCCCTAACCACTAATCCATCTAGTCACACACAAAAAAAAGACCTTATAAGGTCTTAAGAAAACACACATGGACTTGGATAGGTGATGGGGATCTCATCTCCTAGAGCCTCCTAGCTCTCTCCTAGTCCTTCTATTGGACTTCTTTAGGGTCTCTTTTCTACCCTATCTAGAGGATGGTTTCCTAATCCCCTAACTTACTAGGAACTCTCCACCAATTTCAACTCTTCTCTATACTCCTCTCCATAGCTCTCTTGCATTCATGGTTCCCCTAACCATCTACCACTACTATGATGTCAAACTCTTAAGGATTGATTCCACAATTACCCTTAGGTCAAATTCCCTTTCTAAGGATTCAATTTTGTGAGTTCCCCATTAATTTTCCAAATGGGTTCTTCAATCAAGCCTTTTAGGCCTTGTCGCCTTTTTAGGCCTATTAGCCCTCAAAAACATAGAAAAATGTGATTTCTCTCTTGAAATCCCTTAAAAACCCTAGAAAAAAACTCCATATTCTTTGTGGGTTTTTCTTCCCCTTCAATATTTTCTAGGTCTTTTTTCACACTACTGTCCTTATAATGGAATTTTGCCAAACCCTTAAAAAATAAGGGTTTCTAGGGCATGAAGACTAGTCTAGCTTATTATTATTCTTTCAGTGATCTAGTGAACCCCTCTAAAATCCTCCTTCCATCAGAAGGTCTAAACCTCATGACCCTACACTCCTCCAACATTGATTGGCACATACCAATCACTCTGCAACCTCCATTGTTGTTGTACTACTCATGAACCCTAGCTAGAATGACTAACACTCGGCTAGGGCCTGATTTTTTTCAAGCTTCCCCTACACACACACTCCACAAGCCATATTTATATAGTACATACAAGGATCTAATGGTTTCCAAGTGGTCGTGGATTTTAAACCATGGGAACACCAAAGAAACCCTTCTTTTACATGACTGGACCAAAACTGGCCAGTGAACTTACAAAACATAATATATTTAACAAATCTTAACCAAAAAATTTAATCTATCAAAATAATTCCTCACATAACTTGGAAACTAAATTTTAAATACTATCCAATCATTAATTCAGTCCATTCAATCCAATCAAGTCGTGAATGATGACTCTGTCACTTAATTACAGTGTAAAATCCTTCTTCTCAAACACCATTCCATACAGAATGAACTCTAACTATCAGATTAGGGTTGGGAACACCTTATGTACCTCCATCTAAAAATTTTAGACCCTCTAGTCGGTATTTGGGCACCATAAGTACTGATTCCTAAAAACTAGGAAATGTTTTCATGACAACTTTGAAAGTTGTCATGACAACTTTGACAACTTTTGTTAAAATAGCAATTTTCACATGTTGAGTGTCCTAATTGGTTTAAAACCTTACCAATTGACCTCAAATGACTAAAGAACATTAAAACCTTAAAAATATTCCCACTTTGGGACTTTGGTCAACTCTTTGACTTTTGAGTTGATTTCTAGGTCTTAGACCCCTAGAATCAACTAGACTCAATCAACCTCCAAACCTAACCTTTCCTAACACTAACCACACCTAAAAATCACACTAGAGAATTTACATCCTAGTCCTTATTCTTGGATGGTTGGCCAAACCAACCTACAAGCCAAAATGTTCAAATATCTAACTAAAGACGTTAGGGTGCTCTTGCACCATCCTCCCCCTGCAAGAAGAAAGTCAAGGTACCTATGGTGTCAGGAACTCCTCACTGATTCCATGCTTATTGAAGTCACTCTAAGCTATCCAAGTGGCTTCTGACTCTAGTTTTTATCTCCACTTCACTAGATGCTCCATATAGATTTTGTATCTTGTCTTCTTCTTCACCCTTGAATCCAATATCTTCTCCACTTATGGCTTGACTTGTTCTAGAGCCTTGAACTCTCCCATGTCCTTATGCACCTTTATACTATACTGCAACTCATCCATCTCTGGTCCCTTATATCTTATCAAATCTTTCACATTGAATATTGGAGAAATTAACATCTCCTTGGGTAACTCCACCTTATAAGCATTAGGCCCATACTTAGCCAATATCTTACAAGGTCCAATTATTTTCATCTGTAGCTTACTAGGTATCCCCTTTTGTAATATTTCCTTATTCAGGAACACTATCACTATTTCCCCCACTTCAAACTGCAAATCTCTTCTTTCCTCATCTCTTTTTGCCTTCAACTTCTGATTTGCTTCCATTAAGGTCCTCTTTACCTATTCATGGACTTCCCTCATTGATTGGGTGAAGTCATTAGCATGTCCAGTAAATCCCTTTGATGTGCCCCATACACAATCTCAAATGGAATTTTCCCTGTAGTCCTATTTGTGCTATCATTATAGGAAAATTCTTCCTATGGTATTACTTACTCCCATCCTTGTCCATATTCCTCTATTAGACACCTAAGTAGGTTCCCAAGAACTCTATTGATCACTTCAGTCTACCCATTCATTTGAGGACAATAGGAAGATCCATGAGACAAGTCTATACCTAGTCTCTTCCATAGGGTCTTCCAAAAGTGACCCATGAACTTCACATCCCTGTCTACAACAATGCTCATTGGTAGGCCATATATCCTTACTAGGGTATGTGCAGTATCATGGTATACCAAAAAGTGGCGATGTGAAAAAGAAGTCTTGATTGGTAGACTGATTGAAAAATGTCTATAACTTTCAAATGGTGTAACATTTTTTAAATCTGAAACATGTGTCACATTCTATGCTTCACCTATTATAAGAAAAAAAAAAAAAAATCAATTTGATTAAAAGTTTAGAATAAGTTAAGGTGGTCAGACACGGGAGTTTTTATATTTTGGAAAAGTTGTAGAAGAAAAATCATAATTAATTATTTACTTGGAAAAAAATTACAACAAAATATGCATCACATCCATACATGAGTCTTCTACTTATATATAGAATCTAGTAAAAGAATATTATAATTTGATTGTGTTTAAGGTGGTCAGACATACACCTACTTCTTATCTTTTTAGTCGTGATTGATAAACTAATTGAAAAATAGCTATACCTTTCAAAAAATATAACATTTTTGAAATCCTAAACATGATTCACATTCTATGCTTTTCCTACTACAATAAAAAATTCAAAAGGTTTCAATTTGATGAATTTTAGACTAAGTTAAGGTGGTCAGACACGAAAAATTTTATATTCGGGAAAAGTTGTAGTAGAAAAATCATAATTAATGAAAAAAATTACAAAAAAATATGCATCACATCTGGACAAGAGTCTACTACTTATATCTATAATCTTGTAAAAAAATATTATCATTTTATTGTGTTTAAGGTGGTCAGACATACACCTACTTCTTATCTTTTTCCTGAAATTTTCATACTACTGCATATAAATTTGAAATTTCACCATATAGAATATTTTTTCTTTTAAATAATGGCTTGTAGAAAAGAAACTAAATTCAATTTTCTATAGATTCTCTTCTTACACATTTTTTATATAAGATTGATAACTTGTTCAAATTTTTACGTCAACTTTCCTAAACCTGATTTTCTGAATTTTCATTACCACTTAAGGGCCTGGTTTGGCATACCATGATCCTGCACATACTCACTAATTCTTTGAAAAAAAAGTAGGCAATATGGATGGCATCATGTATTGTTTTACATGGTATGAAGTGGCTCATTTTGCTAAACCTATCGACCACTGCATATACACTGTCTAAACCAGTTGGAGTTCTAGGCAATTCCACTATGAAGTCCATACTTATGCACTCCCAAGGTCTACTTGGGATGGGTAATGACCTATAAATTCTTGCATTGGATGAAGTGCCTTTATCCTTTTGACATATGCCACAGTTCTCCACATATCTTCTCACTTCCTTTTGCATCTTTGGCCACCAATAGAATCTCTCTACTAAGTCCAATGTCTTATTCAATCCAAAGTGTCCACTTAGGCTTCCATTATGCTTTTCTTGTATGAGGTTATCCCTCATTGAGCCTTTTGGAACAAAAATTTTCTTGCTTTTGAATGGAAACCCATTCTGCAATGTATACTCTGCAAACTCACTATGAAAGAGATTCTCAAAATTCTGACACACCTTGTATATCTCTAAGAAATCTGAATCTCCCTCATATAGGTCCTTAAAACCTTCAACTCCTGTATGTTGCAACTGAATCTCTTGGATGGTGAGTATTCTACTACTAAGAGCATCTGCAACTTTGTTTTTCACCCCCTTCTTATTCTTTATGGTAAAGGTGTAAGATTGTAGGAACTTCATCCACTTGATGTGTCTCAAGCTAAGCTTTTCTTGAGTGTGTATATAACTCACTGCTTGGTTGTCTGTGAAGACAAAAAACTCCTTGGGAAAAAGATAATACCTCCATTTCTTTAAGGCTTGTACAAGAGTATATAGCTCCAAGTCATAGGAAGAGTACCTATAAATAGCCTCATTTAGCCTTTCACTGAAAAAGGACATAGGCATGCCTTCCTGACTTAAGACAACTCCTACTACGATGCTACTTGCATCACACTCAACAATGAATGGTTTGTCAAAGCTAGGTAACAGTAATATAGGCTGAGTAGCCACTTCCTTCTTCAACCTTTCAAATCCATCATTAGCCGCCTTTGTCCATACAAACTTTTTTTTTAGTCCTCCTTTTATAGTCTCTAGGACTGGAGCACAAATCTCACTGAATTTCCTAATGAGCTTCCTATAGAATTGGGCTAACCCATGGAATCTCCTAACCTCAGTCCCTATCTTAGGAGTAGGCCATTTCAATGTGACCTCTACTTTCTCCTTATCCATTTTCAAATCACCCTTGGAAACCACAAAGCCAAGGTAGACTAGCTCTTCTTTCATAAACTCACTCTTCTCAAGGTTCATAGTGAGTTTCTCTTCCTGCAACTTGCTCAACACTTATTCCAAGTGTCTCATATGCTCTTCTTTGGTTTTACTGAATATGAGGATGTCATCTAAATAGACAACTACAAAAACCCCTATATAGTCTTTTAACACTTCATTCATTACCCTCATAAAGGTGCTTGGTGCATTGGTAAGCCCAAAGGGCATCACTAACCATTCATACAACCCCTCTATAGTCTTAAATTTAGACTTCCACTCATTACCCTCTTTCATCCTAATTTGATAGTACCCACTCTTCAAATCAATTATAGAGAATTACTTAGCACCCCCCAAGCAATCCATCAAGTCTTCTATTCTAGGAATTGGAAATCTATACCTATTATTTATCCTATTTATTTCCCTCAAATCAGTACACATTCTCCACTTACCTCCTTTCTTAGGAGCCAACACCATTAGGACAACACAAGGGCTGATGCTTTTCCTAATCAATCCTTGATCCAACAACCCTTTCACTTTCCTAGCTATCTCCTTGTTTTTCTCTGGTGTCATCTTGTATGCAGCTTTGTTTGGCAAGGATTCTCCTGGTATGAAGTCAATCTGATGACTTATCTCCCTCTTTGGTGGTAATGAAGCTGGTGTGCCCTCACAAATTATGTCTTTGAACTGATCCAATAGTTCCCTCACCTCTTTTGGCATAGGTTCTTGTTTATGAGTCTCCTCCTCCTTTGGCTTCAACAAAGTTGCATAACCAACTTCTTCATCTTTCATATCATTTAGAAATGCTTTCCCACTCATCATCCTGACACTAGATTCTGCCTTCTCCACTATGTCTTCTTCTAGTATGGATTGTATCTTCAATGTTACCCCATTTTTCTTGAAGGTGTACTTGTTATCCTTCCCATTATGGACAGCTTCTCTATCATACTGCCATGTCTGCCAAGCAACATATGGAAAGCATCCATTGGCAATAGATCACATAGTATCTTATCTTGATACTTTCCAATAGCAAACTCTACCCACACTTGTTCATTCACCAACATTTTTTGACCCTTGTTCAACCATGTAACTTTATAGGGACATACATGTGGAATTTTGGTGAGATTCAACTTCTCAACTGCCTCCTCAGATATGACATTAATTGTTGACCCTGAATCAATGATCACCTTACATACCTTTCCCAATATTTTGCATTTGACTCTGAAAAGAGCCCTCCTTTGTTTGTGCTCATCTTTGGTGGGTGTCTTGATTAAGATCCTCCTCAACATTAGATGCTCTTCTTTCTCTAAATCCAGACTCACCTCTGATTGTTTAGAACAATCTTCTTCTTGGATATAGGATATCTTCTTCTCTCCTAGTGAAGATGCTGGCTTATCTGGGCACCTATATGCAAGGTGTCCTAACTATCCACAATTGTAGAATTTCATTGAAGAAAAGTGAGAGCTTCTCCCAAAGCCTCTTGATCTTCCTCTACAACTATTATAGGAATTCCTTCCTCTGTTATTGTATCCACCTCTACTATTTGTATATTGTCCTTGCTCTTCATATCTGGATTCACTTTGTCCTCTACTGTCACTTCCTCTTCCACTTGAACCTCCTCTATGGCCACCTCTGTTATCTCTACCACTTCCCCTATTTTTTGAACTAGAATCATGTTTCTTCTTTAGTTTCTCTTCCACTTTCAAAGCCATTTGAAAACAAATATGAATGGAAATCAGGGTAAAGAGACTGAGTTCCTCCTGAATCTTCCACCTTAAACCATTTAGGTATCGTTCCACTTTAATGTTCACTATCTCCTGAATTCTTGATCTAAGGCA
Organism: Thuja plicata; assembly: GCA_018584345.1. NCBI lineage: Eukaryota > Viridiplantae > Streptophyta > Pinopsida > Cupressales > Cupressaceae > Thuja > Thuja plicata. The sequence goes on along the minus strand of MU227624.1, from coordinate 796,627 downwards.
AAGTTTTTGAAACTCCTCTGTATAGGCTGGCACATCTAGGTCTTTTTGCCTAAGGTTCTACCTCTTCTTATGTAGTCTGGAAGGTAATTATCCTTCACCTTTGCAATCATAGTTTTCCAATTTGATATGGGCTTCTTGCCCTCTTTCTCTCTTTCTTCCTGCAAGAACTTCCACCATGTAAGTGCTTGCCCTCTTAGCCTTGATTTGGATATCTTTACCTTTTGAGCTTCTGTAATCCCATCACACTCGAAGTTATTCTCCATCCCTTCAAGCCATTCCATAACCATTTCAGTGTGCATCTTACTAGAGAATACTAGTATCCCTTCTAGATCCTTTCAACTCAATGCCTTGAGTCTTTGAGGAATGGTTCCTCTGGTAGAAGAGGGTCAGGATTTGGTTGTATCTCCTCTTCTACTGGTCTCTTTCCTTTGTCTATCCCTTCATGAATTTCCTCTCTCAACTTACTGGAAGTCTCTACCACCTCTTCCATCTTGATCTTTATTTCCTCCATTGCTTCTTCAAGAAGCCTATTCTTGATTTGCTGCTCTGACAAATCCTTGGCTAACTCTGCATTAGTTACCATGATGTTCTCACCTATGGATTCACTCTAATCAAACATACACAATGCCACTCACAAGCCTTTCAATGGATATGATACCAATTTTATGGGGAGCTCCTCTCCTAGAGCCTCCTAGTTCTCTCCTAGTCCTTCTATTGGAATTCTTTGGGGTCTCTTTTCTACCCTATCTAGAGGATGGTTTCCTAATCCCCTAACTCACTAGGAACTCTCCACCAATTTCAACTCTTCTCTATACTCCTCTCCATACCTCTCTTGCATTCATGGTTCCACTAACCATCTTCCACTACTATGATGTCAAAATCTTAAGGATTGATTCAACAATTCCCCTTAGGTCCAATTCCCTCTCTAAGGATTCAATTTTGTGAGTTCCCCATTCATTTTCTAAATGGGTTCTAAAATCAAGCCTTTTAGGCCTTGTAGCCTTTTTAGGCCTATTAGCCCTCCAAAACACAGAAAAGGTGACTTATCTCCTAAAATCCCTTAACAAACCTAGAAAAAAACTCCATATTCTTTGTGGGTTTTTCTTCCCCTTCAAGATTTTCTAGGTCTTTTGTCACACTACTGTCCGTACAATGGACTTTTTCCAAACCCCTAAAAATAAGGGTTTCTAGGGCATGAAGACTGGCCTGGCTTCTTGTTCTTCTTTCACTAATCTAGTGAACTCCTCTAAACTCCTCCTTCCATAAAAAGGTCTGCACCTCATGCCCTATACTCCTCCAACATTTATTGGCACATACCAATCACTCTGCAACCTCCATTGTTGCTGCACTACTCAGGAACCCTAGCTAGAATGACTAACACTCACCTAGGGCTTGATTGTTTTCAAGATTCCCTTGGACACACACACTCCACAATCCATATTTACATAGTATATACAAGGCTATAATGGTTTCCAAGTGTTCATGGGGTTTGAACCATGGGAACACCAAAGAAACCCTTCTTTTACATGACTGGACCAAAACGAGCCAGTGAACTTGCAAAACACAATAAGTTTAACAAAGCTTAACCATAAAATTTAATATATGAAACTAATGCCTCACATAACTTGGAAACTAAATTGTAAACACTATCCAATCATTAATTCAGTCCATTCAATCCAATCAAGTCATGGATGATGGCTTCGTCACTTAATTACAGTGTAAAATCCTTCTTCTCAAACACCAGTCTGTACACAATGAAATCTAACTATTAGATTAGGGTTGGTAAAACCTTATATACCTCCTTCCCACATTTTTAGACCCTCTATATGGGATTTGGGAACCATAAGTTCCGATTCCTAAAAACTAGGAAATATTGTCATGACAACTTTGAAAGTTGTCATGACAACTTTGACAACTTTTGTCAAAATAGCAATTTTCACATTTTGAGTGTCCTAATTGGTTTCAAAACTTACCAATTGACCTCAAATGACTAAATAACACTAAAACCTTAAAAATATTCCCACTTTGGGACTTTGGTCAACTCTTTGACTTTTGAGTTGACTTTTAGGTCTTAGACACCTAGAATCAAGTAGACTCAATCAACCTCCAACCCCAACCTTTCCTAAAACTAACCACACCTGAAAATCACACTAGGGACTTTATATTCTAGTCCTTATTCTTGGATGGCTGGCCAAACCAAACAACAAGCCAAAATGTTCAAAGATCTAACTTAAGACCTTAGGGTGCTCCTGCACCACTAGGGTCAGTTACAAGCCAAAACTGGCTAGGACCTTAAGGATAGCCTAGGTTCTCCCGCACCATCCTCCCCTAATGAAAAGATTTAAATCCACCCTTGGATTGAGTAAGTTGAGATGAATACCCAAAATTTTAAACCTAGTCTCCTTTATCCACACTGCATCTGTATCTAGTTGTCCTTGCCACTTTACCAAATGTTCTTGGCACTCCTTCTTTCTGGTCGTCTTGTAGACTTTAGAATCCAGAATTCGCTATTCTTTTTTTATTTATGCATATGGTAAATTCATTTCTTCCACCTCCTATATAACTTCAATTAAACTCTAATCTACATCTTGGATTGGGCCTTTGTATAGAACCATGTCTGCAACATTAAACACTAGTGATAAACCCATATCCTCTGCAAGTTATACCTTCTAAGCATTGTCTCCATATTTGGCCAATATAACACATGGGCCAATCCTTCTCATTTGAAGTTTATGTGGTGTTACTTTCTAAATTATTTCCTTTTTGAGGTGAACCATTACTAGATCTCCCACTTTGAATTGGACATCTCTTCTTCTCTCATCCACTTTAGTCTTGATCTTCTCTATATTGTTGATGAGTGTCTTCCTGACTATCTCATGAACTTCTTGCATAGAATGTGCAGAGTCATCAGCATAGTCACTCCCCTTGGCTCCATCTTTCATATCTCTAAGCTCGTACATTCCTCTTGGATGAAGGCCATAGACTATCTCAAAAGTACTTTTTCTAGTAGTCCTATTCACTATGTCATTGTAGGCATATTGTGCTTGCCCAATGAGTTGGTCCCAAAATTGACCATACTCTTTCGTTAAACATCTTAGGAGATTTCCAAGACTCCTATTGACTACCTATGTTTGACCATCAGACTAAGGATGGTAGGCAGATCCAAATGACAAGTTAGTTCCAAGTTTTTTCCATAGAGTCTTCCAAAAATGACTCATCAACTTGGTGTCTCTGTCAGACACTATACTCAGTGGTAAACCATGAATTCAAAAAACCTCCTTGAAGAATAGGGAAGCTATCTGACTGAAATCATTTTTTGTCTTGCAAGGTACAAAGTGTGCCATTTTACTAAATCTATCCACAATAACATATATGTTCTCCATTCCCTATTTTGTTTTGGGTAAACCAACTACAAAATCCATGCTCATATATTCCCATGGTCTGATTGGAATGGGAAAAGGTTGGTATAAGCCAGACTTAGTAGATGTTCCTTTGGCCTTCTGATAGATAACACAGCTTTCTACATATCTCCTAACATCCAAATTCATCTTGGGCCAGAAGTATAATATTTGGACTAATTCTTGAGTTTTTTTAACACCAAAATGACCAATAAGTGCACCATTGTGTTTCTCTTGTATTATATTATCCCTAATAGATGCCCTAAGGACACACAATTTACTCCCTTTAAACAATAGACCAGTCTGTAAACCATACTTAGAGTATTTACTATGAAATTAGTTTTTATACTCTTTGCATACCTTGTAAATGATTGGAAAGTCCTCATCTTCACCATATAGGTCTTTGAAGTTATCTATTCCCATACTCTATAGTTGAATCTATTGGATATTCAATGCTTGTCTACTTAAAGCATCTGAAACCTTATTCAATAAACCCTTCTTGTGCTTGATTTTGAAAGTGTAAGCTTGCAGGTGTTGGAGATTTGTTTCTGTGCAGTTGATTGATTGTATGTTTGTCATTGATGACAACATATAATACACAATAGTGTTTCTGTATGTACTTATCAGAATGAAAGTATCCAGCCTTGTGTGATTAGATACATGTTGAAGACATGTTTATTATGTTATGTTCATACACATAGATCTAGATATGATGTTTTAGTCAAGTTGTGTAATTCTTTTATTGGAAGTTATAGTTCTGGAAGAGTATCTATTTAGAGTCGACGTATGTAACATGTTTCTTGAGTTTCCCCTGTCTTCAAGATATGTGTGTTTATATTCATGATTTTTTATGAGTTGATGATAGTTATCTAAAGGTGCCAAACATGTTTCAAGAAGATTGCAAAGTTAGAGATAATTTGGTGAGGCCGACTTAGTGAAGAGTCGCGTCTATTCAGTTTGTATTGCACAGACTTAATATTGTTTGCATGCTTAGTAAAGCTGAAAAAGATGTTATGAAGAGTCATCTTACAGGTCCCATGATCTCATACTTTAAGGAAGATACTTATAGCAAATAATTTGTGATACACTAAGTGTGAATGATACGATAAGAGACAGAAAATGTACAGAGCAGAATATCAGATGTGGTTCATTCATCAAGAGTCAATGTGAAGAAGAAGTAGAAGATTACAATACACTAGAACTGATCAAGAAAATAGGTCTACTCTATAGTTCATCATCAGATATAGTGCATATCTATTCTATAGAAGGTTGTAGCCTTCACCATTGAAGCAGTGAGCTTTTGGATAGTGAGTCCACCACCCCTAACATGGTTATTTGTAAAAGACTCCTAACAGGGTCTGACCCTTAACTAGGTCACTATACTTATTTATTTTTAAAGAACAACTCCTAGCAGGGTTGCAAGATATTCTAACAAGGATTACTATAAACAAGTATAGTTCATTGTGGGTTCTAATTTCCACCAGAGTTTTTACCTTTTGGTTTCCCCGTAATCAAATTGTGTGTTGTGTACTATGTTATCTAAATGTGCATTTACTTTATTGTATTTTGAAGTAAAGGAAGTAAAAATAATTAAAGTTACTGATAACTGATTCACCCCCCCTCTTAGTTATCCTTTGGGACTATTATAACAATTGGTATAAGATCCAAGTGCCTTGGAGAAGAATCCTAATAGCTTAAGGTAGTTCAGATGTCTTATTTCATAAAAGAGAGCCCTAAGTTCGATGGAGAAAATTATCTGGATTGGAAAAAAAATGATAACACATCTACAGTGTGTTGGCTTTGAGATCTTTGAGATAGCTACACAAGAAGTTGTTATTCCATCTTTGAAAGACCTTGCAAAGGATGATTCTACTAATAGAGAGAAGGAAACATTTACAAATAATGCAATTGCTAAAGAAGCCCTAATCAGTGTCCTATCCGACAGTGAATTTTCTGAGATCAAGAAAATTGACAGAGCATACACCATATGGAGGTATTTAGAAGATATGTTTGAATGAGATATTCAAGAAAATAATGCGCATAGGAAGACAAGGGAAAAGAAATACAATAGTCTTCAGATGTTACCTGAAGGGAACATTAGAGCCTACAATCAAAGGATAAATGAAGCAGTCTCTGGAATTAGAAACAATGGTGGAGAAATATCAGAAGAAGATATAACGAACAAGTTGCTAACTACCTTAACATTAGACTATGAAAACAAGATAATAATTCTAGAGGAAACCATGCAATTCTCACAAGACTTCAAGACAAAGACTTTGATCAGTAAAATCTTTGAATTTGAGATATCAAGATTGAAGACTGAACCTAAAAGTGAAACAACTTTCAAAGCCTCAGTCCATGGTAAGAAATCCTTACACATCTCTAGCCATAATGAGAAAGAAGAAGTTGATGAGGAACTAGAAGATATCATTGCTATGATTTCTCAAAGAGAAAAGAAATGAAAAGGAAAATATGAAGAACAACTTCTATCCAAATGTTTTTCATGCAACAAGATTGGTCACTTTGCATCTAAGTGTCCAACAAGAGTTACAAAGTTCAGATCAGATTACAAACCTAAATATAAGAAGGAATATTACCATGCTGAAGAAGGTGTAACTAATGAAGATTCAAGAGAAGATGAAATTGGATTCATTGCCCTTAGAGACATGGAAAAGTTGCTTGAGGAAATGGACATTGCAGATGAAAAGGAAGAACAAGAATTAGCCCTAATTTCCAAAGTAGACATCAGAACTGATTAGATCATTGACAGTGGATGCTCTCATAAAATCACAGGTGACAAATAATTTTTTTTTCATTTAGACAAATACAAAGGTGGTATGGTTATATTTGGAGATAACAATCCTAAACCTATCATAGGCAGAGGTTCTATCACGTTGGATGGAAAGAACAAGACAGATGATGTTCTATATGTTGGATAGCTACTTGACAAAGGTTATCATTTGGAGTTCAAAGACAACAAGTGCATCATTAAAAACAAGGATGGAGACATGATTGCATCAGGCTCCAAAACAAAAGGTAATGTTTTTCAGCTCAATTCTGATGTAAGTTGTTTTGTTGCAAAAGTGGATGATAGTTGGTTATGGCACAGGAGACTCTGTCATATCAACTTTGAAAACATAGTAAAGATAAGTAATGTCAAGGCAGTCAGAGACCTTACAAGTATTGGAAGACAACTTGACACAATGTGTAGGGAATGTGTTATGGGAAAGCATGTAAGGATTTCTTTCAGAAGCAAGAAGAAATCAGCCGAAAACAAATTGGACCTAGTACACACAGACTTATGTGGTCCTACCCAAACAAGATCATACTACAGAGAAAGGTATTTAATTTTGTTTGTTGATGATTTTTCAAGGATGATGTGGGTTGCGTTCTTAAAAGAAAAATCTGAAGCCTTTGAGAAGTTCAAAGTATTCAAGGCTAAGTTTGAAAATGAATTTGGATTAAAACTGAAATGTCTGAGATCAGATAGAGGAGGAGAGTTCACATCTGATCAGTTTTATGATTACTGCAAAGAACATGGAATAAAAAGATAGTTGAGTGCTTCTAGAACACCTCAACAGAATGGGATTACAGAAAGGAGGAACAATATTATACTTGATACAATGTGCACTATGAAGATTGCAGGACAAGTTGTGCACACATATTGGAGAGATGCAGTGAATACAACAATCTATACTATCAATATAACTCAATTGAGGACAGGCGTAGATAAGACACCCTATGAACTTTGGATTGGTAATGTACCTATAGTAAATTATTTCAGAATCTTTGGAAGCAAGTGCTACATCAAGAGAGATTATGGTGTTGGTAAGTTTGATGCCAGGAGTGATGAAGGTATTTTCCTTGGTTATTCTACAAAAAGAAAAGCATACAGATGTTTCAATTTGAGATTGAAAAAGGTAATTGAAATTACTCATGTAAAAATTGATGAGAAGTTTATGGTTCAAGAGAGATACTATGAATATGCACCTATGATTGAAGATGAACCCAGGCCTAGCAACAAAGATACTATTATTGAAGAAATGTTTGATTGCATTGATGTCTCATGCAATGACCCTGAATCAAGCACAGAAGAATCACAGATTACAGAAGAAGAAGTAACACCTAAGGTTCCTAAATTCACATCTAGATACCACTCTAAAGATGATATCATTGCAGATCCAAGTAGCAGTGTTTTGACCAGATCAAAAGCAAAAAGTCTAGCAATGGATGAAGAGGTATGTTTACTTTCACAGATTGAACGTTTAAGTGTTGAATATGCTTGTAATAATTCTGATTGGAAGAATGCAATGAAAGAAGAATTAGATCAGATAATTAAGAATGATACTTGGGAATTGGTCCCTAGAACCAGTGACAAAAATGTGATTGGAACAAAGTGGGTATTCAGAAACAAGATGAATGAAGATGGTACAGTAGTAAGAAAGAAAGCAAGATTGGTATGTAAAGGATATGCACAGGGATAAGGAATAGACTACACTACTACATTTGCCCCTGTGAGTAGACTGGAAGCCATTAAATTGTTCTTGTCCTATGCAAGATTCAAAGACTTTAAAGTTTATGAAATGGATGTAAAGTCAGCTTTTCTGAATGGTGACTTGAAGGAGGATGTCTACATAGAATAGCCTTAAGTATTTAATCTTTCAGATAAGCTAGACATGGTATGCAAATCGAAGAAAGCACTCTATGGTCTTAAATAGGCCCCAAGAGATTTCTATGAGAGACTTGATGGTTATCTTACCAAGATTGGATTAAAGAAAGGTGCAGCAGATTGTAACCTATTCACAAGAGAGACACCTGATGGATTACTACTAGTTGCTATATTTGTTGATGACATTATCTTTGGAGGTAATGAAAAGCTTAGTACAACATTTGCAATAGAAATGTAGAATGAATTTTAAATGACCATGATTGGTCCTATAAAATGCTTTTTGGGACTAAATGTAAAGCAGACAGATAAAGGTATATTCATTAATTAGTCATAATATGTGAAGGAAATATTGAAGACCTTTAAGATGGAAGACTGTAAGCTAGTATGTACCCCTATGATAATAGGAAGCAAGATTTCAAAAGATGATGATTCCACAGTAGTTGATAAGACATTGTACAAATCTGTGATTGGAAAACTCATTAATCTAACACAATCTAGACCTGAAATATCTAATGCAATTGGCATTGTTGAAAGATTTCCAGCTGAACCCAAGCAGAATCAACTAATGGCAATCAAGACGATATTTAGATATCTAAAGGGAACTATAGACTATGGTTTATAGTATCCTAAATTAGAGAATGTACAACTTCATGTGTATATAGATGCAGATTGGGTAGGTTGTATTGATGATAGGAAGAGTACTTCAGGAAGAGTAGCATTTCCTGGAGACAGGTTGGTTTCTTGGACAAGCAAGAAGTAGAATTGTATTTCTTAGTCCACCGCAGAAGTTGAATATGTTACAGCAGCACTGAATTGTTCAACCATTGTTTGGATCAAGCAGATGGTTAAAGAATTTGGTATTTAGGTTGATTATCCTATTGTTACTCACTATGATAATAATAGCACTATTAACATGTCTAAGAACCCTGTGATGCACGCAAAGACAAAACACATAGAGATCAAGTACCACTTTCTAAGAGAAAAGGTTGCAAACAAAGAAGTGAAATTGGACTATGTGAGCACCAAAGAACAATTGGTAGATATTTTCACAAAAACCTTATCAAAGGATACTTTTGAGTATCTTAGAGAGAAGTTGGGAGTAATTCCCTCTCCTAAATCTGATTAGATAAAGCAGCAAGTACATCAGTCCTGTGTGACTGATGAATGGTTGACTACTCTACTTCTGGAGTAGTACCTATTCCTAATTTTTTATGGCGCACTTTTCCATTACTGTCAAAGGGGGAGTATATAGTAAAGGGGAGCATATACTCTGGGGGAGTATAAAAATAGTAAGAAGAACTAGAGCAGTGTAGAGGAATCCTTGATGGGGATATTGAGAAGATTGTATAAGAAAGAAGACACCATGAACAAAGGATGTTTTTAATATCATATGTTGCCATAAATGTCAAAGGTGGAGATTGTTGGAGATTTGTTTCTGTGCAGTTGATTGATTGTATGTTTGTCATTGATGACAACATATAATACACAGTAGTGTTTCTATATGTACTTATCAGAATGATGATATCCAGCCTTGCATGGTTAGATACATGTTGAAGACATGTTTATTATGTTATGTTCATACATGTAGATATAGATATGATGTTTCAGTCAAGTTGTGTAATTCTATTATTGACAGTTACAGTTCTTGAAGAGTATCTGTTCAGAGCCAACGTATGTAACATGTTTCTTGAGTTGCACCTATCTTCAGGATATCTATGTGTATATTCATGATTAGTTATAAGTTGATGATAGTTATCTAAAGGCACCAAACATGTTTCAAGAAGATTGCAAAGTTAGAGATAATTTGGTGAGGCCAACTTAGTGAAGCGTCGCGTCTATTCAGTTTGTATTGCATGGACTTAATATTTTTTGCATGCTTAGTAAAGTTGACAAAGATTTTATGAAGAGTCATCTTATAGGTTCCATGATCTCATACTTTGAGGAAGATACTTATAGCAATTCATTTGTGATATGCTAAGTGTGAATGAAACAAAAAGAGACAGAAAATGTACATAGAAGAATATCAGATGTGGTTCATTCATCAAGAGTCTATGTGAAGAAGAAGTAGAAGATTAAAATATACTATAACTGATCAAGACAGCAGGTCTACTCTATAGTTCATCATCAGATATAGTGCATATCTATTCTACATAATGTTATAGCCTTCACCATTGAAGCAGTGCGCTTTGGGACAGAGAGTCCACCACCCCTAACAAGGTTATTTGTAAAAGACTCCTAACAAGGTCCAACCCTTAACCAGGTCACTATACTTATTGGTTTGTAAATAAAAACTCCTAATAGGGTTGCAAGATCTTCTAACAGGGATTAGTATAAACAAGTATAGTTCGCTATGGGTGCTAATTCCCACCGGGGTTTTTACCAGTTAGTTTCCTCATAATCAAATTGTGTGTTGTGTACTGTGTTATCTGAATGTGCATTTACTTTATTGTATTCTAAAGATAACGAAGTAAAAATAATTAAATTTACTGATAACTGATTCACCCCCCCTCTTAGTTATCCTTTGGGACTATTCTAACAGTAGGTACTCAACCCACTTCATATGCTTGTGACTCAATTTATCTTGTGAGTTCAAGAAGCTCAATGCTTGATTGTCTGAATAGACTATGAACTCTTTTGGAAGGAGGTAATGCCTCCATTTTCTTAGTGACTGGACTAGAGCATACATCTCTAGGTCATAGGAAGAATATTTCTTCTTAGTGTTAGCACTTTTTCTTGTATGAATCACAGTGCTTGATATAACTACTTGAACACCATACCCTTTAATACTGATTCAGGGACAAGGAAAGCCTAATTGCTAAGGACTGGATAAGGTCCTTCTTCTTTTTTGAGCTCCACATATGCTCAGGCAGGTTTTACCTTTTAAGATGGCTGTTAACACAGTATTTATTGATGTGGACACTGATTTGTCATGTATCTCTATTGAACCAGCTTATAAAATACCTTGTAAATGACCAAGCATAATCATATANNNGATTTAACCATTCAAATCACAATCTTAAATATGACAGAAACCAATGATACAAGGATTTCAATCCTTCTTCCTTTTCTTGTAGGAGGGTTAACCTAGTTGATTCACTCTTCAAGGAATCAATAATATGGACTGTGTCCTGCTGACAGAGGTCCTTTAACGAGTTGAGCTTATATGTTCTTAGTAACAAGTGTATTTTGATTAATTTGATTTTGATATTGGATGAGGAACATATTGCAAATTATACCTCAGACCAGTGCCTATCCCCTGGGCAAAGAGTCAATGAAAACATGAATCCAC
>MU227624.1:749566-775530 GCA_018584345.1 Thuja plicata | reverse complement strand
CTCAAATCCGGACTGGAGGTAGTGTGTCAGCTTTGCAAGACAATGCAAAAAGAAGTTTGTCAAAAGAGTCAACCGGCCAAAAGTTATTCACTGGCAAAGTAGGGCATTTGGTAAACTTTAACCCTTTTCTGCACTGCAAACTGAAGAAACTGCCTCTAAAGAATGAAATCAAAGGGTCATCAAAAAGATCTTTCGGAAACCCAACCTCTGGATCCTGAAAGAATGCCATATTGGGAACATGACCCCTCAGTTGCCTTGTTCTGAAAACAAACTCCTGAACTGATACCGATCTGCAAAGATAGCACTTTATCACTTTCTGGACCAAAACCTAATAGATATGTAGAAATCGGGTTCAGAATCGGCAAAGAAAAGTGATCAACTGGATTGGTCAAAGCTTGCAAATCTTTAGAGGAGTTCATTCCTAGGTCTATAATGCAGGTACATATTCAATTATCCCTGACCTCGAACTGGGTGCAAATGGGGAAAGGACAAAGTATGTCATTTAAATCTGGATTCAGCACTTAGTGAAACTTTAAGAAATTGGGAACGGAAAGGCTCTGGAAAAGTGGACAAATGGATTGGTAGGAGTTTATAAATCTTCAGGTAGGTACACTCCTATGTTTTCAATACGAGGGACAAGCCAACTATCTAAAATGTTCACCCGGGTATAGATTTTCAAGGCCTCAAAGTAGGTTACTTAGTAATTTTGAACTTGAAAACACAGGAAATCAGATTTTATCACTGTCAGAATGGTTCTTGAAAACCTGTCATCTGATTTCGTAAAGATCTGCAGACTGGAACATATGGAGTGTGTGACCTCTGGAACACAGTGCAAAAGGAATCTTCTCAATTGGACAAATTGATCAAAATTTATAACACGTCAAACTGGGCTTATTCAGATTTCAAGGCAGGACAAAAATGCAGATAGTTCACGAACAACCAACTTTGGGAAGTATGAAAGATTATCAAACGGATTCGGAATGACCTAAGGTTTAAAACATAAGCTCTCTGATATGCATGCTAAACATTCCCAAAGTGGTGAACAATGAAACTTAACAGGGTGTAAGATACTCAGAGGCAAAGTAGGCTCCGGACAGCAAATTGACATTTAAACAACATGCAGATTTAGGTGACCCCCTCAAAATGACTACTCCATAAACACTTCAGAACTGAAATTTAGGAGCTGGGACCCACTGCATACATAAAATGAAAGGCATTAAAGCCTCTTCCAAATTTGTAACTCATAAAAATCATCCGGGCACCTTTTACAAGTGCCCTAACTGAGCCTTCTCACACATAATTTTCAAGGGTACCTGACTTTGCTTGTCTGAAAATTTAACATGGTCACTCCAAATTTGTTCCAAATTTAGGAGTACCAACTCTTAGCTTTACTTAGTTTCTCAGAGTGGAAAGTTACTTGTCTTCCCTCTTTGCTCAAGACTGCACGAATGGCTACACTGTTGGCATCACATTGTACTATAAATCTCTTTTCAAAGCTTGGAAAAACCAAAATTGGTTGTGTTGCAATCTTCTTTTTCAGTAGCTCAAAACCATGGTTAGCTTGTTCATTCCAAATAAACTTAGTCTTCATGCCTCCTTTAATAGTGTCTAACATAGGAGCACATATTGCACTAATTTTCTTAATAAAATTTCTATAATACTGTGCTAGGCAATGAAAAATTCTTACCTCAGTGCTTGTTCTTGGAGTAGGCCAGTTGATGATGGCCTCCACTTTTCTAGGATCCATCTTTAAGTTACCCTGAGATAGCACAAATCCAAGGTACACTAGTTCTTGTTTGATGAATTCACACTTTTCCAAGTTGATCATCAACTTCTCCTCATTTAACTTTTTGAAAACCATTTCTAGATGCTTGAGGTTCTCTTCGCTTGTCTTACTATAGATCAGTATATCATTCAAGTAGACTACCAGAAATTTACCAATATAATCTTTAAGAACTTCATTCATCAACCTCATGAAATTTGATGGAGTATTGGATAGGCCAAATGGTATGAAAATCCACTCATACAGTCCTTTTGTGGTCTTGAAGGCTATTTTCCAATCATCACCTTCTTTTACCCTAATTTGATGATAGCCACTCTTTAGGTCTATCTTGGTAAAATATCTTGCTCCTCTTAGATAGTCCATAAGGTCTTATATCCTAGGGATGGGGAACCTATACTTTATTTTAATCCTATTTATTTCTCTAGAGTCTATACATAAAATCCAAGTTCCTTCCTTTTTGGGTGCTAGGATAGTAGGCACGACACATTGGCTAATACTTTTCCTAATAAGGCCTTGTTCTAGGAGCTCTTGGATTTGTCTACCGATTTCCTTTATTCTATTGAGGGGTCATTTTATAGGCTTCTTTATTGGGTAGGGTAGATCTAGGGATTAGGTCAATTTGATGACTTACTGACCTCTTAGGTGGAAGGGATGAAGGTTTTCCATCACTGACTATGCCTTGGTACTTCTGTAGTAGCTCCTGCACTTCCTTTGGAAACTTTGTCTTCTCCACTGCTATGTCTACATTCTCTTCTTTTGATTTCAACACTAAGGAAAAACAAACTCTCTCTCCTTCTTCCAAAGCCTCTAAGAACTCTTTTTCACTCACCATAAGAACATTAGGACTAGTAGGCTTCCATTATGCATCCTCCAACAATGACTGAATTTTGAAAGTTACATTGTCCTTCTTTAATGAGTAGGAGTTCTTCACTCCATTGTGCATGGCCTATCTATCATATTTCCATGGTCTACCTAGGAGAAAATGACATGCATCCATAGGTAAGACATCACATAGAACCTTGTCCTTATACCTCCCAATTGAGAATTCAACCCAAGCTTTCTCATTTACAAGGACATGTTTTCCTTTATTTAACCAAGTGACCTTGTAAGGATTTGTGTGGGCTATCCTTGTCATTTTCAACTTACCAATTGCCTCCTCTGACACTATATTTTCAGTAGACCCTAAGTCTATGATGACTCTACACACTTTTCCCATCATCTTATACTTCACTTTAAACCATAACCTCCTCTGGCTTAGCTCTTCTCTTATTGGCTCCATAATCAGAGTCCTTCTCATCATAAGGTTCTCACATTCTTCTATTTCTAAGGGAACCTTAGGGTGTTTGTTTCCACCACCAGCTTCTTCTTGAACATATTTCACTCTCTTATCACTTCCTTTGGAAGTTGAAATCTTCTCTGGACATCTATATACATGATGACCCATTTGATTGCAATGGTAACATTTCATATTGGCAAAGTAGTTCCGTCTACCTTGGTTACTATTTCTTCCTCTTCTACTAGAGTTCCTTCCTCTATTTTAAACTCCTCTACTATATTTTCCTTCTTGTTTTTCATTGAACTTAGTATCTCCTTGGTTCTTTGATTCAGAACTCCTTCCACCATATCTACTTTTTTGTCCTCTAATGTATCTTCCTCTACCTCTTCCTCTGGAGTTACTTGAGTCTTGCTTCTTCTTTAGCTTGTCTTCAACCTTGATAGCAAGTTGGTGGCACTTTTGAACTGTGTCTAGACTCAAAAGAATCATCTCATCTTGAATGGTCCATTTAAGCCCATTAAGATATCTAGCAACCTTCACTTTTTCATCCTCTTCTACTCTTGACCTCATACATAGCCTCTAAAATTCCACAGTGTATGAGTTTACATGTAGTTCCTTCTTTCTTAGACCTAGCCTTCTCTTATGTAATTGGATTTCATAATCCTCAGGGATATAAGAATCTCTAACTTTAGCAACCATAGATTTCCATGAAGCAAAGGGCCTTTTCCCTTCCTTGTCTCTCTCATCTTGGATGAATTTACACCAAGTGAGTGCACACCCTCTCAGCCTTGCTTTTGCAACCTTCACCTTTTGAGCCTTAGTTATTCCATCACACTCAAAATGGTTTTCTAGTCCCTCTATCCAGTCAAGGACTATCTTTGGCTCCAACTTTCCAGTTAAGATTGGAACTCCCTCCAGTGCTTTTCCACTCACAGCCTTTAAATATTTTAAGAATGGATCCTCATTAAGGAAAAGGCTATATTTAGGTACTTCATCTTCAATTGAAATCTCCTTGCTTTTCTCTTCAATTCTATCCTTCACTTCATCCGCTTTCACATCAAATTCATCCACTTGTTTTCTCCAATTGAGCCAACTGATCTCAGAGTAGTCTATTTTCCTCTTCTTGTTAATCTACCTTCTTATCCAACCTAGCATTACTCACCATTGTTGACTCTCCAACTGATTCTTCTGGTTGTAACATTGACCACAAGCCTGATAGAAACAAGCTCTGATACCAATCTGATAAAAGTAACCCCAAGGTGTGCTCACACAATACTCTAGACAAGACCTAGCTTTACCTAGTCCACTTAGGATCCAAATTTCCTTTTAGCAACACACTAGCCTCAATAAACTGATCCTAAGATGACTCCCAACTCATCTATAAGAGTTACAACTATTGTGTTTCACCTTGAAGGACATCCACAATTACTTTTGTCTCAATGCCTCTCATTGGCTTCGAATAAATCCAATCCCAAATCCTTCATACCAACTCTACACATCCTACAAGGGCCTTGTACACTCTTTGTATGTTCATTTTTCATCCATACATTCCAAATCCCATAGGGCTTCAATCCTAATTTAGTCGATTTCCAAAATTGCACCCAAAATGAGCCTATTAGGCATATAGCACCAATTAGCCCTATCTAGAGGGTTTTTAAGGATTTAATCTTAAAAATTCCACACAAACACTAAAACCAATCAAGGATATAGATACCCTTTGGGAAACCTAAAATGTTTTTAATATCTAGGGTCCCCAATCCTTACGTACACCTTTGTCCTGAAATGTAGGGCTATTAGGCCTATTTTGGCACCTCACAAGGACTTTTCTGATTTTTATGGAAAAATCAATCCAAATGGATTGGGTGGGTTCTAAAATCATTAATAGGGATCTATGAGACCCTAAATACACTAAGACCACACTTATTTTAGGACTCACATGCACACCCTTGTCTCTGCATTCTTGTTTTCACCTGCCATACACCTAACTAGACTGTCCTAGCTCGCCTTGGGCAAGGCTTCAAAATTATAAAATCAACTCCTCTGACATCCTACCTACATATGTAAACTATATAGAGGCTCCCATAACAAATTCATTCAACCTTTTGAATTTCCTACAGTTGGATTTCATGGAGGAGCCATAAAACCAAAATCTCCCTAAACTGGACCAACAAACTACCTAGTTCTTAAACAATTCCCTGCACTTATCAAATCAACTCTACACTACTTGAAATCCAAATTAAAAAGTCTTAAATAATTATCTACAACATGAATCCACACTTAGATCAGATATTTGAATCCATTAAAACACAAATAACTCTCAAAGAACTTGACTGTACTCTATTTTAACAAAAACTTGCTCTATTGCTCTCCAAAAACTTGCATACATTAAATATACCTTAGGAACCAGCCATAAAGTTTCTAAAGATGCTTCCTCCACCATTTCAGAGCACTATCATTCATTTCCACTCCTAGAATGGAGGGAATCCAATGTTTTTGAGTTGCATGCAACATTTGTGATGCATAGGGTCTAGGTTCTAGTCTTTCTTTCCTCCAAATTGCTTCTCCTTTCTTCTAACCATCCAATGGTTACTCCTCCATGTGTAATTCTCCAATATTCACCTCCTAGCTCCTTCCCATCAACTTTCCTCCAAGCTATAGTTGATTTTTTGAAGACACAAAGTTCATCCAAGGTCAACTAGTCCAACTAGTTCTTCAATTCCCTTGGTTTTCCACTAGATTTTCCCCTAGAGCCCTAAACCCTTGCTTAGGATCTCTCCCATTAACCTCATAGAATATTTCCTATGTCCTTGACTCATTAAAAGTTGATCAGAAACATTCCCCACACTTATGGATGCTTCAACAATTCAATTGTTGACAAATACACTAGGAGGCCTAATTGGCTTATTCCTAGTAGGTCTAATTTCACTTTTTTGAGCCCAAAGCTCCAAATTCTATTGTAGATTTGTTTATGTATAGCTAGTTGATTGTATGTTTGTCATTGATGAAAAAATATAATATATAGTAGTGATTCAATATGTACTTATCAGAATGATGATATCAAGCCTTGCGTGGTTAGATACATGTTGTAGACATGTTTAGTATGTTATGTTCATACACGCAGATCTAGATATGATGTTTCAGTCAAGTTGTGTAATTTTCTTATTGGCAGTTACAGTTCTGGAAGAGTATCTATTTAGAGCCTATGTATTTAACGTGTTTCTTGAGTTGCACCTATCTTTAGGAATGCGTGTGTATATTCATGATTAGTTATGAGTTTATGATAGTTATCTAAAGGAATCAAACATGTTTTAAGAAGATTGCAAAGTTAGAGTTAATTTGGTGAGGCCGACTTAGTGAAGCGCCGTGTCTATTCAGTTTGTGTTGCACAAACTTAATATTGTTTGTGTGCTTAGTAAAGCTGAAAAGGATGTTATGAAGAGTTGTCTTATAGGTCCCATGATCTCATACTTTGAGAAAGATACTTATAGCAAGTCATTTGTGATATGCTAAGTTGAATGATATGAAAGGAGATAGAAAATGTACAGAGAGGAATATCAGATGTGGTTCATTCATCAAGAGTTTATGCGAAGAAGAATTAGAAGATTAAAATACATTGGAATTGATCAAGAAAGTAGGTCTATTCTACAGTTCACCATCAGATATAGTGCATATATGTTCTACAAAAGGTTGTAGCCTTCACCCTTAAAGCAGTGAGATTTTGGATAGTGAATTCTCACCCTTAACAGGGTTATTTTTAAAAGACTCCTAACAGGGTCAGACCCTTACCTAGGTCACTATACTTATTGCATTGTAAAGTACAACTCCTAATAGGGTTGAAATATCTTCCAAAAAGGATTACTATAAACAAGTATAGTTCATTGTGGGTGCTAATTCCCACCAGGGTTTTTACCATTTGGTTTCCCTGTAATCAAATTGTGTGTTGTGTACTATGTTATCTGAATGAGCATTTACTTTATTGTATTTTGAAGTTAAAGAAGGAAAAGAATAAAAGTTACTGATAACTGATTCACCCCCCCTCTCAGTTATCCTTTGGGACTATTCTAACAATTGGTATCAGAGCCAAGTTCCTTGAAGAAGAAGCCTAATAGCTTAAGGTAGATCAGATGTCTTGCTTCAGAAAAGAGAGCCCTAAGATCCATGGAGAAAATTATCTGGATTGGAAAAACAAAATGATAACTCATCTAAAGTGTGTTGGCTTTGAGATCTTTGAGATAGCCACACAAGAAGTTGTTATTCCCTCACTTAAAGACCTTGCAAAAGATGATGCTACTAGCAGACAAAAGGAAACATTCACAGCTAATGCAATTTCCAAAGAAGCCCTTATAAGTGCCCTATCCAACAATGAATTTTCTAAGATCAAGAAATTAGACAAGGCTTACACTATATGGAAGTATTTAGAAGACATGTTTGAAGGAGATATTCAAGCTAAGAATGTGTGCATGAAGACATGGAAAAAGAAATACAATAGTCTTGAGATGTTACCTAAAGAAAACATTAGAGCTTACAATCAAAGGATAAATGAAGCAGTCTCTGGAATCAGAAACAATGGTGGAGAAATATCAGAGGAAGATATAATGGACAAGCTGATGACTACCCTAACATCAGGCTATGAAAACAAGATCTATATTCTAGAGGAAACTATGAAATTTTCACAAGACTTTAAAAGAGAGATGTTGATCAGTAAAATCTATGCATTTGAGATATCAAGATTGAAGACTGAACCAAAAGGTGAAACAACTTTCAAAGCCTCAGTCCATGGTAAGAAATACTTACACATCTCTAGCCATAATGAGAAATAAGAAGTTGATGAAGAACATATAAGATATCATTTCTATGATTGCTAAAAGAGAAAAGAAAGGAAAAGGAAAATATGAAGGACAACTTCCATTCAAATGTTTTTCATGTAACAAGATTGGTCACTTTGCATCTAAGTGTCCGACAAGAGTCAAGAAGTTCAGATCTGATTACAAACCCAAATATAAGAAGGAATGTTACCATGCTAAAGAAGGTGTAACTGATGAAGATTCAGGAGAGGATGAAATTGGATTAATTTCACTTAGAGACATGGAAAATTTACTTGAGGAAATGGACATTGCAGATGAATAGGAAGAACAAGAGTTATCCCTAATTTCCAAAGCAGACATCATAACTGATTGGATCATGGACAGTGGATTCTCTCACCATATGATAGGTGACAAAGATAGATTTGTTCATGTAGAAAAATACAAAGGTGGTATGGTTATATTAGGAGATAACACTCCTAAACCTATCATAGGTAGAGGTTCTATCACCTTGGATGGAAAGAACAAGACATATGATGTTTTGTATGTTGATGGATTACATCATAACTTGCTAAGTGTTGGACAGTTACTTGAAAAAGGTTATCATTTGGAGTTCAAAGACAACAAGTGTGTCATTAACACCAAGGATGGAGACATGATTGTATCAGGCTCCAAAACAAAGGTAATGTTTTTAAGCTCAATTCAGATGTAAGTTTTTTTGTTGCAAAAGTGGATGACAGTTGGTTATGGCACAAGAGACTCTGTCATATAAATTTTGATAACATAGTAAAGACAAGTAATGTCAAGGCAGTCAGAGACCTTCCAAGTATTGCAAGAACTATTGACACAATGTGTAGGGAATGTGTTATGGGAAATCATGTAAGGAGTTCTTTCAGAAGCAAGCAGAACTCAACAAAAAACAAATTGGACCTAGTGCATACAGATTTATGTGGTCCTACCCAAACCAGATCAACTAGATCATACTACGGAGAGAGGTATTTCATTTTGTTTATTGATGATTTTTCAAGGATTATGTGGGTTGCATTCTTAAAAGAGAAGTCAAAAGCCTTTGAGAAGTTCAAAATATTCAAAGCTAAGGTTGAGAATGAATCTGGATTAAAACTGAAATGTCTGAGATCAGATAGAGGAGGAGAGTTCACCTTCGATCAGTTTTATGATTACTATGAAGAACATGGAATAAAAATATAGTTGAGTGCTCCTAGAACCCCTCAAAAGATTGGGATTGCAGAAAGGAGGAACATGATTATACTTGATATAGAATGCACTATGATGATTGAAGGAAAAGTTGCATACACATATTGGAGAGATGCAGTGAATACAACAGTCTATACTATCAACAAAACTCAATTGAGGCTAGGTGCAGATAAGACACCCTATGAACTTTGGTTTGGTAGTGTACCTACAGTGAAATATTTCAGAATATTTTGCAGCAAGTGTTACATTAAGAGAGATGATGGTGTTGGTAAGTTTGATGCTAGGAGTGATGAAGTTATTTTCCTTGGTTACTCTGCAAAAAGCCAAGCATACAGATGTTTCAATTTGAGATTAAAAAAGGTAATTGAAAGTGCTAATGTAAAAATTGATGAGAAGTTTATGGTTCAAGAGAGATACTACAAATATGCACCTATGATTCAAGATGAACCCAGGCCTAGCAGCAAAGATACTATTATTGAAGATATGTTTGATTGCATTGATGTCTCATGCAATGACCCTGAATCAAGAAGAGAAGAATCAAATATTATAGAAGAAGTAACACCTAAGAATCCTAAATTCACATCTAGATACCAATCTAAAGATGATATCATTGGAGATCAGAGTAGTAGTGTTTTGACCAGATCAAAAGAAAAAAGTCTATGAATGGATGAAGAGGTATGTTTACTTTCATAGATTGAACCTTTAAGTGTTGAAGATGCTTGTAATGATTCTAATTGGAAGAATGCAATGAAAGAAGAATTAGATCAAATAATTAAGAATGAGACATGGGAATTGGTTCCTAGACCCAGTGACAAAAATGTGACTGGAACAAAGTGGATATTTAGAAACAAGATGAATGAAGATGGTACAATAATAAGAAACAAAGCAAGATTGGTATTTAAAGGATATGCGCAGAGAGAAGGAATAGACTGCATTGATACATTTTCCCCTATGAGAAGACTAGAAGCCATAAAATTGTTTTTGGCCTATGGAACATTCAAAGACTTTAAATTTTATCAAATGGATGTAAAGTCAACTTTTCTAAATGGTGACTTGAAGGAGGATGTCTACATAGAATAGCCTAAAGGATTTGATATTTTAGCTAAACCAGACATGGTATGTAGATTGAAGAAAGCACTCTATGGTCTTAAAAAGGCCCTAAGAGCTTGGTATGAGAGACTTGATGGTTATCTTACCAAGATTGGATTCAAGAAAGGTGTAGCAGATTGTAACTTATTCACAAGAGAGACACCTGATGGATTACTACTAGTTGCCATATTTGTTGATGCCATTATCTTTGGAGGTAATGACAAGCTTAGTCCAGGATTTGCAAAAGAAATGAAAAATGAATTTGAAATGAGCATAATTGGTCCTATCAAATACTTTTTGGGACTAAATGTAAAATAGACAGACAAGGGTATATTCATTAATCAGTCAAAATATGTGAAATAAATATTGAAGACCTTCAAGATGGAAGATTGTAAGCCAATATGCACCCCTATGATAAAAGGAAGAAATCTTTCAAAAGATGACAATTCCACAGCAGTTGATAAGACATTGTACAAATCTATGATTGGAAAACTCATTTATCTAACTCAATCTAGACCTGACATATCTAATGCAGTTGGCATTGTTGGAAGATTTGCAGCTGAATCCAAGCATAATCACTTAATAGCAATCAAGAGGATATTCAGATATCTAAAGGGAACTATAGACTATGGTTTATGCTATCCTAAATTAGAGAATGTACAACTTAATGTGTATACAGATGCAGATTGGGTAGGTTGTATTGATGATAGGAAGAGTACTTTAGGAGGAGCAGTGTTTCTTGGAGATAGGTTGGTTTCTTGGATAAGCAAGAAGCAGAATTGTATTTCTTAGTCAACAGTAGAAGTTGAATATGTTGCAGCAACACTGAATTGTTCAACCATGGTTTGGATCAAGAAGATGGTTAAAGACTTTGGTATTTAGGTTGATTATCCTATTGTTATTCAATGTGATAACACTAGCACTATTAACATGTCTAAGAACCCTGTGATGCATGCAAAGACAAAACACATAGAGATCAAGTACCATTTTCTAAGAAAAAAGATTTCAGACAAAGAAGTTAAATTGGACTATGTGAGCACCAAAGAATAGTTGGCAGATATTTTCACAAAACCTTTAGTAAAAGATACTTTTGAGTATCTCAAGGAGAAGTTGGGAGTAATTTCCTCTCCTGAGTCTGATTAGATAAAGTAGCAAGAACATCAGTCCTTAGTGACTGATGAATGGTTGACTACTCTACTTTTGGTTTAGTACCTGTGCCTAATGGTTTATGGAACCCTTTTCCATTGATGTCAAAGGGGGAGTATGTACGAAGGGGGAGCATATACTCTGGGGGAGTATAAAAATAGTCAGAAGAAATGAAGTAGTGTAGAGGAATCCTTGATGTGGATTTTGAGAATATTGTAAAAGAAAGAAGACACCATGTGCTAAAGATATTTTTAATATCATATGTTGCCATCAATGTCAAAGGCTGAGATTGTTAGAGATTTATTTATGTACAACTAGTTGATTGTATGTTTGTCATTGATGACAACATATAATATACAATAGTGATTCTATATGTACTTATTAGAATTATGATATCAAGCCTTGCATGGTTAGATACATGTTGTAGACATGTTTAGTATGTTATGTTCATACACGTAGATCCAGATATGATGTTTCAGTCAAGTTGTGTAATTCTGTTATTGTCAGTTACAGTTCTGGAAGAGTATCTGTTTAGAGACGATGTATTTAACATGTTTCTTGAGTTGCACCTATCTTTAGGATATGCGTGTGTATATTCATGATTAGTCATGAGTTGATGATAGTTATCTAAAGGCGCCAAATGTGTTTTAAGAAGATTGAAAAGTTAGAGTTAATTTGGTGAGGCCAACTTAGTGAAGTGTCATGTCTATTTAGTTTGTGTTGCATGGACTTAATATTGTTTGCGTGCTTAGTAAAGCCAACAAGGATGTTATGAAGAGTTTTCTTACAAGTGCCATGATCCTATAATTTGAGAAAGATACTTATGGAAAGTCATTTGTGATACGCTAAGTGTGAATGATACGAAAGGAGATAGAAAATGTACAGAGCAGAATATTAGATGTGGTTCATTCATCAAGATTCTATGTGAAGAAGTAGAAGATTACAATACATTGGAACTGTTCAAGATAGTAGGTCTACTCTACATTTCATCATTAGATATAGTGTATATCTATTCTATAGAGGGTTGTAGCCTTCACCATTAAAGCAGTGAGATTTTGAACAGTGAGTCCTCACCCCTAATAGGGTTATTTGTAAAAGACTTCTAACAGGGTCAGAACCTTAACTAGGTCACTCTACTTATTGCATTGTAAAGTACAACTCCTAACAGGGTTGAAATATCTTCTAATAGGGATTACTATAAACAAGTATAGTCTATTGTGGGTGCTAATTCCCACTGGGGTTTTTACCATTTGGTTTCCTCGTAATCAAATTGTGTGTTGTGTATTGTGTTATGTGAATGAGAATTTACTTTATTGTATTCTGAAATTAAAGAAGGAAAAGAATAAAAGTTACTGATAACTGATTCACCCCCCCCTCTCACTCATCCTTTGGGACTATTCTAATAAATTCTTCCAAAAAACCTCATAGAAGACCATGAAAATATCAAATCTATCTACTAGCATTTCTAGAATCCAAAATCCTAGCTTCTTAATGTACCCACAACCCTAGTTGTCACGAGGTCCTAGTTTTCAGCCTACCAATTAGGCCTCTGGACCAGTCAAGGAAAAATTCCTTCAATTAGGTCTGCAAACTTTGTTTCACAATATCCCACCTTTTGATCCTTTAAGGAGAATCTCTAGGGTTTCTGTACATGCCACTAGGTCTTTCCCCCAAGATTATTGGTGCTCAATCCAAACCAAACTTCACCCTGTCTAGGCTCACCTGCTCCTAGCAGTCAACCATAGGGCTTCATTCCAAGACTAGGAATCCCATTGAAAAAACAAAAACAAAAATAAAAAAATTATGTATAGACCCTAACCCTTCATCCCCCATGGTTTTAGCCATTTTCAGAAGTGGATGTTTAGGTTCGAGGCATTATCACCTCTGCAACTTTGCAAATTGAACTTGCAGACATAGTGGCTTAAATACTAATGTAACTTTGCAGTATGTTAACTTGAATTCAAAATAATATGTGTATAAGAAAGCTATATAAAAACACTACACTCCCATGGGGTCTGATCACCCAATCCAATCTATGCACTGCCCTACAAAAAGCAAGAAAAACTACAAATTACAAGAAAACACAGTCTGACATCCATACACATGGTTTACAAAAGTGTTGTGCAATACAAAATTCCATTAACCTTTTGAAAATAATCAATCCCATATCAAATACCCCAGCATGGGTAGTTACAACCACTCCAACTTCCATTTGCAACTTCTTGCAAAAATTTGCAAAAGTTGCTCGAGCAACTTTTGAAAGTTCTAGCAACTTTTTAGCATCTTTTGTTATTTGGCTATTTTAGTCAACTCGATGCATGTTTTTGACTTCCATGACCCTAGTTAGGTTACTTAGGGTCCTAGAAGACACTATAAATATAATTTACACATAAATAGAAAATTTTACCTTTCTAGGTCAAAATGACCACAATATCACCTAGGAGCACTTTTGGCTCTTACAAACGTTAAAATGAACAAATTTGGATCCAACCTAACACAACCCTAAAATATGCAAACCACACCAGAATGGGAGGTGCTCGACACCATACTCCCCTAGGACAAATAACTCAAGTCCCTTGAGTTGGGAGGTCTTCAATGGTGACCCCATGCTTCAGAATGTCTGCCTTAATCACCCAAGTGGACTCAGCTTCAGGTAGTCCCTTCAACTTGATTAGATAATCTTTGTAAGTACCCTTCTATGTCTTCTTGATGACCTTAGAATCCAGTATATTGTCTAACTATAGAGGGTGTGGGGTAGGCAAATCCTTGACCCAATCTTCATCTCCCAACTCTGAAAGAGTTTGTTGACCACTGTCTGAGGATGGTCCTTTGTAGGGATACAAGTCACATACATTAAAGATTGGTGAAATGCCCAAATCTGGAGGGAATTCCACTTCATATGCATTCTTTCCATACTTATGCAATATCCTCAGTGGTCCTATCATCTTCAGGAGTAATTTAGTTGGCTTACCCTTGGGTAGTCTTTCTTTTCTGAGATAAGTAAGTACTAGATACCCCACATTGAACTACAAATCCCTCCTTGTCTGATCTTCCTTGGACTTGTATTTCTCCCCTTGCTTTTGTAGAGTCCTCTTTACTTGGTCATGTAACTCTTTCATCTGTTCTGCAAATGATTCTCCTTGAGAACTCCTCTTGTATTGCAAACTGAGATCCCTTAACTCCAAGATCCATCTAGGATTATCCCCATAAAATATCTCAAATGGGCTTTTACCAGTACTTCTATTAATGGAATCATTGTAGGCATATTTTTCTTGCCCTATGATATGATCCCATGATTGCCCGTACTGCTTGGTTAGACATCTTAGTAGATTGCCCAAAGATCTATTGACTACCTCAATTTTCCCATCTGAGTTAGGGTGATAGGCTAAAGAGAAAGACAAATTTTTCCCCAACATCTTCCAAAGACTCCACCAAAATTAAACCACAAACTTACTATCCCTATCACTTACTATATTCAATGGCAATCCATGAATCCTCACAATGTCTCTAAAGAATATGTCTACAATATGTGAAACATCATTGTTTTGCTTGCATGGAATGAAGTGTGCCATTTTTCTAAACCAATCCACCACAACAAACACATTGTCATGTCCCTTTGATGTCTTTGGCAATCCCAAAATGAAGTCCATACTTAGGCACGCCCAATGCCTTTGGGGGTTGATACAATCTAGTATTTGTTAGAATAGTCCCAAAGGATAACTGAGAGGGGGGGTGAATCAGTTATCAAATACTTCAATTTATTTTGTTTTCTTAGATATCAATTAACATAAAGTAAATTCACATTCAGATAACACAATAGAGAATACAACAATTTTGGTTATGGGGAAACCAAATAGGTAAAAACCCTGGTGGGAATTAGCACCCACAAAGAACTGTACTTGAGTATAATTATCCCTATTAGGAGATCTTGCAAACCTATTAGGAGTTGTTCTTTACAATGCAATAAGTACAGAGACCTGGTTAAAGGTTAGACCCTATTAGGAGTCTTTTACAAGTAACCCTGTTAGGGGTGAGGAGTCACTGTCCATAAGCTCACTGCTACAATGATGAAGACTGCAACCTTCAGTAGAATAGATATTCAAGTTATATATGATATATGAACTACTTGAGTAGACCTACTATCTTGATCAATTCTAGTGTGTTGTATACTTCCACTTCTTCTTCACATAGATCTTTTCTTGATTAATGAAATGTCTCTACTGTCCCAAAACAACAGACATTCTTTCCTACTCTTTTTCTGTCTTTATTCTTTTCATTCACACTTGGCGTTCATCAAATGAACTACTATAAGTATCTTCTCCAAAGGATGTGATCTTTTTCATCTTGAGGAGTCCCTTCAATACTTCTTTAGTCAGCCATATCATCCATGCAACCTGATTAGAAACACACAACTCATACTGAATAGATGTGACGCTTCACAAAGTCGGCTCCACCAAATTAACTCTAACTTCATGATTCTAATAGAACATGTTTGGCACCTTTAGATAATTATCCTTAACTCATAACTAAACATGAATAAAAACATGCATATCCCAAAGATAGGTGAAATTCAATAAATAATGTAATTACGTCGACTCTTCACAGATAGTCTTCAATCTCTGTAACTATCATAATTTATTAAGATAACTCAACTAAAACTTCATATCTAACTCAGCATGAATGCACATAGCATCTAGAACATGTATACACCATGGAAATGAACATGCATAGCTCCAGAACATCTATACTAATAATTGCATATAGAACACTGCTATATATTATATGTTGTCATCAATGACAAACATAAAATCAATTATTTGCACAGAAGAAAATCTCCAACAATCTCCCCCTTTGGCATTGATGGCAACATATGATATCATCAACTCAAAGTATCTTCCTTCTTTTTACAATCTTCTCAATATCCTCATCAAAATTTCCTCTTCACTACTGCTACTCTGTATACTCCCCCAGAGTATATGCCCCCCCTTACTAATACTCCCCCTTTGACATCAATGACAAAGGGTGTTAAACACCACTAAGCACAGGTACTACTCCATAAATAGAGTAGTCAACCATTCATCAGTCACCAAGGACTGATGTTGTTGTTGCAAGTTCAAATGAGACTCAAGAAAGGGAATTACTCCCAACTTCTCCCTCAGATACGCAAAAGTATCTCTTGCTAATGGCTTTGTAAAAATATATGATAATTTTTCTTTTGTGCTCACATAATCCAACTTTACTTCTCTATCTGCAACTTTTTCTCTAAGAAAATGGTATTTGATCTCAATGTGTTTTGTCTTTGCATGCATCACAAGGTTCTTTGACATGTTGATAGTACTAGTGTTGTCACAGTGAATAACAATTGGATAATCAATCTGAATACCAAATTCTTTAATCATCTATTTGATCCAAACCATTGTTGAACAATTCAATGCTGCTACAACATACTTAGCTTCTGCTATTGACTGAGAGATGCAATTCTTCTTTTTACTTGTCCAAGTGACCAATCTATCTCCAAGAAATACTGCTCCTCCTAATGTACTCTTTCTATCATCAACACAACGTTCCCAATCTACATATGTGTACACATGAAGTTGTATATTCTCTGAGTTAGGATACCATAAACCATAGTCAATAGTCCCTTTTAAGTATCTGAATATTCTTTTTATTGCCATTAGGTGGTTTTTCTTGGGTTCAGCTGCAAATCTTCCAACAATGCCAACTGCATTAGAAATATCAGGTCTAGATTGAGTAAGATATATGAGTTTTTTGATCATAGACTTGTATAGGGTCTTGTAAAATTCTCTAGAATCATCATCTTTAGAAAGATTTCTTCCAGTTATCATGGGGGTGATTACTGGTTGGCAATCTTCCATCTTGAAAGTCTTTAGTATCTCCTTCACATACTTAGACTGATTTATGAATATGTGTTTATCTATTTGTTTTACATTCAATCCAAGAAATTATTTGATAGGTCCAATCATGCTCATTTCAAATTCACTTTTCATTTCTTTGGTGAATTCTACACTAAGTTTGTCATTACCTCCAAATATAATGTCATTAACAAAAATAGGAACGAGTAGTAGTCCTTCATCTGTCTCTCTTATGAATAAATTATAGTCTACTACTCCTTTTCTGAATCCTATCTTTGTTAAGTAACCATCAAGTCTCTCATACCATGCTCTTGGGGCCTGTTTAAGTCCATAAAGTGCTTTCTTTAATCTACATACCATGTCTGGTTTATCTAAAAGTTTGAATCCTTTAGGCTTCTCTATGTAGACTTCTTCCTTTAAGTCATCATTCAGAAAAGATGACTTGACATCCATTTGGTATACCTTAAAGTTCTCAAATGTTGCATAGGCCAAAAACAACTTGATAGCTTCAAGTCTACTCATAGGGGAAATTGTATCAGTGTGGTCTATTCCTTCTCTCTGCACATATCCTTTACATACTAATCTTTCTTTGTTCCTTACCACTATGCCTTCTTCATTCATTTTGTTCCTGGATATCCACTTTGTTCCAATTATGTTCTCGTCATGAGTTCTAGGGACCAGTTCCCATGTTTCATTATTGATTATTTGATCTAATTCTTCTTGCATGGCACTTTTCCAATTTGAATCTTTGCACGCATCTTCAACACTTAAGGGTTCAATCTGTGAAAGTAACATACCTCTTTATCAGCAATTGAACATTTTGCTCTAGATCTTGTAATGACTTTTCTGCTCTAATATCCAATGATATCTTCCTTAGAGTGGTATTTGGATGTGTATCTTGAGTTCTTCGGAGTGATACTTTCATCTATAATTTTTTATTCTTCTTCACTTGGTTCAGGATTGTTACATGAAACATCAATAGAGTCAAACATTTCTTCAATAACTGTGTTCTTATTGATGGGTTTGGGCTCATTTCAATCATGGGAGCATAGTCATAATATCTTTCTTGAATCATAAACTTATCATCAATCTTCACATGAGTACTTTCAATGATCTTCTTTAATCTTAGATTAAAACATCTATAGGCTTTTCTTTTAGTAGAGTAACCAAGAAAAATGCATTCGTCACTTCTAGCATCAAACTTGACAATGCTATCATCTCTCTTGATGTAGCACTTTCTTCCAAAGATTCTGAAGTATTTTATAGTAGGTACATTACCAACCAAAGTTCATAGGGTTTCTTGTCTGCACCTGGCCTTAATTGTATTATATTGATAGTATAGACTGTTGTATTGACCACATCTCTCCAATAAGTATGAGCAACCTTTCCTTCAATAATGATAGTGTGCACTGTGTCAAGTATTATTCTATTCCATCTTTTTGCAATCCCATTCTGTTGAGGGGTTCTAGGTGCACTTATATGTCTCTTAATTCCATGTTCTTCACAGTAATCATAAAACTGGTCAGAGGTGAATTCTCCTCCTCTATCGGATCTCAGACATTTTATCTTTACTTCAGATTCATTCTCAAATTTAGCTTTAAACATTTTGAACTTCTCAAAAGCTTCATATTTGTCTTTTAAGAATGCAACCCACATCATCCTTGATAAATCATCAAAAAAAAAATGAAATACCTTTCTCCATAGTAAGACCTTGTTTGAGTAGGTCCACATAGGTCTGTATGTATCAGATCTAATTTTTTTTCTATAGAGTCTTGTTTTCTCCTAGATGAGGTCCTCACATGTTTCCCCATCACACATTCCCTGCACATGGTGTAAACTAGTCTTGCAATACTTGGAAGGTCTCTTACTACCTTTACATTACTTATCTTGACTATTTTGTCAAAATTGATATGACAAAGTCTCTTGTGCCATAGCCAACTGTCATCTAATTTTGCAACAAAACAACTTACTTCTTAATTGAGCTGAAAAACATTACCTTTGGTTTTTGAGCCTGATGCAATCATGTCTCCTTCTTTTTTGTTAATGATGCACTAGTTGTTTTTGAATTCCAACTGATATCCTTTATCAAAAAAATGTCCAACACTTAGTAAGTTATGATGTAAACCATCAACATAAAGAACATCATCTATTTTATTCTTTCCATCTAAGGTGATAGAACCTCTACCTATGATAGGTTTGGGAGTGTTATCTCCAAATATAACTATGCCACCTTTGTATTTGTCCAAATGTACAAATCTATCTTTGTCTCCTGTCATGTGGTGTGAACATCCGTTGTCAATGATCCAATCAGTTCTGATGTCAGCTTTTGAAACTAATGCTAACTCTTGTTCTTTTTCTTCATCTTCTTTGTCCATTTCTTCAAGCATCTTTTCAATGTCTTTTATGGAAATGAAACCAATTTCATATTCTCCTGAATCATCATCAGTTACACCATCTTTAGCATGATAGCATTCATTAGTGTACTTGGGCTTGTAATCTGATCTAAACTTCTTGACTCTTGTAGGACACTTGGATGCAAAGTGACCAACTTTTTTGCATGAAAAACACTTGAATGGTAGTTGTCCTTCATATTTCCCTTTACCTTTCCTTTCTTTCTTGGAAATCATATCAATGATTTCTTCTAGTTCTTTATCTACTTCTTCATTATTACTAGAGCTACTTATGGATTTCTTAATGTGGACTGAGGCTTTGAAAGTTGTCTCACTTTTGGGTTCAGTCTTCAATCTTGATATCCCAAATGCAGATAGTTTGCTGATCAAAGTATCTCTCTTGAAGTATTTTGAAAATTGCATAGTCTCATCTAAGATATTGATCTTGCTCTCATAGTCTGTTATTAGCGTGGTCATTAGTTTGTCTATTATATCTTCCTCTAAAATTTCTCCACCATTGTTCCTGATACATGAAACTGCTTCACTAATTATTTGATTGAAGGCTCTGATGTTTTCTTGAGGTAGCATCTCTAAGTTGTTGTACCTTTTCTTACATGTCTTTCTGCGTGCATTCTTTTCTTGAATGTCTCCTTCAAACCTATCTTCTAAGTATTTCCAAATAGAGTATGCTTTATTTCTCTTGTTGATCTCATAAAATTCACTGTTGGACAGGGCACTGATTAGGGCTTCTTTGGCGATTGCATTATTAGTGAATACTTCTTTTTGTTTGACTACAGAGTCATCTTCTGCAAGGTCTTTCAAGGTGGGAACTTTAATTTCTTGAGTGGAAATCTCATATATCTCAAATCCAATGCACTGAAGATGTGTTATCATTTTTTTTTTCCAGTCAAGATATTTTTCTCCATTGAACTTAGGACTCTCTTTTCTAAAGTATGCCATCTGATCTACCTTAAGCTATTAGGCTTTCTCTCCAAGGCACTTGGCTCTGATACCAATTGTTAGAATAGTCTAGCCAAAGGATAACTGAGAGGGGGGTGAATCAGTTATTAGCTACTTTAATTTCTTTTCTTTTCTTAGATATCAATTAACATAAATTAAATGCACATTCACATAACATAATAGAGAACACAAAAATTTTGGTTACGGGGAAACCAAATAGGTAAAAACCCTGGTGGGAATTAGCACCCACAAAGAACTGTACTTGAGTATAATTATCCCTATTAGGAGATCTTGCAACCCTATTAGGAGTTGTTCTTTACAATGCAATAAGTACAGAGACCTGGTTAAAGGTTGGACCCTGTTAGGATTCTTTTACAAGTAACCCTGTTAGGGGTGAGGACTCACTGTCCAAAATCTCACTACTAGAATGATGAAGGTTGCAACCTTCAGTAGAACAAATATACACTATATCTGATAGATGAATTGTTTGAGTAGACCTTCTATCTTAATTAGTTCAAGTGTGTTGTATACTTCCACTTCTTCTTCACATAGATCTTTTCTTGACGAATGAAATGTCTCTACTATCCCAAAATAATAGATATTCTGTCCTGCTCTTTTCTGTCTTTATTCTTTTCATTCACACTTGGTGTTCATCAAATGAACTACTATAAGTATCTTCTCCAAAGTATGTGATCTTTTTTAGCTCTAGGAGTCCCTTAAATACTTCTTCAGTTGGCCATATCATCCATGCAACTTGATTAGAAACACACAACTCATATTGAATAAACATAATGCTTCACAAAGCCAGCTCCACCAAATTAACTTCAACTTCACGATTCTAATAGAACATGTTTGGCGCCTTTAGATAATTATCTTTAAATCATAACTAAACATGAATACAAACACACATATCCCAAAGATAGGAACAACTCAAGAAATAATGTAATTATGTCGGCTCTTCACAAATAGTCTTCAATCTCTGTAACTGTCATAACTAATTAACATAACTCAACTTTTAATTCATATCTGACTCAGCGTGAATGCACATAAAATATAGAATATGTATACACCATGGAAATGAAAATGCATAGCTCCAAAACATTTGTACTGATAATTGCATATATAAAACTATTGTATATTATATGTTGTCATCAATGACAAACATACAATAAATTATTTTCACAGAAGAAAATCTCCAATAGTATTGCTACTTTGTCCTTTACCCCTTTGACATATCTAATATTGTTCCACAAACTTTCTGACATATGACTATATCCTAGGCTAATAGTAATTCCTATTCACTTGCTCAAGTGTCTTGTCCACTCCAAAGTGGCCTCCCAAGCTTCATTGGTGTTTCTCCTTGACTATGTTCTCCCTCATTGAACACTGAGGTATACACATAAGTGTCCTTTGAACAATAGTCAGTCTTGCAACATATAATCAGTGAAATCCACTTTGAATCCCTATTGGAACTTTACACATACCTCATAGACATCTTTTAAATCACTATTCTCCTTGTAGAGCTCTTTCAATTCATCCATTCCCACACTTTGCAATTGTATCTCCAATATAGCTAGTACTCTTCTACTTAGAGAATCAACAACCTTGTTTCTAACTCCTTTCTTATGTTTGATAACAACTGTGTAGGCTTGCAAATATTCTACCCACTTAAGGTGTCTCTGGTTGAATTTATCTTGCCCATTCAAGAAACTAAGGGAATGGTTATCTGTGTAGACCACAAATTCCCTTGGTAGGAGATAATGTCTCCATGTTTTAAGGGCTTGTACCATAGCATACAATTCCAAATCACAGGTGGAGTAATTTTGTTTAGCCTCATTCAACTTCTCTAAGAAAAATGCCACAGGGTGTCCCTCTTGACTTAGAACTACTCCAATGGCTAGCTTACTAGCATCACACTCTACCAGAAATAACTAATTGAAGCTGGGGAACCTAAGTGTAGTTATTTCTGCTATCCTTTTTTTCAACATTTAAAATCCTTGATTTGCTGCTATTGTCCACTTGAACTCACATTTGATTCCTCCTTTGATAGTGTTGAGGATAGGGGCATATACATGACTAAAATTCCTCAAAAATTTGCTATAGTAGGAGGCCAACCCATGAAAACTCCTAACATTCCCTATGGATCTAGGTGTAGGAAATTCCAAAAGAGGCTTGACCTTATCAAGATCCATCTTCATACATCCATTAGCAACCACAAAACCAAGATAGAATAATTCAGTTTTCAAGAACTCACATTTTTCTTGATTGATCATCAACTTCTCTTGGTGTAGCCTCCTCAATACCATCTCCAAATGCTTCATGTGCTCCTCAGAATTTCTAAAGATCAAAATGTCATCAAGATAAACTATTACAAACTTACCTAAGACATATGCTAGCACTTCATTCATGAGCCTCATGAATGTGCTAGGGGCATTTGTTAGGCCAAAGGGCATTACAAGCCACTCATACAACCCTTCATTATTTTTCAAGGCTGTCTTACATTCATCACCAGGCCTAACTCTGATTTGGTGATACCCTAAATTCAAATCCACCTTGGAAAAATAATAACCCCCCAAGTTGTCTAGAAAATATTCAATCCGGTGCATTCAGAATCTATATCTGATTGTGATTTTGTTTATGGAATTGGAGTCTGTACACATCCTCCATTTTCCATCCTTCTTAGGTGCAAGGATAGTTGGCACAAAACAAGGGCTCAAACTCTTCCTTATTAACCCCTTCTCTAACAAATCTTGAATCTATTTTTCCATCTCTACATTTTGACTTGGTGTCATCTTATATACTTCCTTGTTAGGTATATTAGCTCCAGGTATGAGGTCTATCTGGTGGCTCACATCCTTCATGGGTGGACATGCACTAGGCAATCCATTATCCACTATTTCATGATACTTTTCCAACAGTGCTTGTACTTCTTGTGGCATACTGGATTTCTCTTTGGTCTCCTCCTTTGGCTTCAATATAACTGCACAAAAAACACATTTCTCCTTCTTCATAGCCTTTAAAAACTCCTTTCCACTCAAGAGCATCACACTGGTTCCCACATGCTTCTCTTCATTAGGCTCTTGTAAGGGATCCATCTGAAACTTCTTTCCTTCTTTAGTAATCACATAGTTATTCTTCTCACCATCATGGATGGCCTTCACATCATATTTCCATGGGCATACTAGAAGGAGATGACATGCATCCATGGGAAATATGTCACATAGACCCTTGTTCTTATACTCACATATTTCAAACTCCACCATTGTTTGTTCATCCACCACTATCTGTTGTCCCTTGTTTAACCATGATAATTTATAGGGACTGGTGTGAGGTATCCTTATAAGTTTTAGTTTTTCCACCATCTCAGTTGACACTATATTCTTTGTGGATCTAGAGTCCACTATCACTTTGCAGATCTTCCTATGGGACCTACAAGTAGTCTTGAGCAATTTCTTTCTTTGAGGTGGTTCTGTGACACTGGGAACTTTCAACAAAGTCCTTCTCAACATGATATTCTCTCCGTCCAATACTAGCCCTGCCTTGTTGATGGGAGAATTGACACTTTGAGTGTCATCCTCTTGTACCAAATAATTCCTTCTATCTCCCATAGATGATGTGGAAGTCTTGTCAATACATCTACTCATTGTGTGGCACACTTGGTTGCAATTTTAACATCTACCAGTGAAGACAGAATTGGACCTTCCTTGTGATTGGAATCTACCTCTTGGTTTTCCTCTTCCTCTATATCATCCCCTTTGAAATGACCCTCTATAGTTATTACTCCCACTATTATCCATATATTGATTCTCTTCTAGTCTATTACCCCTACCTCTTTGGTGGAAATCATTCCTCTTTCTAGTCTTCTCCTCTTCTCTCAAAGCTAACTAAAAACACTTGTGCATACTGTCAGTATCCATCATACTAATTTCATCTTGAATCCCTTGTCTCAATCCATTGAGGTACCTTTCTACCTTTTCTACTTCCTCTTCTTTCCTTCTTGCTCTTAGGCTCAATTTGTGGAACTCCTCAGTGTAGGCACTTATTATCAACTCCTTTTGTCTCAAGTTCTACAACTTCTAATACATTTGGATCTCATAATCATGGGTAGTAATTGTGCCCTCATTCTAATCTTCATTCTCTCCCAAGAAGCTATGTTCTTCTTACTAGTGGCTACCCTATCATCTTGCATCATGTTCCACCACACCAATGCAAATCCTTTGATTCTAGCCTCTGCATAGATGACCCTCTTCTCCTTTGATACTTCCTTGTAGTCAAACTAGTTTCCTATGGCCTCTAACCAATGCAATAAATCTTCACCATTCAAGCTACCACAATAGTAAGGTATATGTTCCATACTTTCTTTTTTTATGGACTTGAAGGCATCCAAGAACAACTTTTGTTCTTTATCTATTTCCACTTCTTTTCCTTTAGATTATCCTAACTAATTTTTAGTTTCATCATCACTCTCATCTCCCCATTTGGTTATTCTCTTCATATTCCTTGGTTCTAACACACTAGCCTTCTCCAAGAGGCCTTGAACGAATTCTACAATGGCATCCCTATTCATTTCCTTGGGTGATCCCACAAATCTGTGTCCCACTTTTTGGCCAACTTTGACACTGAAATGAACATTCTGAAAAAAAACTTCACTTTCGGACATCTATTGTCGTAAAACCATTAAGAATTTGAAGATGATATAAACTAGTGAATTTTAGAATTTTTTCTCTAGTTTGTAAATATATTTTTTTTAAAAAAATTTGGAATTTATTTGAATCTATTTCTCCGTCTCCTTCAAAAATTATTTTTGTGAAAAATCAGGATTTTTCAGGAGTGACACTCACTTTGATCAACATAATTTTTTTTATAAAAGTGATAAGAACGTAATTATTTTGAATTTAGGTTTGTAACACAAATATCTAGATAATCCATTTGGTTTCATACAATTTGGTTGAATATTTAATAGTTTATTGAGTTATGAAGTGACATTAATTATAATTTGGACATAGGTTCACTTTGATCGCTCTAACTCTATCTCTATATATCGATATTCAATTATTCTTTTTTTGATAGAAAGGTAACATAAATACCTATTTCCTAGATATTTTTCATAATTTTTTTCCCCTAATTTACTATTTTTCTAGAAGTGTCGAACAGAGAAGTCGCTAAATGGTCAGACAACCTATGTTTAGTAAAACTTAAAAAGAAAAGTCTTAATAAACTCAATATATATATAAATCATAATCATTGGAAATATTTCTCAAAGTAATATCATCCTGTATTTGGGTTTTTCAAATGAATTTATTTGTGTTAGAGTAATCAGTTTACTCTTTTTCAGCTTATGCTTTCACTTAGGTGCATATAATTAATACTTTATATTAATTATATTGCGCATCCTAGCTCTTAGGTTTTAGGGTTTGTTCACCTTTATAA
>MU227624.1:705629-734697 GCA_018584345.1 Thuja plicata | reverse complement strand
TATATATATATATATATATATATTATGATTAATGTAAGATGTTTATTTAATATATATATCATATATATATATATATATATATATATATAATCTGATATGTTAAATATTAAACACGAACGAACATAATTTTAACAATATGGAGGGTGCATGTGGATAGTTTCTTGGAAGTTTTTCAAGTATGTGTGCCTTCATTCATCTTTATATGTGATAGGGTGAGTGGATGGTGAGCTATGAATGGTATACATGTTGGATGGAGAGATATAAGGACTTAATATGGATGGAAGGTATGAAGGCTTTAGCTTTGGGATATAGGGACCATGAACAGATTTAGAGGAGGATGAAATAATTTGGTTATATTTTAATGGAGGTATATAAGGTTTGAAAGGGATATCAACATATTTAAAGTAAGATGCATTTATGAGGCTCTCATCTTCAAGATTTATCTTTATCTCAACATACTCATTGGTAGCTTTGATAGGAGCAACAAAGGCATGTGAGGATTTATTATCATGAAATATCTTGGGAGGAATGAGGGATTTTTTAGGTATACATGGATGATCATGACAAGGAGGTGATGAGATACTTTGATCTTAAAATGGAATATTTTTATCGGATGGGGTGGGAATGGAGATGGAACTAGTGGAAGGAAAGGTGACAATGGAGATGGATAAAGTACTTTCTTCTTGGTTTTAAATAGGCTTATTATAAATGTTGAAGGGAATATCTTGATCTTTCTTAGGAGGTAGATACGACATGATTTTTGGAGGGATACATTGTTCTTGAGGTGGAAAGGTATCATCTTGGGAGAAGTGAAAGGGTATGAGGGAATCATCATAAGACTCTAGTGATATGGGAATTGGTCAAATATTGGATAGGATTGAATAGTATCTTGATCTTGATCTTTACTAATAATTGTTTCTTCATACTTTGGATTATCCTTTTAACATGGAGCAACTTCTAAGGACAAGGTATAATTTTGGATATGCATGGAGGATTTTTGGAATAATTATGAGGGTTTCTTTTGAATAGGTATGATAGGTATTGAAACATGTAAAATCTTAGGTTCTAGAATCTTTGAAGCATGAAAAAGACTTGTAGAATGATGTAGGTTAACTTGTATTTCTTAGAGAGATAGCCCTTGAGAGTATACATATTCAACATGAAACACATTAGGTTCTTTTTTTTCTATAGGTTCTTTGGATAGATTTTATTTTTTAAGAGGTGAATTAATGGTGGAAGAAGTAGAGGCTATAGGAGAACCACTACTAGACACATGTTCATGAGTTAGATCTTTCTTGAGTGTAGTATCTTTCTCCTCATTAGATGATTCATTAGGATTTATAATTTTAATTATAAGATCATCTATGAGATCTTGGATTCTATGTTTCAACTCCATACAATATAAATTTTCATGTTCATTATGCCTATGATATGCACAATAGTTTCTCAAGAATACAAAACCACATGAATTAATTTTAGGCAACATGATGAGATTATGTTCAAGGACTTCTTCCAAAGATAATTCATAAGATTGTACCAAAGGAATAAATTATCTATCCAATGCAAATTTAGATTTTCTTATGTTTACAAAAGATATTTGAGGTTCAAGTTCATGATGATCTGATTTTTCGTTGTCATGCTCAATGAGGATTGTTGAAATAGGACTGATTCCTCTTGATTTTCTTTAAATTAAAGATTGGATTCTCTTGAGATTGTGAAATAGGTTCACGATCAAAGGTTGTCTTTCTCTTAAGATTTTTTTCATCAAGGATAGGATGATCATGATGTTATTCTTGATCAAAGATGAAATTGATGTTAGATGTGAATTAGCCTTTTTTTTTAACAAGATGAAGATATGGATGACTCATGATCA
This sequence comes from Thuja plicata, assembly GCA_018584345.1. Classification (NCBI taxonomy): domain Eukaryota; kingdom Viridiplantae; phylum Streptophyta; class Pinopsida; order Cupressales; family Cupressaceae; genus Thuja; species Thuja plicata. Next base: position 732,824 of record MU227624.1, on the reverse strand, counting down.
TAGAGAAAAGGAAAGATTGATCTTAATAAGTAATTATTGAATGATGTATCCTTTTCTTCTTTCATTTTTTTTTATTTGAGGTCACAAGGATTGAATTTTCTTTGTAAGGGTTGACATGAGAATCTCTTCTTCATTGTTGTCATGATTATGATATCTAGACCAATTATTTTCAGAGATAATGTGATTATCTTAATGTTCTTGTTTAGGTGATTGAAAAGGTCCAATCTCTTGAAGATAAGGTACTTATTCCCTATGGAAGGATTCATCTTCTTGTAAAGATAGTTTTAGTGATAGGATCTTGTCCACACTGGAATTAAAATAAATTCAAGGCTTTGATGAGGAAAGTGAACAAGATTTTATCTTCACTTGGTATTGTCTGAAAATTGAGGGATTAAAGTAATAATCAAAGTAAATTTTTGTTCATGAATACCTAATAGGAAACCATTTATCCCTATGGTGAAGGCCATGAGTGATGATACCGATATCCTTAGTATTTTTTGGTGAAAGGATATTTTTTGGAAGATCCCCTAATTTGTTCAACAATTATGGAAATGGTCAAATTCAAATCTATTTTTAGAAATTCGGGACAATATCTCAAATGGGTATTCATAAATGTAACTTTTTTGTTCAAGAGTGATTGGAAATACCCTATGTTTTAAGATTTTGATATATAGGCACTGTAGAATAGGGCATATGCATTATTGTATGGTGCATAGGCGTTAAAATGAATGTGTATAGGCATTAAAATTATGAAAATCTTTGCAAATTGTTGTTTTTTTAGGAATTGAAGTTGACTTGTGATGTTTAATGGATGTTACCTTTTGATATACTTGATCATAAAACAAAAATTGTAAGTACACTTGTTTTCTGACCCTTAATCTAACACAAATTATATGTTTAGGATTATTTCTACGAGTCTTTTCATAAGAAAACAATTCTAAACAAGCTACCTATGGTTAATTTGGTTCAATTTAGTTTATTAACATAGGCTTTCTAATGTAACCATGATTTATTTTGGGTTCCAAAAATATATATCAAATGATTCATAGAAGGAACATGTAGTCTCACATGTGCAATCGAGGCCTATAGCCCTATGAGTCTAGGCATTCAATATTTTTTCCCTCTAATTTTTTTAAGTTAATGAGGTATTTATTTGGAGTGGGTGGAATAGGTTGGCTTCACCTTATTCATACTTTGCCTCATCCCTCACACCGACTATGTTAAAGCTCTTTGGAGGTTGGCCTAATAAAGCTGTATCATGTTCATGAAAGTAATGAAAATGAAATGAACAAGTAGGCCTAGGAGTTAGATTACCCTAAGAAGGGTAAGAGAATATCACTACTACTTTTCACCTCCAAACATAGTTAAAAATGTTCTTTTCCAATCCTTTTAATCTATTAAAATTCAAGCATCTTTGGCATTTTGATTCACTATAAACATAAAGAACTGGGCCTAATTCTTTACTTCACAAACAAGAAGACTTATTTTATGTTTTTTTTCATTACTTAGCTTCTCTTCATCTCAAGTTTGGCACTTATAGGAAATTTGATTTACCAAAAAGGTGAAGAGAATATCTGTAATGCCTCACTTGGGATTCCAATTTGCTTCTAGATTAGGCTATATTTTAAAAGGAAATGCCACAATTTAAGAAAATCCAAAATAATTAGGGTTACCTTGTTCAAAGATAGCAAAGATTAGGGGAATTTTTGAATTCTTTTATTTGCAAATTCACTTACCTAGACTATATATCCAGCTCCTTTGCATCCTTTTCATAGACATTAATCCAACACACTTCCCACACAAACTTAGAAAAATCCAAATCTAAAGCTATACGCTCAAATTCTCCTAATATGTAATGATCAAATTCAAATAGGAGCATCAAAGTGGGAATCATCCAAAGGACTATATGACATGTTATAAATCTTGATAGATATTATTATTCTCTAATAACGATGCATAAGTAACCTTTCTTGTAGTAAATTTTTGTATCTAAATGAAGCTTTTAGCCTATTCCACCTTTTATTTACCTTCTTTCTCTCCTTGTTCTTGCAATATTTAGGAATTTGGGCCTCAAAACTCTTTACCTTCCAATGTTTAGATAACTGCGAATCATATAGACAATATTAGATCAAAGACTTACAAAATTTAAATTTAAAAGCATAAGAGATACAAAATATTGCATAGGAGCTATAATAACATGGAAAGGAGCTAAACCAACAGGCAGAAGATAAAATCCAATGTACAAGAGCTAAACTTTAGTGCATAAGCACTAAAAGACAACAAATAAGCACTCAAAGAATTTGTAAAAGAGCTCAAATAATAAGTAAATACTAACTCCTTGAGCAGAGAAGTTGTTCTTCAATGCACATGCATTGTTATTTATGGAACACATGATGTTATTTGAGGTGTATGTGTCATTATTCATGGCATAGGCATCAAAACTCCAAAAAAGCTAAATTTTGCATCCTAAACCACTCAAATTTAACAAACAAAGTTAGTAGAGGCTAATATAACCACAGTGGGCACCATTTTGTATACAAGAAAATGTATATTCATAAAACATTAACTCAATTAAATTAATTTGAAATGATTCAAAGATCTAACATAGTAAACAACTCAAATTGATCAATGAAAACCGTCTCATGTTTCTCTAATTAGAAGGACAATATGAATGCTTTCAAATATACAAGCATTTCTAAAGTGACAACCTCTAAAATGAGAATGAAAATTAAGATATATGATATGAAATTATGATAAAACATGATGAATATTATGCAATTTAAGATAAAAATTGAAGAACAATGCTAAAATGATCTCAAACTACTCTAAGCATGGATACAAAATAAACTACAATGAGGATGCAAAATGAGATTGGATCATTTTCTCTTAGAATGCCTCCTATTTATAGGATTTCTAGGGGTAGGTGGGTGAGTTAGATGAGGTTTGATTCAACTAATGGCTAACCAAGTGAGTGATTTGGTGGTTTCTAATATTGGTACAAAGATACAAATATGGACGGTCAAGATAGCAAAGGCAATTTGGATGGTGGACATAGCAAAGGCTCTTGAGTGATCCATGTGATTCAAATGCTCTCACCTCGTTGATTGATTGATATATTGTCCCTTTGTGGTGGGTAAGAATAAATGAATTGAACAATTGATTTAATTGATTTAATTTAGCCATGTCTCCCCTTGAATGGGTTGGATTAAATATTATTTAAACTATACAATTAATTGATTTAAACTATACAATTAATTGATTTAAACATTTGCAGAATTATTTGATCATTTTGATTTAATTAATCCAAATAGATTTTATTTTAATTAATTCATTCTTTGTTCTTCAATTTCTTTATTTTCCTTTCTTGATTTTAGATTGACTTTTCTTTGACCAACTTAGGTTGTATACACCACCATTAATTGTTGATTTAATTTTGAGACTAAATTGGCTAGAACTAGGTGTCTCATATGGCATGAGTCAAAATATGTTACCATGTACCTCATTGGGAACTTTGTTCCACTTCAATGTGTCCCAGGTTTAAATTGGAGACAAGTCTTGGAGTTTTAGTGGGATATTCAAATCCCTGTCATCCCTGTTTGAGTTTTAGGTCTTTAAATGGTTTAGAGAGGTATAAAAAAAATGCTACCTCCATCATTTTGGAATTTTCTAATTCAATCAACCAATCATATCCAAAATTTTCAAGCAATCAAGTACTCCACATACGAGGAAATATTTTAATAGGTATTTAGAATTGAAGATAAGGAGTGAAGTCTAGATCAAGGAATTCATGAATGAATTCATGATCTTACTATCCAAGATCCAAGGTCAAGATGGTATTTATAATACCTACAAGCATCTTCATTAGCAATTCAACACTTGTAAAGGTATAATATCTTATCAAGCCTATGCTATTAAGATAACACTTTTCATTTATTAATAGAACACTTTTCATTTTATCCAATTTTAATTCAATTTATAGTTAATTCCTAAAAATGAGTTTGACCAAGGAAAACCCCTTTATCACAATATTTTTCTCATTTTAAGTGTGTAGGTGATAGATGGTGAAGCTACAAAATAAGTTACAGGTAGATCTAACAAGATTTTTAAAGTGGTATAATTCTCATTATAAATTATTAGGACTTAGGAACCTCCTAGGGTCTTTGGAAAGGAGGTCATTATGTACCCTCTAGGCCACCCCATTCCGATCATTCCAAACTCAAAATTGAATCACGAGTTAGTATCTACTTTAGATTTCTTAATTTGGTTTCAAAATTGAGTTTATGGACTGCATTCTATTTATATGCATGGTTTGCCTTATTTTCTCCCCATGTATTTCATTTTTCACTTTCTATCTTAGTTAATCAAATTTCAAGTCATTTAATCCTAGTGATTACCTGATGCATCCATTTTTTTCATCAAATTTTGTTGAGATTAATGTGTCTTGCATTCCCTATAATTTTGATTTAGATGTCTAGATATTATGTGTATGAATTTCTCATTTAATTCATTTAGATATCTAATTTCATCTTAATCTTATTTTGGTGAACCCGATGTCCATACATTTCCATTTTGATTTGGTGTCTATATCTGATTTTTATGTGACATTTTATGCATTTAGAAACCTTAACTTTCTTCCTTAGATGATTACATTTATATGGATTAAATTTTATGTGCAAACATGTGTTAATTTTTTTTTATAATGTATCTTGTTTCCTGTCAACTTAATGTATGCATATTCAATGATTAAATGATCAATTTATTAGTAACTTGTGTTGTTTATAAATTTCCTTTAGTCCTTCTTTGTGTATGATTATTATAAAATAGATTCCTAACTACAACATATCTATGAGAAGGATTTATATACTTATGGATTCCCTTGAAGACCTTGAATCCTCTATTATATTCCATGGGAATGTAGATGATACCTTTATGACTAACAATGACATAAGTACTATTGTTGAGCATCCTTATTCCTATTCTTCACATGATGCGGCTGAATCGATATGAGTCTCTCCTACCAAAGTACAAAATCTTTTGTGTAAATTTGAAAACCTTGATCATTTCTTAAGTCAATAGAATTTTGATAGTTATGCAATCCCCTTAGTTGAAATATTGAGGAATTTAATTCATAATGATGAACACAGTGTTGCATTATTGCATCACATATCCAGTCTTATTGGTGCAAATGTCAAGTCTATCAAAAGTTATGTCAAAATTTCCTTAATATTTCCAATCCTAATGTTAAAATTTTTAATCTTATTCCAACATCATTACCTAATGGGTAAAAATACAAACATGTGTCACACTTTTATAAAGAAAAAGGTTAACAATATCAAAACTGTTCAACTTCAATGACATAAAAGTGGCATTTTTGTTTAGAATTCAAAGATGATATAAACTAATGAAATGTGTTAAATTGGATGAATTTTATGCCTAATATTTTTAATATTTTTTTGAATAATAATTGATATTTAAAAAAAAAAAAATTAAGCCAATTTTCCAATTGTTGACAAATACTTAAAATCAAGGTGTCTAGTTCCCACTAAAAAACTATATGTAAATATTCTTTTTTTCCTCTAATTTAAAAAAATGTTATAGATGACATATCTATTTAGTGCATTAGAAAAGAAAAATTAGTTTTCAATGTAAATTTTCTTTGTTATAACAATTCAAACTCCAACTTTTCCAAAATCAACAATTTTTCTCTCACACCATATTTTCCTATCAAAACTATCCAGACCAAAACTCAAATTACATATTCTCAAAGAGGACTATCTCCTCTAGTGAACCAAATATTTTTCAAATTTTTCTGATACTATTTTTTTTAATTTTTGTTTCCAAATTAACATCTTCTCGAATGTTAAAATACATACTTGCACTATTTTGTAATTAAATAAATTACATCTAATAAAATAATGTAAAAATTATATTAGCATATTCTTATCTCTCACTTCTACAAAAGAATAAATTAAATTTTTCTAGAAAGTTGATTTTTGATGGAGAAATTAGTTATAGAAGTCAAATGTTTTATAATTCTGAAATTTTAGCTCATTTAGTTTCCACATAGGATACCACCTAAGGGGTTTTGGCCAAACTTGTTCTCACCAAAAATATTCTAGCCAAAATTGGTTCAGTCAAAACCCCATGAGTACATATTGTTAGGAATAACAATCCACCAACACAACTGAGAAGGGGGGGGGGGTGAATAAGTTATAAGACAGATTATTAAATTATAAAATTTATAAACCAAATCTTTAATCCAAATATGAAAAAATTAAATTTGACACCATAACACAAGAAATTGTTAGTGAGGAAACCTTGTTAAAGGTAAAACCTTGGTGGGAATTAGCACCCACAAATAATGTACTCATAGTATAGTATCCATGTTAAAATAGTTTTCCCTGTTAGGAGCTTATTATTGCATATAATACATAGCCCCTGTTAAAGGAAAGACCCTATTAGGAGTCAATAGTAACAATAGGGTCATTGCCTAGGCACACTTCCTAAAGAGAGTTATATCCACCTTTAGGACTCACTATCTGAAATATACATGCATAGAAGATATACAATCCAATGAAACGATTGATTTTAATTGGCTTTACTTGAACAGTTCCAATGAAGTTCTTCAATCTCAATCTCTTCTTTACATCTAGTAGACTTCACATACACAAGCTCACAGCTTCTGTATTACATACATTCATCCATACATACATCTTTTCATCAAGAAAAGAACTCTTATTTATACACTATTACAATAGACAATTAGGTCGGCCTGTAAAGAATTCCCCAATGTAAAAATAAATAAAAAAACCCTTGTTAAGATACACATGGTACATTACACAAGTAAACATCAATTAAAATTCATCAAGTATACTCAAGGATGTAAAATCCATGCTCACCATCTTCTAAATACATTACACAAATCTAGTCAACCACAAATATATCTTCACAAGATCACACACTTCAGCTGATGTCACCAGAAATACAATGACCCAAAAATCATACATAAAATTCTCCAACATGTCTTCTACCATGCTTTAAGCTCGCAAGTCACTACTTATTCTCGTATCCAAGTTATCTTAAAAATATAGAGACTAACTCTATCACAATTCTGTGTCACTATCTTGTACCCAATCTTCACTAGAATAATTGTAACCCTTGCAAATAATAACATTAAGCTATGTGGCCTTAGACATAAGATCATAGCTCATCCCTATAAACATCTCCATCCTTGTATACTCTGAAACATCTGTACATTGTCCATACACTTCAGTTAGTCATCAATGTAACGGTAATAACCATTTAGTCTTTCTTATTCTGAAACATATATTGACTTCAATGATTAAACATGAATGTCAACACCTCTTACTGAACCAATTTTGACAATCTCCCCCTTCGGCATTGATTGAAATATATGAGAAAATCCATTGATCCAAACGTATCCTTTCAATACAATCTTCTCAATATCCTCAATACAGTCTTCCCTTAATCTCTCCCTAAATAGTTAGGATTTTCACTGAATCTCTCCCCTTTGAAATCAATAGAAAAGGGTACCATACTTCTCTAACCATATCTTCATCCAGGTGAAAAATCACCCAAATCTATTATTTGTTGTTCTTTCGATCACTCCCCCTCAGGAGTAGATCAAATCATTAAGTCTAAAAAATGATATAACTTTGAAATCCACTAGACTAATGTAATCCTACATCAATTAATTCTCACAAGGAGGGGATCTCACCCCAAGCATAGCTCTAAGATACTCAAAGGCATCCTTTGGAAAAGGTTTTGTAAATATGTCAGCTATTTGTTACTTTGTACTGCTACACTCCAATCTGATCTCTTTCTCTGAAACTTTTCCCCTCAAGAAATGATATTTTATTGAAATATATTTAATTTTAGAATGCATAACTATATTCGTTGACATGTTCACTCTACTAGTGTCATCATAATTAATATCCACTAGCTCTTCAAAAGTTATGTTGGTGCTCAAAAATGATAGATTCACTTTTGGCCAACTGAGAGGTATAAAGGTGATGCACCACTTGATACCTTTGTAATTTCGGCTTAATCAAGCCAAGGTTGGTAGGCCTATATTAACCTTAAACAATCAAATTCTCTATGTCGCACAACTACGTACAAAAAACAAAGTTCCTCCAAAGGTGGTGAATGATCCTTGGAGGAAAGAAAGAAATCTCCTAATAATCTCTACTCTAAAAAGCTTGACTAAAATGGATTAAACTAAGGAATGAAAAGTAATGCTTTTGAAATAATGATTAAATAATCTACAAACTACAAAGTATGAACCAAATGACAATTTCCAAATAATGATTAGATCAGTGCCTTCTAAATACTTGGGCTATAGAGTCAGAAAACTTTCAATCCTACGTGCAATCGGAGACAGTTTTAAAAAACTTGCTTTAATAAGACAAGACTATCATCTCAAGGGCTTCCACTCAAATATAACTCAAACCAGATTACACAGTTAGTCTTATCAAATTTAACTATGTTCAAGAGACCGACAAAAACAAAGGAAGATTCATAGATCTTTCAGTTGATATTGAAACTGTATATTGATTTTGAGTTATAACATTCAGGGAATTTAACACAATGAAAAAATCTATAAAATAGAATATCTGAAAGACTAATTGAAAATATATAACTTATAACCAAAAATAAAAAAAATGGCACTTATGTTTATTGATGTTGAAAAATTGGTACATAAGAGTTCATAGTTGCAGTTGTAGATCCAAAACTATACAAATATGTGAAATTGTATTATATTGTATTGTCTTGTCTCTTTACATTATGTATATGTGTGTGTGTGTGTGTGTGTGTGTGTGTGTTTGAGTGGCTTTCACACCTCTTTAGGGTGAAAAGACATAACTCTTATTACAAATTATTTTGAAAAAACAATAAACTAACTAAAAATAACTACCTTACGTTTGGATTTGGCCTTGGCCAAAAATCAAAAACACCTCGCAAAAATCTAATATTTCTTTTGGAGATAGGAAATTTGATTTCCCAAACTGGGTCATTTTTAGATTTTTAAAATTCAACAATCTTTAGCCTTCTGTTGGCATCATCTTTGTAGCAAGTCAAAATTCCAACATTTTCTGAAAACTTCGATTAGTTAGTTATGTTTATTTGTGTCATATAGCTTCCTTTCTTTGATTTTTTTAGTATGGAGAAAATTTCTTCTTTATAATGGATTGGGACTTCTAAATTCTCAAAATTCAATGGCTCTTTATAGGGACGTATGCTCCCTATGAGCATAGCGAGATTCCAGCTATCTCTGAAGAAGCCAACCAAGTATCCACACTTAATCTAATGCAAAGTGAAATTGGGTGGCCCCAGGCCCCCCCAAAAAAGTGAACACTACTTCTTTCCTCTATCAAACACATAATTTTGATCATGTAATACTATGGATCTCCCTAATACGATGCTACCATTACCATGGACAATATTCATTTCTTTATTAACACGCTTTGACTTTTGTTTACCCTTAGAAAATTCAGCAGGTGCACTATACTCCTTGCTAAATAGAAGATCCCCATGCATTTGATCAACCCTACAAGTAACTAGATTAAGCTCTTCTGTGTGGATGTCTTTACGTACACAATCTTCCCTATACCCTAGATGTTGTTTCTCTTCACAAAAAATATTTGGAGATAGCTCACATTCAAGAACTTCATTCTTATCAAGAATTTGATCAGATAGGTTACTCGGATAATTTTTAGAACTAATATTCAACACATTCTCTTCATTATGTTTGTTTGATTCCATCTCTTCTTTACATGTTTGATACAACTTTTTCTCATAGGATGAGATAATGCATGTCTCACTTTCTAAATACAGTTCCCCATACATATTTTGAGCTTTATCATCTTCAAAATGATCACTAGGCTCACTGTCTCTATCATGATGTTGATGGACTTGATCTCATAGAAAATATTCTTCAAATAATATATTTGAGGATATAGAGAACTTGGGCATATATCCATGAGAGCTTTCATCTTAAACTTCTTCATGTTCATATGTTTTATGTTGTTCTATTTCATCTCCTTTATTTGATTCATAAAATTTGTCATCTTCTTCATCTATTACCCCCTGAGTATGTACTGATCCATCAACTTGTTTATCATGGTGAATTGAGAAAACAAATTGACCACTCTTCTCCACATATTTTTGATATTCCATGTCTAGTAAACATGAGATTTATTTTGTACTAAGAAGATCTTCTTCATCATCATGGTCATTAATACCTGTTTACATGCAAATCTCACTTCGTATAGATTCTTCTTCAATCTGGTCTGAATTTTTCTTCTCCATGTCATCACAAGTATTATTATGGCTCTCATGAATGGATGCTTCTTTATCTTTTGTATGACTAGTGCACTCATATTCCTCACCAAGATAATCTTCAAGCACAAGGCCTTGTTCCATCTGAGCATAAGCTTCCCTTTTTCTATCTTCATCATCTTCTTCTAATATATGTGCAAGGAAATTTACAGAAGGATAATATGATGTGATTCCATTTTTTTTACCTTTTTCATGATTTCTTTTTGTGAAGGCATAATGGTTGAAGGTATTTCTCGAAGAATGTTCACCATTCTTATCAGAAAATTTGCAGAAGACTCCCCTTCAAATATCTCCAATCTAAAAAATGCATCAAGTGGAGACATACTAGGATCCTCTTCCATGCTGAAAATTTGGTCTTCATACCGTTCATAGCACATGTTTTCTTCTTCACCATTGGCATCAAGAAATGTATAAAGAAACAATTTCTCAAACTGCCTCTGTGATGAAATACAATGTGAAGGTAATGTTTGATATATTTATTTTGCATTATCCCTTAATGACAAGGAAAATATCCTCATGGAATCACCCTCTATATCAATTTCATAATCATCAAGGAATGTGTAAAAAGAATCCAAATGATCAGAAGCTGATTTATTACAATTTCTATAAAATTTAGGAACCCTGTGTGCAAATTTTGAAAACCATTCATTTGTACTGCATTTAAATTCTATAAGATCTAAAGGCATGAAGTCAATAGGGATAAATATACTTATAAACCATTTCTTAAACATGGTAATAAACTTTCAATAATGAGATGAAATTTCATCTCCCTTCAGGATCTCCTCCCTCAGTCAAGTCAGTAACAGAACTTTTGAATAAATGGAGTCACTACCTTCTTATCTCCTTTTGAGTCTTTTCCCTCAATAGAGTCATTGACTAAAATTATTTATTAAATATATTCGCCACCTTCTTATCAGAAGGAAAATACTTACTATCTTCTAAGTCCTTTTCTCCTAGTAGAGTCTTAAATATATCACTAGAGCTTCTGGGTAAAATACAAAAATATTCTTTTGAACAACTCCCCAACAGAGTCACCAATTTGTTGGTGCCCAAAAATGATGGATTCACTTTTGGTCAACTGACAGGTATAATGGTGATGCACCACTTGATACCTCTGCAATTTTGGCTTAATCAAGCCAAGGCTGGTAGGCCTAAATTAACCTTAAATAATCAAATTTTCTATGTTGCACAACTACGTACACAAAACAAAGTTCCTCCAAAGGTGGTGAATGACCCTTGGAGGAAAGAAACAAATCTCCCAATAATCTCTACTCTATAAATATTGACTAAAATGGATTATACTAAGGAATGAAAAGTAATGCTTTTGAAATAATAATTAAATAATCTAAAAACTACAAAGTATGAACCAAATGATAATTTCCAAATATTGATTAGATCACTGTCTTGATTATTAACCTTTCTCAATAGATTTGGGCTTAGGAGCCTTCGGTGGCAAGGTGTTCTAATTTTCTATTCCCATCAAGACCTTTTCCATAACTTTCTGTGTCTCCCCAATTACTTCATCATATCTTCTTCTCATTCCTTTTACTAATCTTGTCTTGGTTATCAGTAAGGGTTTTAGTTCACTCAATAGTCTCTCCATCTCCTTAACAAATACAATAGGTAACATATATTCAATTGTTTGTTCTCTAATCACTTCATCTTCTTTATATGTTAATTTCTTCCTTATCTCCAATTTCTCATATAACTCCTTAGGTATGTACTACCTCCAATTTCTAACAAATTCTTCTTAAAAACAAGAAAATGATTAATTGCTATGTCTTCAATCAGAATTTTTTTAGATGCCTCATACATGTCATAATATTTATCCAAAGAAACAAGCTTCCCTTGGTTAATTATACTCTTCTCCAAATTTTTCTTTTCTTTCTTCCAAAGTTGTCTCACATTAGTGATCTTTTATTCAAATTTCTTCTCTTCTCCTTCTATCCTCTATTTCTTAGGAGGTGAGTCTTGTTTAGTGGACCTTGTGTTTCTTCTAGGCAATTTATTTTTTATCTCTTCCTGCGATGTATACTATGGTGGTGAAGGTTTAGATACATCAATTATAGTAGAAAGTGTACTGATTATCTTTGCATCTTTTGGAGGTGGAAGGGATGTTGCAGTAGTGCTTTCTATCCTAAAATCTCTCTCTTTCATCTTCTTTCTAACTTCTTTCTTTTCTTCTTTGGATATACCTTCATTGGCTGCTAAGTCATCAACTATATTCTCTACTTTCCTTTTCCTCGAAGCTCTAGTCAGTTCCTCCCTAATATTTACATACTTTTCCTCATAAGTAACCCAACTTTCCTATGATGAATCAACTTCTGAAGATAGAACATGTTCCACTTTCATTATCAAAACTGTATAACTAGCCTCAAAACCCAGTCGATAACACCACTTCTTTCTAGGTAGAACTACCTCAAAGCACACAAAATTAGTTTCAACCATGAAACAGATTGAGTCCTTGTATTTCTCTACTACTACCTCATGAATTCTCTCTCTTTCCTTCATCTCTCTCTATAATATTTTGATCATAGAAAACAATTCACTATCTACCCATTTTAAGTTTTGTCTCCTATAACTCTGGGAATTCTGATTACCAGTAGGTACATTATCTTTCAATTCTCTAGGGTGCATACCAATAAATTTTTGAACAATGTGGATGTACATATGTATCATCAAAGATCCAAATCTGAATCCCTTCAACTTATCTTTCTTGATCTACCTTACATTCTCCAAGAATTGTTGTGTTAGTACTTCACAAAGGTTATACTTGATGTTTTCCTTAACCATTTTGTAAGGCATTAAGATTACTTCTGCTGATACTGAATTGAGTCAGCTTATATAATGGAGTTTATAGCCTAAAATAATAGTAGTCAATCACACATATTATTGGAATATAACATTTATTGTCATCACTCTTCTATCCCACTACGAATGTGTTAGGGTTTCTACCATCTTCTTAGTGTTATAGCCTAATGTCATATCTTTCTTTCCTCTGTAAGTTTTCTGAATAGTATGAGGTGTCTCATTTTCTTATTTTGACTTAATAGGAGTAGTAGAAGGAGATGATGTTGGTCTCAGTACTAAACTCCTTGTAACTCTCTGAAGTGTAACCTCTTCCACTTCGACTTTAGTATCCTTTTCTCCTACAGCAGATGTGTCTGCTTCCTTACTCTCTATTTCCTTTCTAAGTTTTACCATCATTTCAGGTGTAATACCACTCATTTTTTCTATATTGTCAACTTTTTTCCTAATATTTACTTGGATTAAATGTGCTCTTAATTCATCTTGAATTTTCAATGATGACTCTTCATAAGTTCAAAACCTAGGTGTTCAAGTATCAATAGGTTTTGACAATAAAATATTAGCATTTATAGTGACTAGCTCAACATCAAATTCATACCCATAGCAGCTATCCAACATGTTCTAGGTTGCACTCCTTGCAACATATAGGTATCTATATCTACTAGAAAACATATATCATTTTTTAACTTCTCAACAATACCAGTTGGGATTCTTTCTCTTGAGTGCATTTTTCTTTGAAAATCTTTAAAGTAACCCCACATAACTGAATTAAAATAATTTCCTAAAGTTATTATGCATTTCTTAAGATACATTACTATCAGTCTATCCTTTGACCATGTAATAGAACCTATTCTAGGATAGTGATTCTGTAGGTAAAATAACATACAGGCCAGGAGTGTGTTAGGAATAATAGTCCACAAGACAACTGAGAGGGGGGGGTGAATCAGTTGTGATATAGATTATTAAAATTTAAACTTAATAAACCAAATCTGAAAATGTAAATGATAACACAGTAAATGCCAACACCATAATACAATATTTGTTTTTGAGGAAACTCTGTTAAAGATAAAACCCCGATGGGAATTAACATTCACAAATAATGCACTGGGAGTATCGTATCCCTGTTAAAAGATTTAGCCCTATTAGGATCTTGTTACAACATTATAGTACACAATCCCTGTTAGGAGACAGATCCTATTAGGAGTCAAAATAAATAGTAGGCTCACTGCCAAGCCACACTACCCAAAGAAGGTTAAATCCACCCTCAAGGATTCACAATCTGAACAAGTGTATAAAGAAAATATACAATCCAATGAAATGTCTGATAGCAACTCTCTTTGCTTGGTCAGTTCCAATGAAGTATTCTTGTCATAACCTCTGCTCTATATCCAGCAACTAAACAAGCCTCATAGATTTCACTTCTTCTCAAATCTCTATCACATCTTTTCAAAAGAAAAGATCACTCATATATACCCTCTTACAATAATTCATTAGGTCAGCCAATTAAGCTTTCCTAATACACAAATAATTAATTAGGTCAGCAAATTAAGGCTTTCCAATATACAAATAATTATTTGACCCCTTGCTAAGATACTCACGGTACCCATACCAAGTAAACATCATTTTAAACCCATCAATTATGCTTTTAGATCTACAATCCATGCTCATAATTCATATTACATGCTACATGTCTGAAGTCGGCCAATAAATAGGTCTCCTTTACAATACACGCCACAGCTGATGTCACCAATAACCAAACAACAATCAAACTCAACCCATTACTCCAACATATGTAGGCTATCCACCAGTAAGCTTGCATCATCTGAAATATCTTTGATAGAAAGATACACCAAAAACAAAGAGACCTGCTCTGTCTAGAATCACAGTTACAGTCTAGAAACTAGTCTTCACCAAATCAACTATAACATCCACATTATGCAACATGAATCCAAGAGACCTTACGAATAAGGTCAAAACACATCCTTCTTCATAAATCCAACTTCAATCATTCTGAATCATCCATATAGTGTCTGTGAACTTCTTCCATTCAAGTAGCCAGTCTTTCCTCTACAAAGAAATACATGTTGACATCAGTGAAAAAACATGAATATCAATAGCATGATCAGTAATAAAAAATGATAGAATCCAACACTCTCCCTCTTTGGGATTGATGGAAACATATGGGAAAATCCATATGCATCAACCCAAAAGTACTCTCTCAATACAATCTTCTCAATATCCTCAACATAAATCTCCCAACACAATAAGGATTTTCAGATAGATTCCTTCCCCCTTTGGCAGCAATGGAAAATAGTGACATAACTCATCTGTAGTCTTCTGTAAGGTGTAGCTTTTTCAAATCTTCATTTTCAATTAGCCAGGTGCAAGATCACTCGAATGTGCTCCATTGTATTCTCCTGCGATCACTCCCCTTGAGGAGTAGATCCATACATCAAGTCCAGAAAGTAATATAGCTCTGAGAACCACTAGAATGATGCATGTCTGCATCAATTAATTACCACTGGGAGGGGCCATCACCCCAAGCTTTCTTCTAAGATATTCAAAATCATCTTTTGGAAAAGGTTTAGTAAATATATCTGCTATTTGTTCCTTTGTGCTAAAGTATTCCAGTTTAATTTCCTTCTCTTCTACCTTCTCCCTCAAGAAATAATACTTAATGGAAATATGTTTTGTCTTTGAATGCATCACAGGATTCTTTGACATGTTTACTATGCTAGTGTTATCACAGTGGATAACCACTAGTTCTTCGAAAACTATCCCAATGTCCTTCAACATTTGTTTCATCCAAACAACTTGTGTATAATTTATTGCAGTAGAAACAAACTCTAACTCAATAGTAGATTGAGCAATATAGTTATGCTTCTAACTCAACCAAGAAACCAGCTTTTCCCCAAGGAAAAATGCACCACCACTTGTTCTTTTTCTATCATCTACATTTCCTGCCCAATCAATCTCAGCATAAGCCTATAAAGAAAAATCTTCTGATTTTTCATACCACAATCCATATTCTATAGTTCCTTTCAAATATTTGAAAATTCTTTTTACAGCATCAAAGTGTGTATCTTTAGGATCTTCCTGATATCTAGCCACAATTCCAACCGCATTTGTAATATTTGGTCTAGTGTGAGTTAGATATTGTAGACCTCCAATCATCAATCTGTACTTGGTCTGTGCAACACTTTGAGTCTCATAATTATTTGTCAATACTCTGTCGAGAATTACTATTACAGTCCAGAAACCAGTCTTCACCAAATCAACTATAACATCCACAATATGCAACATGAAGTCAGCTGACCTTAGGAATAAGGTCAACACACACCCTTTTGCATAAATCCAAATTTGATCGCTCTGAATCATCCATATAGTGTATGTGCGCTTCTTCCAATCAAGTAGCCAATCTATCGACTCCACAAAAATATATGTTGACATAAGTGACAAAACGTGAATATCAACAACATGATCAGTAATCAAAACTGATATCATCCAACACTCTCCCTCTTTGGCATTGATGGAAACATATGGGAAAATAAAAATGCATCAACCCAAAAGTACTCTCTCAATACAATATTATTAATATCCTCAACACAAATATCCCAAAACAATAAGGATTTTCACCTAGATTCCTTCCCCTTTGGCAGCAATTCAAAATAGTTCAATAACTCATTTGTAGTCTTCTGTAAGGTCTAGCTTTTTCAAATAATCATTTTCAATCAGACAGGTGCAAGATCACTGAAATTTCCTTCATTGTATTCTCCTGTAATCACTCCCCTTGAGGATTAGACCGACACATCAAGTCTAGAAAGTAATATAGCTCTGAGAACCACTGGACTGATGCATGTCTTAATCGATTAATTACCACTAGAAGGGGCCATCACCCAAAGCTTTCTTCTAAGATATTCAAAAGCATCTTTCGGAAAAGGTTTAGTAAATATATTTGCTATCTGTTCCTTTGTGCTAATGTATTCTAGTTTAATTTCCTTCTCTTCTACCTTCTCCCTCAAGAAATGATACTTAATGGAAATATGCTTTGTCTTTGAATGCATCATAGGATTCTTCGACATGTTTACTGTACGAGTGTTATCACATTGGATAACCACTGGTTCTTCAAAAAATATCCCAATTTCCTTCATCATTTGTTTAATCCAAACAACTTGTGTACAATTTATCGTAGTAGCAACATACTCTAACTCAGTAGTAGATTGAGCAATATAGTTGTGCTTCTTACTCAACCAAGAAACTAGCCTTTCCCCAAGGAAAAATGCACCACCACATGTAATTTTTATGTCATCTACATTTCCTACCCAATCAGCCTCAGCATAAGCCTATAAAGAAGAATCTTCTATTTTTTCATACCATAATCCATATTCTATTGTTCCTTTCAAATATATGAAAATTCTTTTTATAGTAGCAAAGTGTGTCTCTTTAGGATCTTCCTGATATCTAGCCACAATTCCAACTGCATTTGTAATATCTGGTCTAGTGTGAGTTAGATATTGTAGACCTCCAATCATAGATTTGTACTTGGTCTGTGCAACACTTTGAGTCTCATCATTATTTGTCAATTTGTGTCCAGTCACCATAGGTGTCCCAACAGGTTTACAATCTTCTATTCCAAACTTCTTCAGCATTTCCTTAAGATACTTGGTCTGAGATATAAAAATTCCTTTCTTACTCTGATTAATTTGTAAACCAAGAAAAAATTTCATCTCCCCAATCATTGAAATTTCAAACTCATTCTCTATTTCTTTAGAAAATTTCTTACTCATTTTATCATTGCCTCCAAAAATTATATCATCAATAAAAACTTCTATAATTAAGATTCCATCTTCATCAGTTCTTAAATACAAATTACTGTCTGTATTACCTTTTCTGAAACCAAGATGAAGTAGATATATGTCCATCCTTGCATACCATGCCCTTGGTGCTTGTTTCAGTCCATACAGTGCCTTATTCAATTTGCAAACCATGTTTTCATCATCTGTCAAAGGAAAACCATCAGGTTTCTCAATCTACACTTCTTCTTCTAGATCACCATTCAGGAATGCTAACTTCACATACATCTGATATACTTTAAAGTCTTTATGTGCAGCACAAGCAATAAATAATCTCTTAGCTTCCAATCTAGCAATAGGAGAAAATGTTTCTTCATAGTCTATGCCTTCTTGTTGTGAGTAGCCTTTACATACCAGTCTTGCCTTGTTTCTTACCACTATTCCTTCCTCATCCATTTTTTTCTTTCTAAAAACCCATTTAGTACCAATCACATTTTTTTTCTGAAGTTTTGGAACCACTTCCCAAGTATTGTTTTTCTTTATCTGATCAAGTTCTTCGTCTATATCTTTAGTCCAATATTCATCTCTACATGCTTCATTAGTAGTCTTTTGTTCAACTTGAGAAATCAAGCAAATTTCATCTCTAGCTTTAGATCTAGTCATCATCCCTTTGTTTGCATCACCAATAATTTGATCTTCGGGATTGTTCCTCTTGACATACCTTGGTGTTTTTAATGTCTTTGTAGCTTCAGAATGTTATTCTTCAATCTCATTCTTGATCATCAAGGGTTCTTCAAATTTAGCAACAACCTCTTTTGTTTCTGTTATCTGACCACAATCATATATCCTTTCCTGAATCTGAAACTTTTCATCTATCATCACATTGGCACTTTCAATCAACTTTCTCAATCTCAGATTGAAACATTTATATGTTTTACTCTTAGTGTAATAACCAAGAAAGATTCCTTCATCACTTCTAGCATCAAACTTTCCTATCTCATCATCTCTCCTGATATAACATTTACTACCAAATATTCTAAAATATTTTACAATAGGTGTATGATAAAACCATAATTCATAGGGTGTTTTACTTGTACGTTCTCTGATCTGAATTTTGTTCAAGGTGTACACAATAGTGCCAACTGCTTCTCTCCAGTGAACATGTGACACATTTCCTTCCAGCAACATAGTTCTAGTAGCATCTAATATAGTTTTGTTTCTTCACTCTGCTATCCCATTTTGTTGTGGAGTTCTAGGAGCTGATGTCTGTCTATATATTCCATGCTCTTCATGGTATGAATTGAATAATTCTGATGTGAATTCTCCACCTCTGTCGGATGTCAAACATTTTATCTTCAAACCAGATTCATTCTCAACTTTTTCTTTAAATAACTTGAACTTTTCGAATGCTTCATATTTCTCTCTTAGGTATGTAACCCACATCAATATATAAAATTCATCAACAAAAAGTATAAAGTACCTTTCACCATAGTATGATCTTGTTCTTGTAGGACAACACAGATCTGTATGCACCATTTCCAACTTCCCTTTCATTGAATACACTTCTCTCTTGAAAGTGATTCTATTTTGTTTCCCCATAACACATTCTCTACACATAGTGTTAGATGGTTTCACAATTTTAGGTAGATCTCTTACTGCATTAGTTGTACTTTCCTTCACAATGTTATCAAAGTTAACATGACAAAATCTTTTGTTCCATAACCAGCTGTCATCAGCCTTCACAATAAAAAAGAACCTTCAGATGTATTCAATTCAAATACATTACCGCTAGATTTAGTACCATATGCTATCAAGTCTCCAGTTTTACTCTTGATAGAACATTTCCCATTAATCAAATTCAATTGATAACCCTTGTCTACTAGTTTTCCAATGCTCAACAAATTATGCTTAAGTCCATCAACAAGTAATACATTCTCAGTGTTAGTCTTTCCATCCAAAGAAATATATCCAACTCCAACAATAAGTTTAGGAGTATTGTCACCAAATCTAACAACACCACCATCATGTCTCTTCAAACTTACAAACTTTTTTTTATCTCCTATCATATGATGTGAACAACCACTATCTATAACCCATTCAGATTTATTTTCAACACAGGATACTAAAGATTTTTATTCATGCATAGGTTCAGTATCCTTAATAGAAATAAATCCAATTTCATCATAGTTACCATCATCGTCATCAGATATTCCCTCACTAGAATAATAACATTCCTTGTCTTTTGAAAATTTAGACTTGAAAAACTTAGGTTTGTGCTTTGGAATTCTTGTAGGACATCTAGATGCAAAATGACCAATCTTGTTACATGAAAAACACTTCAAAGGTAATTTGCATTCAAATTTACCCTTACCTCTCTTTTATCTTCTAGCAATCAATGCAACAACTTCATCTAGCTTCCTTTCTTCTTCTTGTATTTGTTCCCATTCATCAGCATAGGCTCCAAGTTCTTCTCTTAAATCACAACTATGTGTGCTTACATTTCCAGGTAAGACCCTTTTGTTCTTATGCACAGTCACCTTGAATGCTGAGTCAACTTTAGGTAAAGTGTCTCCCAATTCCGTGGCCTCAAATGTAGTTATCTTTCCAATCAACATCTCTCTGGTGAAGTTCGGTGTCAAAGGTATGATCTCCTATATAGCTTGAACTTTGGTTCTATAAGAAGGTGTCAAAGATCTAATTATTTTTGCAATCACTACTTCCTCACTATAAGTTCCTCCAGAGTTACTAATACCAGTAACCACTTCAGTAATTCTTTGTCCATATGCTCTAATTTTCTCATCTTCTCTCATCTTTAGTGATTCCATCTTTGTCTTCAGTTTTGTAGCTTTGCCTTCTTATTAAAATTGTCTCTAATATACAATGCTTCCAATCTTGACCAGATCTCATGTGCAGAATCCAAGTCCTTTACTTCTATGAATTCACCTTCTGAAAGTGCACTAATCAAAGATTCCCTTACAACCATATTACATGAAAATAACTTCTTCTGATCTTCAGTAGCCTTCTCTAATTCATCCTCAGTCGCTATCTTTTCATTCTTCTTTGTGATCATCTAGTAATCAATTCCTAGACATAGAAAATGTGTTGTCATCTTGTTCTGCCAGCTATCAAAGTTTTCAGGATCAAACTTCGCACTATCCTTCATGTAGTAAGTCATCTTCAAGATCACCTCAAGCTGTTAAAATTTTTGTCTGAGGACCACAAGCTATGATACAAAATTTTAGGAATAAAATTCCTCAAAACAACTGAGAGGGGGGTGAATCAGTTGTGATATAGATTATTAAATTTTAAACTTTATAAACCAAATCTGCAAATGTAAATGCAAACACCCTAACACAAAAATTTATGTCTAGGAAACCTTGTTAAAGGTAAAACCCTGGTGGGAATTAACACCCACAAATAATGTATTGGGAGTATAGTATCTCTGTTAAAATATTTATCCCTGTAAGGAGATTTTTACAACATTACAGTACACAGTCCCTATTAGGAGATAGACAATGTTAGGAGTCAAAAGAAATAGTAGGCTCACTTCCAAAGAACACTTCCCAAAGAAGGTTAAATCCACCCTCAAGGATTCACAATCTAAACAAGTGTATAAAGAAAATACACAATCTACTGAACTATCTGATAGCAACTGTCTTTGCTTGGTCAGTTCCAATGAAGTATTCTTCTCATAAACTCTTCTCTACATCCAGCAGCCAAACAAGCCTTGCAGCTTTCACTTCTTCTCAAATATCTATCACATCTTTTCAAAAGAAAAGATCACTCATATATACCTTCTTACAATAATTCATTATGTCCGCGAGTTAAGCTTTCCTAATATACAAATAATTAATTAGGTCGGCTGACTAAGGCTTTCCAATATATAAATAATTATTTGACCCCTTGCTAAGATACACATGGTATCCATAACAACTAAACATCATTTACAGTCCATCAATTATGCTTTCAGAACCACAATCCATGCTCACAATTTATATTACACGTTACAGGTCTGAAGTTGGCCAACAAATAGGTCTCCATCATAACACATGCCACAGATGACATCAGCAGTAACCAAACAACAATAGAAATCAATCCATTACTCCAACATATGTCGGTTGTTCACTAGTAAGCTCACATCATCTGAAATATCTTTGATAGAAAGATATACCAGAAACACAGAGACCTGCTCTATCTAGAATCACACTTACACTCCAAAAACTCGTCTTCATCAAATCAACTGTAACATCCGCAACATGCAACATGAAGTCAAGCAACCTTAGGAATAAGTTCAACACACATCCTTCTGCATAAATCCAACTTTAATCATTTTGAATCATTCGTATAGTGTTCGTACACTTCTTCTAGTCAAGTAGTCGGTCTGTCCTCTCCACAAAAATATATGTTGACATCAGTGACCAAACATGAATATCAACAACATGATCAGTAACCAAAACTAATATCATCCAACAAAGTGATCCATATTTGAATTATTTCTTCTTTTCTTTTTTGATCTTCTCCATGTTCACCAAGAATTGACTCCTCAACATCTCACAAAGATCATATTTTACATCTTCCTTCACCATATTGTATGTAGCATGAATAACTCAACTAGGCACATTATTCAAATGACTAGACTCATATACTCTGTAACCTATCACCAATGAAGTGTATCTCACTTCCTTGTCAATTATATCCTTGATATTCATGTCTCTATGATCCTATTTGGATTTGGTTAAATGAGTAACCAAATTTACAAAAATAGTTCATAGATTAGGTGCTTCACCGGTCGCACAAAATCTAGTAACTCTATTGATTAAATCCTTTGTAATCTTGTGAGGCTTTTCCAGCCAAACGAATTGATCATGTACTCTGCACAAAACATATCTTATCTATTTTGGATGAAAATTGTCTGGTATCTCAGCCATATAAGTGAAACATTTATGAACCAAATGCATATGCTCGTCTTTCACCTTCACATAATCGCTTAGTTTAATAAATTCATTATAGATGTCATCAGCTCCAAGTTCTTCCAATGTGTAGTGTATGTACAAATGAATGTCTTTTGTTAGCGATACACCATAGGTTTTCAAAGATAGGGCACCCATTCGATCATCTTAATTTGCCTTCATCATTTTCAACATAAATACGGGTCTTGGCTTATCAATTATATCGACCAAAATTAGAGTATCCATAATGATAGCAATTCCTGCAAATATCTTTGTCATTTAATATTATAACTTTGACCTCACTGGTTCGTGTACTTTGACAACCGATAGAATTTCTTGTGCAAAATCTTAGTCCACAAACAAAAATAGTTCTCACTATAGAATGTACAAAAAAATGCTCTTCAGTAATCTTCGTTAGGCTGTAAAATGATAAAAGAGTTTACTTTCTCATCTTTATAACATAACACTCATTATATACGCACAAACACTTTATCTTCACTAACCATCAATAAGTCACAAATATGCATCTCAAAATTCATATGAATCTTACCGCTCGTGAATTTAGGGGTTCGGTAAATGACTTGGGTTTAAGTGCTCCCCCTAAGAAAATAATGTGCATAGTTCCCTAATGGATTCTCCACATTTGTTGGACTTGTGGATTAATTCTCATTTAATTCTAAAGAATTTGATTCTCTTTTTCTCACCCATGTCTTCTTCATACCATTTATTATTTCATCATTATTAACAGTTTCCTTACCTTTGGCATTTTCATCATTGTACACCTGTTGACCTTTAGTACAATTTCTTGTTCTACATGTCCTAGCAATATAACCAACCTTTTTATAAACATAACAAACCATACCTATTGTATTCTAGGGTCCAAAATTATCTCTTAATGACCTTAATTTGTAATTCATAGCCACATATCCATAGTTATGACATTTGGAATAAGTACTATCTGACCGATTGCCTTGAATGATAGGTTTGTGACTGTTGGTCATATTACCACTAGCTATTGATTCTTTCCCTGCACTCATTATCTCTATGTCCAAAATTTTTGCAATAGTAACAAAATCTATTATATGTATTAGATCTAGCATTGTAGTTATCAGTTCTTCAATAGGAGATTTTTGATCTAGAAGTAGAACCTCTTTGTCTAACATTTGGACCAATCGGTTTAAACAAACATACCTTAGCAGTATGAGCTTCATTATGGCAATTAAAACATACCATTTTATACCTTCTCTTGTGATTATTATTGATTACCTTGTGTGTAGATTTTGTTTTTTCATTGATGTCCTTAGTGCTAGACGATTCAACAACTTCAAAGTTTGCAAAACCTAAGCCTTGTTTCTCTCCATTCATCCTTTGCCTTCCAATTTGTTCATCAAGTTTAGCAGAACTCTTTTTGAATTTATCTAATAGATTGTTTGCAACCTTGAAATATTATTTTAATTTTTCATTCTCTTTCCTTATTCCCTCATTCTCTCTTTCAATATCAGATTTATCTTCATTTGTATCATGTAAGTGTTACTTAAATGTAGAAATGTCTTGCTCTTATCTGAATAGTTGCTCCAAATTTTTTGTTTGGGTTTCATCTATAACGTTTAGGGAATCTTAAAAAATTTTCTTGGCATCATTAGCAACTCTCCTATTTCCAATTTATTCAACCATCCTAACAGATTGAATTTCAAGCTCTCTTTTCAGGTTTTCCACTTCTATTTTGAGTCCACTATTTTTATCCATCATATCTGCAAGTGTTTCTTCTGATGCTTCAGATAAACAACCTTCAAATAGTTGTTCAATATATTCTTGGCTTTCACTCAATTTCTCAGCAAGCTCTCTCCTCTTAGAAAGGGAATTATTGAGCTTTTACTTCAGTTCATTTATATCTTTCCTTGGATCCTCAAGTTTCTTTTCATACTTGTATCTATCCATGTTGACTTGTAGGGATCTTTTCCTCAAGTGGTTAGGCTTAATATCAGGAGGACGGAAGAGCCCTGATACCAATTCTTGGAGATCATATGACTGAGAGGGGGGGGGGGTGAGTCAGTACAAATAGGTAATGAACAAATTCAACCACCAATCTGATTAACCACATTAGCAACTTCCAAACCACAAATCAAAAGATTGAAGTAAAAAAAATAGTAAACAATATCATGCATCCAAAAACTTAACACACATAAAATATGTATTTTTATTTTGGATCCCTGTTAAAGGGAAAAAACCATGGTGGGGATGACACCCACAAGCCCAATACTGCAATAAATGAGTTTGCCCCGTTAGGAGCTACAAATACCCTTTCTGAGGGTTCACCTTGTTAGGAGTGACTAGTAGAATGTTAGGAGTACAATTAGATCATCTATGATCTACCTCGCTAGAGGATTTCAAACCTTAATAAAGAAGCTACCCTATTAAAGGATTTACAAATAAGAACTTGTTAAAGTTCACCCTACTAGGGGATTTGACCTGCTACAACTGTTAGGAAAAAAACAAGATTGTTGATCTATATAATAACATTGATTTCCTATCCAATCCTTTCAGCTTATTTCCTTCCTCACGCTATACTAATTACTACTCCTTCGATTCATGACTAACCAATCTAAACAATACGATCAAAAACCTAAATCAAATGATTTAGTGCTCCTTAAATAGGCTGTTATTAGGTCACACAACACCTAGAATTTTCCACCACAGTCAGATCAAATAATTATCCAACCTCCTCGTAATCAGCATCAACAACATCCAATATGTCTTTCTAAAATGTATTACCATTGTTAGAATTACTGTATCAACCTTAGATCTGTTAGAGTATTATTTCATTTTTACTCTAGTTGCTTAAGCGTCTCTTAGGTGTATTATTAATTAATTCTTAATTAATAATGCGCAACCTAGTATTTACCTTTTAGGGTTTCGTTCACCTTTATAAGGTCAAACTTTGTATTTGTCTTTCATTAATTCAGATTATAATTTCGCTCTCACTTTCTGAGCAACTTCTGAGTTCTTCAGCTTTTTCGTCTTTGTGCTTCTACTTTGTATCAGGTTCTTGCATGCAGGTGTATTTGGGGTCTGTGGATTTGCATGTTTGCAAAATCCTACATGGTATCAGAGCCGCCCTGCTGCTGTCTGGTTTGAAGATATTTGAAGCCGCAATTTGAAGAAGTCAGTCTTAGCCTCTCTGGGGTTTTCTAGAGTTTGTTTGGCACTTTGAAGGAGGCACGAACTTTTGGAGCAGATTGAGAAGAAATGAACACCGCCATTCCGCTCAGAAGGCCCGGGAGAGTCGAAATCACATAAGACTCGACCAGTTTAGCCTTCGGGAGCACAGGCCAATTTTCCTGGCCTCCAAGGGCCGTACGGTACAGATTTCGAAGAAAAAAAAAACAAAAAAAAAATGTTTTTCTTTGAAAAATGCGCCGCAGCCCGAGCGCCGCCAGCGCGCCGCCCGAGCGCAACCAGCGCGCAGCCTGGGCGCAGCTCATCCCGCGCCGGCCACCTGCCGGCCACCGGCCCACCACCCCGGCGAGCGCCGCTCCCCAGCGGCTCACCCGCCACCGTTTGGCCGCCCGGGTGCCACCAAATCTCAGCCGGGCCGCCACCCCAGCCGACGGTGACCACCCAGCCGCCACCGGCCTGCCAACACCTGCGCAGGACTGACGTCACGGTGACGTCAGCTGCCGGGATATTTTTTTCCGGTGACATTTTAAATTTTCCGGCGAGTTTTAAATTTTTCGGCTGCTGGTAAATATTTTCCAGCGACTATGACGGCCGTCAATTTTAGCCCCGCAGACTGGTGACGGCCGGTTGACCGTCAAATTTAACACAGTCTCTGTGTTTTTCCAGAGAGCATTGTTTCGGTGGGGCAGTTGGTTTTTTGCCCATAACTTGGGCATCCGGTATCGTTTTTTGGAAAACAAAATATCACCGGAAAGGTGTTTCCGAGCCGAACATGATGGTGCTGGTCTTATTTTCTGATTTGGCCATTTGAGTTCCTGTTTTCAGCATCAAAGTTGCAGCTTCTGTTTCCCTCCTCCTTGCGCCAGGTTTTGATCTAAATGGAATAAGGTCAGATTTCTCAGTTGTTTTTTCATTTAGAAGAGTTATCATGGGTTTCTCTCCTCACCCTTCTGTTGTTATTTTGGAACGGGGTAATTATGAATCATGGGCAAAGGGTATACTTACACATTGTAGGTGGCTTAATTTTTTGCCTTATTTGTATGATCTCATACCTGAACCAGCCACTGCAGAGGGAAAAATAGCATGGGGTTTTATTAGAGATCACATAG
>MU227624.1:689440-704978 GCA_018584345.1 Thuja plicata | reverse complement strand
ACCATTGTGCCAGGAGTTTCTTCATTCTGGGGGGACTTTGGTGTCTCATCCCTCTCTCATGGGGGGGCTGGTTGTACTTATGGTCTTGAGAGAGTCTCTTGAGCCATTTCTTTTCTGCATCCTTCTACCTCTTTTTGGAGAGGGGTTTTTCCCATTTGGTTTTCTTCTTTGTCTCCGGTTTACAGAGATTTCCTTGTATTAGGTACTTGATCAGGCCTTGTTGCCGGGACCCATTTCTTGCTTTCTTAGTCTTGCTAGGTCTGCTTTCTCCCTGCGTTCAGCTTAAGGGGGGGTGTTAGAGTGTTATTTCATTTTTACTCTAGTTGCTTAAGCGTCTCTTAGGTGCATTATTAATTAATTCTTAATTAATAATGCGCAACCTAGTATTTACCTTTTAGGGTTTCATTCACCTTTATAAGGTCAAACTTTGTATTTGTCTTTCATTAATTCAGATTATAATTTCGCTCTCACTTTCTGAGCAACTTCTGAGTTCTTCAGCTTTTTCATTTTTGTGCTTCTACTTTGTATCAGGTTCTTGCATGCAGGTGTATTCGGGGTCTGTGGATTTGCATGTTTGCAAAATCCTACAAGATCCACCGCCTTAATCAGATTAACATAAGACTTTGATCGGTGATCAGATAGGTAAACTGCCTTCACACTCAAAAGATAATTCAATCAAAACTTGAGATAAATTGTTGCGGTTGGAATCATGGATTCCAAATACAATATACATACTATATCTCTGAGCGCAACATCTGAATCATTCCTTAATTTGACCGTTACCACAATATGTATCAAATATTGTTCTTCTTGAACGCTAGTCAACATACATAGTTGATCTTCCCTTTACCTATCATGTATAGTTTTTACCGATCACTCTAATCATGATGACTGAATGCATTTTCATTAAAGACAACCAATTATATATCCACTCATGCCCGCTCGACATATCTCCTCCAAAACTATCCTAATGCAAACAATTTGTGGAACTAAACACATGATATCTAAATTTTACAAAACTAAACATCCCATTAACCACTAATAGGTATGCTATAATATCTAGCACACTTGTGCCATATCATTTTAATTCATTTGCATCATGTATATGATGGTTATTATCATATTTATATTCAAAATATTGTAAAAATCAAGGGGAACCATTTAAATGTCTACCCTCTCCA
Organism: Thuja plicata; assembly: GCA_018584345.1. NCBI lineage: Eukaryota > Viridiplantae > Streptophyta > Pinopsida > Cupressales > Cupressaceae > Thuja > Thuja plicata. Next base: position 703,797 of record MU227624.1, on the reverse strand, counting down.
TAACAAGTAACAAAATTAATTGACTTGAGGTCCAAATATGCACTTATGTTAATACTATAAGAAATGAACTTGAAAAAAGAATGCAGAAATCAAATCCTAAATATATCAACTTCAATACAAATCTCAATTTGGACTCACTATGTTGATTGGTAGATGAATTATATATGTGGATCTAACTGAATAAGATAACTCTATATTTGGTTGATAATGAATAATGATAAAATTGATTTGCATAAAGAGTGATTGTGTGAAAATAGTGAAGGAATGACTATTTATATATTTCTTCAAAGAAAAATAAATTGGACGTTTGAAGCTAAGACTAGATACTTAACTGAATTGATTATTGGGTCTATTTGAGAGATTAAACATTTTCTATTTTAGAATCATGAGAAGATAATTACAAAAGTTTACTTGTATGTCAATAAATAAATGAGACAATGTAGTCTCTATTTGAAGACAAATTAACTTGTAACAGATAAAGAAGTATCTAATCAAACAATGAAGTTAATTATTGACAAGATAGTAATGGTTATATTTTTTTATTTAATTTTTTTTTTGCATTATAAATTCCTTATTAGAGGTATGACTTAATTTGCGAGGTTAAAAATGCAATTTTTTATATTAAAAATAGATAATTAACTCTAAAAATCAGCATGTCATCTACATACAAAAGAACAACTAATACATAATCATCAATACATTTAATACAAACATATTGATCGTTTCCACTTCTAATAGAGCCCAAATTTAAAATAGATCTCAAATAATATTTTATTCATCAGCATAATTACATTAAAACATAAATATATTGAATAATACCACTTTTGATAAAGCCCGAGTTTAGCTTAAAACTCAACGAATTTTTTATTCATTAGAGTAATTACAATAACATATCCGTATCGATATACATAGAACAATCTCAATGATTGTTCTATCAAACTGAGAAAATATTTGATGGCAAACTCAAATTATTGTCATCTCACAGCTAACTAGAGTTTATTGACAAGGAACTATGACAGCAAGTTGTGACTCGTTACGGCTACACTAGTTATGTTATTGACATATTCTAACAAAATGTCCATTCTTTGGAGAACCATTTCAATTCTAACCCCCTGATTCTATTTTTACTCAGGCCTTCCCTGCTAAATAATTTGCTTCCCATATCTTGTCTTGTTCAAATCCTTGGGCACATTTCGAATAATGCTTTGCTATCATTTGAGGTACCATACACACATGTAGCAATTACATTTCTCCTCTCTCTATTTGGATGATCAATTGCACTCCTTCGAAGATTACTCTGAGTGCTTTGTCGAAAGTTCCTTTTGCCTCTTATTTTAGTACCTTATCCTATCATGAATACTATAATAGTTCATTTTTAAATGATGGCAAGCTTGAAACATTAGTATATAAGTGGAAACTAAAATTAAACTCAAAATTCTTCATTTACAAATATTGTCTTTATTTTTAACCATTTCTATGTACCTCATGCATGACCCTTGCTGGGTAGGCTAATATTTATATAGAACATAACATCTACTTCTCTCTCTATTTGGATGATCATTTGCACTCTCTGAATATTAGTCTGAGTTTTTGAAAGAATGTTAGTTCTCTCTCTTTTCTAGGATGATTACTATATTTGTTCCTTTTCAAATGATGACAAACTTGAAACATTGGGTAAGGGTATTTTGTATTCTTGATAGTAAAAATAGTTGGTGTAGGGCGGCTCATTTCAAATTTTACATGTTACAATATTATCATAATTATGGATTCCAACATATATTCTTTCCTGTTATTGTTTTAAAATAAAACGCAACATATTGTAAGTTAAAACAATTTGTGTTCTATTTACATATAAAAGTATTATTTTTTGATATCTCAACTCACAATTAGTACACTATCAGATAACCCTTGAAGCATTTAGGGTGCAAGTGCCAATTATATTATAATGACCATAAGTACATATACACACCTATATAGTAAAGGTGGTTGGTGTGTCATAAATACTTTTATTTTTGGTTTTTTCATATGACTATCTATGTACATATATAAAGGTTTAATACAACTCTATAATTTTTTAGCATATATCTATTAATTTCATATTTTAAATATTAAAATAATAGATATTTATACTAATTTAATAAGTGTGTTACAAACTTCTTAAGTTGAAATCTTATTATGAGATTTAATTTAATTTATTTGGGGAATGACAATAATTTGGACTTAATGTGAAGTAAACAAAGTGAAAAGTTTGTAATATTTGATGATTATTTTTTTAATAATTCATATTCAACCTTAGATCATTCACTAGTCACATCCATAATTACATACTTTCACTGGTTAAAGATAATAAGAGTTATATAAGAAATGAAAAAAGTTGTATAAAAGTTTCATGTTTAACATAGATGTCAAATGATTATTTATAAGAAAGACTCAATTATTTTCTTAGCATATATTTGTTAGATTCATATTTTAAATAAATAAATAAAATAGATATTTATATTAGTTTAACAAAAGTGTCTCAAACTTCATAGATTGTAATCGTATTGTTAGATCTAATTTAATTTTAATGGGAATGACAATGATTTATTTGTAATTAATGTGAAGCAAAAAAGTGAAAGGCACATATAACGAAAGGTAAATAAATAGATTTTGATTATCAATATTTTGAGATTCAAATTCAATCTTAGATCATTCACAAGTCACATCTATAATTACATACTTTAACTCATTAAAGATATAAGATCCATATAAGCAATAATAAAAGTTGTATAGAAGCATTATGTTCAACATAGATGTCAAATGGTTATTTATATGCAAGACTCAGATATTTTGGAATATTACGCATGTATTTAATGAATATATATACGTATGATGTCTCATCAACATTCAATCAAAATGTACACATCAAACACACGATTGAGATAAATGTATTTTTATGCATACTTGTTTTTTATTAAGGTAACAATAGGTTTTGAAGGGGCCTTGAAACCCTTTACATAGCACCAAAATGATAGACAATAAAGGACAAAGGTAACAACAAACTGTCACATATGATAGAAGACCAAAAGAGGGCTAAACCCCAGATTAATCGTATGATATCATTACAAAACATCAAAACAACAAGCTACAAAAATCTTCCAGAAGACAGGTAACAAAAAACTTCCAGCAATCCAAAACATTCCAGCAAAGAAGCTAAACAACTGCCATATGATCCTCCAGCATCTAAACTTCAACCATCTGCAACTCCATGCTCTGGATCAAATCCCACAACTTATTGATATCTTTGTTCTGAACTTCGGCTTTCTTTTTAGTGCTGGAGTAAGTCTTAGTGCCTAGGCCTGAGATATGAATTTCCTAACGGCTATCATACTCCTGCCTAGCCTTATCACTGTCATTACCTTCCAGTAGGGTATATAAAGATTTCAGATTATCCAGAGAATTTTTCATACCCATTTTGCTAACAGTAGTAAGTTTTTTTATAAGAGCCTTGTTGTTGTTAACCTTTTCATTATATTTTTTTGAGCTTATTGTCCACCATGGTGCTAATCTTGGTGTCCGTATTGTTAACCTTATCGAAAACATATTTCCATTGCTGGTACATGGTAGCATCATTGCGCATTTTGTCTACAATTTCCTCCAGCAATGCATTTCTATCTTCTAGGTTCTTATAATTATCTTTGATCTCCTTAATATCATCCTGAATCCACTTATCCACATTATAGTTGTTCTCCACTTTATTTCTGGCCATTTGAAGGAATGAAATATTAGCTACCCTTTTGACATTTACCTTTCTCTCACGGAGATCATCCTCAAGGCTCCTCATGTTTTGGACATTCTTTTCTTCAAGGTCACCTTTCGAGGTATCATGGTTGTACTCAACATTCTTTTATTCAAGGTCACCTTTCGAGGTATCCATAGTTGTAATCCTTTTCAGCTTTGTCAGCTTCTTTTCTGGGACAATATTCTCCTCATTGTTCTTCATTTTTCCTTTGTCAATCTCTGTTTCCTCTATGTCCCATGTTTCCCTATGGTAATCCTGAAGTTCATGAGTCTAGTCTTCCTCACCATCCTTACTGACTGTGTGGTCTTCAGCGTGGGTATCAATGTCCCCCGACTCCCTCTGAGATTCCTGAATATCTTGATTTTGTTCCTCATCACCATCATTTTTAACAGTATGGTCTTCAATATGGGTATCAATAATATTGTCAATTTCTTTAGTAATTTCATCCAATATTTTTTTCTCCATCTTTTAGGTCTCCCCAGTGTCATCTTTACCACCCAAAGACTCATTGGTGTTCGTCTTCATGTCATCAGTTCTGCTCAGTTTCCTAGTGAAACCCTCATCCTTAGAAGACTTGATATCTTGTTCATCATGAGTTTTCATCCCCTCAATGTCATCATAAATTGACAAAGAGATATCCGCAGCAATAGGGCCTCTATGGCTTTTTTAGCTTTCTCCTTACTAGAGCTCTTTCCTGTAGACACCTCCAAACTTTTCCCCTTAACATTCACAATACTTTTAGGAATGGGGTCGGGGATATGGTTCTTAACATAGTCTGTAATCAACAGAATTAAACCCTCATGTAAAACAGGGGAAGATTTAACCCTATGGTTAATAATGCTCTAATTGAGCGAGCTTAATAGATAGTAGGGAAAGCAAACCCTATTGTCATGATGGAAATGGTTAACCAGAACAAAGTGGTAATTGTATTCCTTAGAATACCTACCATCAATTGTGAAGCACTCCATGATAGCCCAGATCACGAATGCCCAAATACGCTTAATATTTGACAGATTGACATAGTCCAGATCACCCTTCATGAGCATTGCCCTCTCTTTGTCAGTCTTAGGGAATTATTTATAACCTTTTTTGCCCTCTTTTTTGTCTTTTGAGAAATGCATCCCCTCCAATGGAAGACCCATTATTTCAGCAAGACGGTCCAGAATGAGCTTGTCAGATTTCCCCAAAATGTTCACTTTCCCATTCTCACATCCATTAACAAAAGCTTTTGTCACTTCCTTATTGTTTCCATGGAGACACTTTAACTATCTGTGAACTTTAACCTTCTTGAGCTTGTCCCACACCTTTTTTTCATCCCTCTATTTACACTCCGCAAGGTCTTCTCTCTTCAAATCTCCTCCCATATATTCTTTCTCTATAGTATGGCCTCTCTCACTGTTCTTTCTCATACAAGTTCTCAGCTCAAAATGAATACAGATTTTCAAAAGCACAGAGTACTTAATGATACCCCAGAAAGCTTGCAACTTAAGTAAATCATCATTATTTTGATGCTTCACAAAGCTCGACATCGTTGTCGTACCCCAAATCAGATCATCATTAATCAGAATGATTAATACGAATGACCTAGCCTGCCTTGTGATTAACCCTGTCATAATTGAGTAATAATCCCACCTCATTATTAATTTTAGCATTCCCATGCCACTTGCATGTGATATCGTTCTTCACACAAATATTGGCAAGACAATCAGCTACTTGGTTAGTTTCCCGATAATTATGAGATACATAAAAGGAGGTAAATTTTGAGATCACATTAATTATCTTAGCAATTATATGATCAATAGTTAGTCCATGATGCCTTACTTTTTCCTCTAATATTATTAATAATATTTAAGGACTCTCCCTCCAGCTAGACTTTCTTACAACCCAGTTCCTCTGCCAGCAAAATAATGTTAAGGGCTGCCATAGCCTCAGCCCTATGGTTAGATTGAATGCCCAAAGGAGAGACAATTGTATCGACACAATTACCATTATGATCTCTTATTATGCCTCCTCCTCCAGCAGTTCCTGGGTTGCCCTTCATGGCCCCATCAAAGTTAGCTTTAACCCAATCTTTAGGGGGTGAAGTCCAAATTGCCAAAGATCTCTGATTGATATGACTATCATTTTTGTCACTTTCCCTCTTACCAAATTTAAACTCAGGTTTAGAGGAAGAGAATTTTTCTTCCAATGCCCTACAAATTTGTTTTCCTACCACTTCAGGAGAGGCCTATTTTTCTCTAAAGATTCTATTGTTGCGCTGTTTCCAAATTCTCTAGCACACATGAGGGGGGATACGAGGTCTTTGTCAATAAAGTTCTGAGGTGGGAAGCTCCATTGAGAAACAAAATCCATCCAAACAAAAGGAAAACACCAGCAGATATGCCATTTTCTAAAGATGATATCCCAAACTTTATGAGTGAAAGGGAAGTGGAGCATGATATGATCACAAGATTCAGACTTTCAAAACAAAGACTACATCTATTACCAATGTTTATACCCCTCCTAGAGAGATTATCAAGAGTCAGCGGTTTATTTTGAATTAAGAGCCAATAGAATAAATTGATTTTAGGTATGAGATTTTTATACCACACAAAAGAGGAAGAAGGCCTTTCCTCTCTTTCAGAAATAATATTATCAGTAGAGGCCACAGTATACTTGCCATCAGAAGTAGGATTCCACACAATTGAACCTTGAGTGTTATCTTTTGTGTGCTAGGTCTTAAGCTCATGTTGGAGGGAAATGAGTCTAACATCAATTTCTCCCATATTCTTCCAATTTTGGTCCTACCAATAATCAATAACTTTAGTGCCAATAGATTCTTTGCTTCTTTCAATAATTTTCTTCCTGTCTTGATTGGTGGATAGAGGCATAGAATGGATCCATTCATCATCCCATAAATCAATTCTACAACCATCTCCTAGCTTCCATCTTTTACCTTTCACAATCAGGTCTTTGGTAGATTTTATACTATTCCAGATGAAGGAACCATTTGTACTGTTGTCTTACCCTATAAATTCGTCCAAAGAATTATTAAGGAAGAGATACTTACTTTTAATGATAGAGTTCCACTCTTTTTGATCTCCATAAATGCTCCATAGTTTTTTAGTCATGAGGGATTTATTTGTTTTTTTAATAGTCCACAGCCCAAGACCTCCCAGTTTTTTAGGCTTACAAAATTCTTCCCAAGATACTAGGCTCAGTCTTTTCTTTTCCTCAACCCCAGACTAGAGGAATCTTTTCTAAATTTTTTCTATTTCATTAGCAATTTTAAGGGGAATTTTAAATAAGCTCATTGCATAAACATGGAGATTCTAAAGAGTAGATTTCAGTAATTGGATCTTTCCCACATTGTTGAGTAGCGCCCCTTTCCAACTAGCAAATTTATTGTTATATCTATCTATTAGAGTGTGCGAGAAAATTTCTGAAGGATTGGAGCAAAGAGGTAATCCCAAGTAAGAGGAAGGGAGTTTCCCAATGGTACAACCTAGAATAGTAGAAATTTTCTTTTTTATTTCTTCAAGAGTATTTATGAAGAAGATGGAACTCTTAGTCCAATTGACAAGTTGTCCAGTAGCCTCAGTATAGATAGAGAGACCTTTCTTCAGATATTTGGCTTCTTTAATTGTCGACTCTCCCATGATAAGAGTATCATCCACAAATTTCTCATCTGAGAAAATGAGTCTAGCTAAGGATGGTTGAATGCCACTTATCTCACCCTTTTCCACCATTTTATGGATATACCTCCCAAGGTACTCAGCAAGAATAGAAAAGAGGATAGGAGATATAGGATCTCCTTGTCTTAACCCTCTGGTAGGTTTAAAAAAAAGTAGAGGAACCCCCGTTAACAATGATAGAGGAAGAAATAGTAGTTACAAGTTGCATAATAATTTTTATGACCTCCTTGTTAAAACCAAAGGAAGACAACACCATTTGCAAAAAGTGCCAATCGACTCTATCGTAAGCCTTAGATAGGTCAAGTTTCATCATGAAGCCCTCTTTTTTTCCTTTTCCAAAGAGAGGATATTCTCATGAGCCACAATGATAGAATCAAGTATTTGTCTCCCAGGAACAAAGCCATTTTGCTGGGGGAAATAATATTTGGGAGCAACTGGAGCACTCTGGAAGTAATAACTTTAGACATAATCTTGTATAAATAATTGCACAGGCTGATAGGTCTAAATTCTTCCACAGTGTTGGCTCCTGGTTTTTTACAAAAAAGAACCATAAAAGTAGCATTTAATTCCTTGGAGAGACATCTAATTCCAAATAATTCTTTAACAACAGCCTGAACATCTTGACCAATAATACCCCAGAATTGCTAGAAGAACAACATAGGAAAGCCATCAAGGCCAGGATATTTTTCTCCTTTGAAAGAGAAGACATCATTTTTTATTTCCTTGTTCGAAGGAGTAGCTTGGAGAATTTTTTTAGAAGGATCATTGACCAATTTAGGGATGGCAGTGAGAATTTCATCCTGAATAGGTCTATTCAGATTATCATCCTTAGCTAGCAGCTCAGAGAAGTATCTTAACATTTCTGATATGATATCTTCCTCCTTCCGAATAGATTTACCTTTTGAATGGAGATTAGTTATCCTTTTAATAGCTTTGTGTTTCAAAGCCGTCATGTGGAAAAATCTTATATTTTTATCCCCTGCCTTGAGCTAAAGAGCTCTAGATCTCTGTCTCCAGAAAGATTCCTCCTTGGAGATAATATTATGAGAATCTGCAAGAAGATTGTTTTCCTTGACTTTAGTTTCCTCTGAAAGACCCTCCTTCTGGATACCATTATGAATTTCCTTAATTTCATTCTGAAAATTTCCTTTTTGATGGAAGATATTCCCAAACACTTCCTTGTTCCATCTTTTCAAATTACTTTTAATAGTGTTCATGTTCTTAGCCATTCTATACATAGCTCCCACTTCAATAGTGTAATTCCACCATTCCTCAATCTTATCTTCTAATTTAGGGTGAGCTAGCCACATTCTTTCAAATATGAAGGGAAATTTCTTTCTTCTCTTGATTTGATTAATATCTAGGGACATAGGATAATGGTCAGATCCAATATTAATTTCGGCAAAAAGAGTGCAAAAGAACCTAGTTAGACAGTCATGGGTTAACAGGGCTCTATCCAGTTTCACCTGAATTAATTCCTTCCCACTACGTCTATTAGACCAGGTATAGTCAATGCCCTCCAAGTCAATATCTAATAGAGCTTCCTCATTGATAAATTCCATCAAATCAGATCTGTTGTCCATTTGAGAGTTGATCCCTCTCTATTTTTCCTTATTTTTGAGAGGAGTGTTGAAGTCTCCCATAATCATCTAGCTAATTTCTTGAGAGAGATTACAAATATCTTTCAATCTTTTCATATAATTCTATCTACCACCTCTAGTTTTAGGGGCCTAAACATTGATCAAATTCTAACTAAAGTTCTCCTTGAGGTAAGTGATCTTGACCACTAAACTATTCTTTTCACTATGAATTAAATTGCACACAAGATTTTTATTATTCCAAAAAATCCCTATACCACCTGAAGCTCCCTCAGAATCACCACCTATGCTCCCATAATCTTTAGACACATGGATTCTTTCTAGTTTTTCTTTAGTCATTTTATTTTCTTGAATGAGAAGAATATCAGGTTTTCTATCTCTAACTATATTCCTAAGTACATCCTGTTTATGGAGGCTATTAAGCCCTCTTATATTCCAAGAGATTACTTTAATATTAAAGACTTGGAGAACATATCTCAGGGATGGTATGTTGTTTTCCATTTGCTATATTCTATTTTTCTTCCTACTCTCTTTTCTTCTTATGTGATTCCATTCCTTTCTTACTCTTAGGAGTGCCAACATCAGCCTTAAATTATCTTCTGGTTTGTACTCCCCCTTGACTATGATTTTCTTGTTTTTTAGCTGATTCACATGGAGTACTATTGTTCTAGTCTCCTTTTTTGCGTGAAGGTTTGTTGAAACTTTTATTACTCTTTACTTGTGAGCAATGAACTTCCTAGTTGACCAACTTTATCTCTGAACTCAAGTTTGTCTCTAGGTTTTCTTCTCTCTACAGAGCTACAATAGGGGATAATGAGTCATCCTCACTATCTTCTGATGAATTTCCATTGAGGTCATGTTCCCTGATGATTCCTTCACCAAGAATAGGAGAAACAATAGTAGAAGCGGATAAATCTTCTGATCCAATTAGATTGGTTGTGTTATTAGTAACTTCTAGCCCCTTCACCTTAGGTTGACCCTGCTCTTGACTAGAATCTACAATGACTACTTGATCAAGATTAGGTTGTTTATCCAAAGTGATTTGGTTTTCAAGTTGCAAATTTTCCTCTGATTCATTACTAGGTTGTTCAAAATTGGTTTGATTTTCTGGTAGTATATTTACCTCTGAATCATTACTATTCACCCTCTCTATTTTGTTCTCCTCTGGATCAAGATCAAGATTAACTAAATAACTAACAAAAGTATTGATTTTTTTCTTCCATACTTTTTAGGTTCCCTTTTGTGATCTTATTTTTCTTTTGATTTTTTAAACGGGCAGTGTTTAGCCCAATGTCAAAAATTTTTACAGGAAAAACAAGCAAAGGGAAGTGATTCATATTCAACAAATTGGATGTACTTACCCAGTTTGGAGTTGATAGTGATGACCTAAGGAATATCCATTATATGATGTATGTTCACACAGATTCTAGCATAGACTAATCTAGATCTTGCGGCTGTCATTGGGTCAATCGATAGCAACTCCCCAAATGCACTCATGAGATCAACACAAACATCCTCATGCCAGTATTCCATTGGGAGGCTAGGTAGTATCACACAAACATGGGCAATATCAAATATCTCAGCATTTAGATCCAAATTCGTAACCCATTTTTGAAGAGCCAACGATGATTTACCAAACATCTAGGGTCCTCCACATAGCACTTTTGATAGGTCTTCCATATTTGAGAACACAAAAGAGAAAAACCCCTTTGGTATTTCTTCTATATCCATTTGTCCCTTGAGTTTCCATTTGTGATGGGTAAACTCCCTAACAAGCTCAATATTAGGTCTTGTCCCCATGAACTTACCTACCAGAGTAAGAGCCATTGTGGAAACACTATGGTCCACAAGGGGATCAAGGATCGTTATGCCGAAGTAACCCTTGCTGGTGTCTGAAATATTGTTAATTTTAGGAAAATAATTTTTTCCTGATGGTTTAATCCTAAATAAGGACCACCAGCTACCTTCGAGTAGATTCCTATTTGGAGCCTGATCATTTTGATTAGTCAAGGTGCCTTTAGATGAGCTTTCTCCTGGCCCACCATCTCAGAAAGGAGGATCCTTGACATCATCTGAATCTTTTGTGAAGCCATCCTCTGTTGATCCTCCCGCAGTCTGCTGATCTCCTCTAGCAGCAGATGCCAGGTTTCCTCCAGCATCATGTTTCCTGCCATCGTAGGATTTCAAATTCTCTCCTACTCGCTCTTTCGCTCTAGCTCCCGCTCCCACTCCTTCCATGTCTTTAGAATAATGAACAAGTTATGATCAAGGATTTTTATGCATATTTGTGCATATTTGTCTAACATATAATGGGTGCTAGCAAGAAGTTGAGTTCACTTTTTGGGCAAAAAGTGGAAGTGTTTTTCCTTTTTTCAAATTTTCTATCAATTTATGTCAAAATTTGAGGCACTTAGAGATTGAATCTCAGAAAAATCCACTAATAGAAAATGTAGTGCTCGGAGCCTAGTTTTAAAATATGAAATTTTTTTTAATACCCATATGGTAGAAAATATATTTTAGTAGGCATTGTTAAAAACCCCTTTTTCAAAATGCCTGTTTCAGGACCATACCACACACATGTACGACCACCCTATTTTGAAGTAAATAAATATTTTTTTGTAAATCCTTCTGGGGAAAGGTACCTAAAACATCAAAGATTGATGATAATATTTTTTCTTTTTTTTGTTGTATTTTTTTATTAATATTTAATTGACTATAAAGTACATTTTCAAAACCTCTGGTGTACGAACACCATAATTTGAAGAAAATTTCACCTTTTTTTTTAATTTTGAGGGAAATTCTATGTAGATTGATGTCATATAATTCATTTTTCCAAAAACATAAAATCAAAAAAGTTATTAAAATTTTAGTTAACCTTACTATTTCAACTTTAGGTACCACTTTGGCATAATAAATATTTAAAAAATACTAAAATTAGTCATATCACTAAAAAAATTATATTTTTATAATCTGTACAATATAAATTGAAATGGGTTTTCGTTTCGTCAAAAAATTCATTCGGGAAGACCTCTAAATAATTAGGACAAAGCGCAAATTTTAAATTTCAAAGCCTTAGCCATATTTTTGCAAAGTTAAGCACAGGCTTGGTGGGACCAAGCCTATCCTGAACAAAAAAACCAAGGCCCAGGTACGGTCTAGCTCCTAATTTTTAGAAATGGGCACCCGTGTTTTTAAATTCAAAAAATGGGTGCCCATTTTATTTTGGACCATTGAAACAGAAACGGGCACCGGTTTAATAAATGAGTGCCCATTTTATAAATGAGTGCTCGTTTCTATTTAAATAATGGGTGCCCATTTTTGAAAGAGCCATTGGAGACATAAAACTAACTATGGGCCTGATCTCAATGATTTCTGAGTATTCAATCACTGCTATGACATATAGATACAACAGAAAGAATATTTTCACCTACATTCTCTTTTTTTGTCTTGTTTTAGATTTGACAAGAAGAGATTAATTTGAATTCAAATTTTGGTGCAAACATGGGATCAAAGCAACCCAGAAAAAAGCAAAGAAAGGTTCTGACAGCTGATGAGGTTGCAACAAATAGAGAGAAGGAGACAAAATGACAACGAGAAAGAAGAGCAAGAATTCAGAACCTAAAAAATCCTTGAGCATCGATTTCAACAATCGTTTCAGAAGAGGACAAGAATGAGGACACCATGATGGATGCAGAGGTTGAAAAATAAAATATAATAGGAGAAAATTTAGGTGAATTTTCTAATCAAGTGTTGGATATAGGTATGTCTTCACAGCCAAATGAAACTTATTATGATAAAGAACTTGATCTTTATGTATTAGCGGGTTACTCTTTAAATCATTTAGATTTTCTTCCTGAAAAAAGAGTAACAGATTATATTGCACATCAAATACCACAAATTAGTAATGTTAATCATAATGATAAAAGAACTAAATGTCAAACCCCAATTGAAAGTGAAATTCAAACCCTAATTGAAATCGACAATCAAACGACAATTGAGATCAACAATGTGGATGTCGACATACAAACACCAATTGAGAAAGAAACCCCCAAAACTGATAATGAAATGAATAAACAATTTCAAATTAAAAGTGATGTGCTAGACAATCTGCTTGGTTTGGTTTCATGGAGACAGATTAGGACACACACGAGTAAATTGTTCAGATATTTTTTTTATAATAAGAAATTTAGGTTTCAATGTCAATTAATGTTACAACTAATTAAAATTACTAAAATGCGAAAAGTGATGAAGAGATTAGGCATTTATGTGAAATCTAAGAAGAAGGAAGTGTCTCTAAAACAAGTTGTATCAACTATTGCTAGTGCCTTTGAGACAATCGGAAAGAAAAGTCATTCTAAAGATAGGAATGCGGCACGACGAGCAATAACAACAACTTTAGTAAACAAAACTACTTGTGATAAAGGAATGATGACAAACATAAGTGGATATCTTAATATTCATCGTAAAAATTTAGCAAGAGTTGTAAAGAGAAGAGTTAACTTTGAAAGTGATTTGGAAAACCATTTGTGGAGCTTTAGTGGCAGACTCCTGAGATTTGACATGAAACTTACTGGTGAAGTCAAAAATTTGATTGAAAATTTTTGGCATGATAATACAAGAGTATCACCTAATGCTAGAGATGTTCTTAAATTAAGAGTCGGCTAAAAAATTCATGATCAATATCCAAAACATCTTTTGGATATGACTCAAATTGAATTGTATAAAAAATTTGTGGATGTTAAGGTGTTAACTATTTCTATTAGTCAAAGATCTTTTGAAAAATGTAAACCATGGTATGTAAGGATTAACAAGGAAAGAGTAACGTGTTGTTGCAAAATTCACGTTCAATTTCATTATCATTATGATGTATTTTGATCTATACATTCTACCATGAATACTAATGAAATGTTGCAAGAATGTGGTATAAATATAGCACCTCAAACTATAAAATAATTTATATCAGGTTTGTTTTGTAACCCACCTAATGAGCATTTTTTTCTTTTGAATGCATGTGTTTCTGGTGCATGTGATGTATGTGGCAATCTTGCATTTTTAAATGAATGTTTGCATGAAAATATTTCAATTGATTTTGGTCATCAATTAGTTGATGTAAAATGATTTAAAACTATTGAGTATCCATTTAAGGATGGAAAGGTTGGAAAACGGTGTGAGATAATTACTGAAAAAGTTAGTGTTCATGCATTTATGAACGAATTCAAGAATAAGGTTGTACCTAAATATGTGAAACACTCCCAAAATGCTAGATGGCTTGATGGACAATTTTGCATATGCAAGAATACATTT
>MU227624.1:657735-674288 GCA_018584345.1 Thuja plicata | reverse complement strand
TCTCTCTCTCTCTCTCTCTCTCTCTCTCTCTCTCTCTCTCTCTCTCTCTCTCTCTCTCTCTCTCTGTGTGTGTGTGTGTGTGTGTGTGTGTGTGTGTGTGTGTGTGTGTGTGTGTGTGTGTGTGTGTCAATATATATTTGTTAGATTCATATTCTAAATATTAATATAATAGATAATTATATTAGTTTAACAAGTGTGCTTCAAAGTTTACATCTTGGAATTGTATTGTTAGATCTAATTTAATTTTTTTGGGAATGGTCCAATGATTAATTTGTAAAGAGTGTCAAAAAACCAAGTGAAAAGTTGGTATAAGTAGAGGTAGAACATAATGGTTTGATTATCAACTCTTTTTTTATTCATATTAAACCTCATTATTCACTACTTATATTTATAATTACATAAAAAATACTAAAGGTAGAAAAAATATATATAATTAATGGAAAAAGTTGTACAAAACCTTTAAGTCTAACATAGATGTCAAATGATTAACTTATATGCAATGCTCAATTATTTTGGAATATTAGGCACACACTCAATGAATGTATCTAAGTATTGTGTCTTTTTCAACATGCAATCCAAATATTGACATTGAACAAAAAATTTAGATGAATGTGTTTTGATTACCTAAATCTGGAGGAGGATCAAACCCTTGCATTAAGACAAACAAAAGACCAAAACATAATTTACAAGGAGTGAATTCAACAAACAAAGGACCCAACAATTAAATTGATGAAAGAACCAACAAAGACAAAAAGAAATGAGAGACTCCCACAAAAAACCAAAAAGTGTAGAGGCCTAAAGACTAAGCAGAAAGTGCCTTATCCTCCTTCCACTCATGATTTTATTCCTTCAAAAGGTTCAAGAAGGAGCCCTTTTTCTATGTTTACAGATCTAAGGCCAAAGTAGAAGGAATTTTCATCTCCCTCATAGCCATATTTTATTTCATATTCCTTTTATATCATATATGTTAGAGTTCATCTTACAAAATCGATGGACAACCCAAAATCTTATCCATCATCTCGTGCTAAATTTGATAATCTCTTCCAGCTTCCTGTTAACCTAATCCTAATTATTTTTTACAATAGAAATAATACACAATATTTCTCTCTTTTCTTCTTCTGAGAGAATCAACTCATGGATCTCCCTAACCCGCTCCTCAATAAAAGCCCAAATATCCAACCTAATTGAAAGCTCATCCACTATCATCCTCGTTTTCCTAAGACTAGTCATCTTCCCTAGCATCTGCTTCCTCCAAGGCCTCAAGCCAAGATATCTTCTTCATGGTAGTATGCATATATGCTAGAAACCAATTAATGATTTCATTTTGTTTGTTGTAGAGGATATAAAAATTGTTAATTTTTCTACATACAACGGTGGCTAGGTAACATATCCTTAGGAGATCAAGCGTGGAAAAAAGGGGAGGAAATATTTTAAGGAGACGAGGTCTCAGAGGCCTCATTATGAGGGAAAGAGGGTACAAGGGCCTAGATTTGATCTTTTTCATTTATTTTATGGGTGACCATTGTTGAATAACTAGGGAGCAGAGTATTAATAACAGAGGATGAAGCCCCTTTAACACATTTCATGTTGGAAAGCTCAATAATTAGCTTGGGGTTCACAATGGGGGAGGGTTTAGGGTATTGGCCAAGGTATAGGGATAAATGGAATTTATAAAATCTAAGAATAAGCGCTTGATGTAGAGGAATGCCCCTAGTGATTTTTGTTTTGTCAATGGATTGGAAAGGAAAGATAGAATTCAATATGGAAAATTAAGCTTGATGTCATATCAAAAATGATTTAACATAGGGAATAGATGTGAGTAAAAGTATTTGAAACTAAATTCCAAAGTGATATACTTGATGGGAACTAGTTCCACATCCTTCCACTTACTTGAAAGTTCTTCTCTGTTGAAGTCATTCTAAAGCCAAGGGATCTTTTCCCTAGGACATAAGAACTTAAAATTGTTCGTGTTATACCTTTTAGAATTTAGCGGGAGGGTTTAGCTATTTCCCACTAGGCCAATAACAGAAACAATATATTCTATTTAGACTATGAAGGATACCCCACCAATGGTGATTTCACCCTTATCCCATGCATTAGAAAAATTCTTAGACAAATCCGAGTTGAAGCCTTTCATATCAACCACATAATTATCCGTATTGTCCACATAATTAGCTCTGTTATATGTTTCAATAATTGGCTAGAGAATAAGGTTATTTTGGATCTCTTCATAATTATCTAGCTTAATTTGGATGAGATCTCCTCCCATGTTGACCTAGAAATTAGAGAGAACAAAAATGTCCAAAAAAACAGAGCAAACAAAACTAGAATAATGAGTGTTTCTAAATCAGAAGCTGGTGAAAATAAGCAAAAATTTTCCCAGAAATAATCTTTCCCTCATATAATCATTTCCTTTAAATCTTTGTAGAGAAACATTAAGAAGTTATGGAGCAAGATGTCCATAATCATGTATAAGTTGATCATGCAAGCTAGTGGCATGGGCCTTATCAAGCATGTCTTGCAAGACAAACCACAGTTGAATAGAGGTGGTGAAACCCCAAATAGCAGACAGGCAATCAACTGAGTTAATGCCTCCTTAAGTGCATGTTGAATTTTGATATTGTCCACTATGGATTACAAATCTCAGTTTTGGTGATGACACCATGGCCAACCCACCCAAGTGTAACTGACCCTACCAACATCATAATAACTAAATGACAAAATTGTGAAGTCCATGTTGAACGACCAAATTGATAACCTAATCAGATTTTTCTACCTCAACTATATGGACAATCTACATTCTAAAATCAACCACATAATTGAGATAAAAAAATTTATTATACATATCTATATAACACAAAATATATGAGACTCCCAAGATTCTATTTCATCATCTCGATCATTGTTTTCTGAGCCCAATAAATCAGGACAACAATCTTCCGAGAATCGTGATTTCTCCAACTCAGTTCATACAGAATTGCTGCCCTCATGTTCATTTCATCTCCCAACAACATATTTATTCAAGGACCTAGGTTTTTAACTTTTCCAAACAATGTTCCCGTTGGATGGAAAAGGAAGACACAAGATCCCGTAAATCACTATGGGAAGGGCTCTTTCAAGACGCCATGGCATGGACCTGGGGTTAAAAATAATCGTGCTTCCTTTAATCGAAACAACCTTCGACATGATCAGGATCGATATCACTCAAAGAATAGACAGGACAAGGCTTGTTGATTTGAATGGAAAAAGAAGGGTGAATACTCTAAACCATAACAAAATAATGATGTTCCCGCGAAGCTCTCATACCCATCTGTCACTTTTTCTGATCATTATCTTGAGGCGCATATTGCTCTCCTCAGAGACACAGCGTTAATAGGTATGTTTGGCCCTAACCTTCTTCCATTATCAACTATTTCGAATTGGGCGAGTTCCGTCTAGGGGGGAGTCAAGGAAGTTTTTTTCATTGATACGCAGTGCAATTTCTTTATAGTTTTATTGGATTCAAAAGCATCTAGTAATTCTGTGCATAAACACAAGGGCTGGTTCTGCAAAGGGAAAGGATTGTTCACCATTTCGTAGATGCCTAATTTCAAACCGAATGATGCCTTATGTCAATTCATGCCCTTTCGGATCTCTCTACCTGCTCTACCATTGGATTGATGATTTTGTTACAATATAAATATGAGTTCAGGCCCTAAGACTGCATTACTTCTTATGGGTCCAGATTATTCAGAGCATGCTGAAATCCCTTCTTCGCTGTTGGATATGATAGTGCACGATCTTACCTATCAACTCTTGCAAGTAGCCACAACTTTGTCAAAATCTTTTCCATGTAATTTGATTGATGAATTAGCGATTGAGGAGGGAGTTTTGGTAAAGGAAATTATACATACGGATGATGTAATGCTTATTAATCAGTCTGATTATCAGAATGAGACTTAATTGGTAAATGTGCTAGGCTTAAGTGTAGTATTGGAAGGACCAGCTCACCCTATAGAAGGTCAAAATTTGACTGATACGAACAAGTTGGATATGCCCTTTGACTTTTGTCAGCTGAATGAGCTTATTGAGCCTCAAATGATGTCAGGTAATCTCACTGCAATAGGTCATATTTTGATTGAATTGAATGAGGTGGATGTGATGGACTTGAATAGCATAGAAGCAGAATATAGTGCAATGAATGACAATAATATGGATAGAGGGCATTTTGATTTCTGAGTTAAATTTTCATTAGATTAATCCCCTGCTACACTCACTCCAGAAAAGAAGACTCCAAAAAAGAGAGGTAGAAAACTGAAATATGCAAAGACAACAATATAAGTAGATGCTGGTATTCAGTCCACTCTTGATGATAAATTTTCATCAATCAAATTAATGACAAGGAGAATGAGAGGTTCTCCTTCTCAGCAATGAAGATTTTCACATGGAATGTCAGAGGCATCAATGCCTCTGACAAAAGGGGTAGAATCAAGAAATTGTTGGATTCTACAAATGGAGATTTTATTCTTCTTCAAGAAACTAAACTATCACAGCAAGTTTTTGGTAAGACATTGCCTAAATGGACTAATTGGCTTTCAGTTCATGCAGCAGGGCAGGGGGCCTCTAGGGGATTAGCAATTTTATGGAATGCTAAACGTAGCCGTGGTCATTTTATTGGGCAGGATTCCAAGTGGCAGCTGTTGAAAGTAGAACATTTTGATTTGAAATTCCTTATCTTCAACATATATGGTCCCACGAGCACTAATGAGAAGAGGACCCTTTGGGCAGTACTAACGAATTTTATCCAGCAAGAAAGAGAGTTGAATTTTATTTTGGGTGGTTATTTCAACACAATATTATCCATGTTTCAAAAGAAAGGTGGAATTTGTCCGCCCATTAAAACTATCCAAGAATTTTCTTGATTTGTGGAAGATAATAATTTAAGTGACATTGTGCCAAACAATGGATTATACACTTCCACCAATCGATGAACTAGTATTTTTAGAAATTGCTGAGAGATTGGATAGGTTATTGTTCTCGCAATATTTGAAGTTGTTGAGTTTCACTCTTAAATCATAAATCCTACCTTTTGCTAAATCAGATCATTTTCTAGTCCAGTTATTGGCATCAAAGAACAATCTTCGATGCAAGGTCCTAATCATGTTAGCTCTTTTAAATTTGAATGCATGTGGTTCAGGCACCTTGATTTTAATATGCTTTTGAAACAGTGGTGGGTAAGTGCTCTGAACTATCGGGATCATAAGATGCTTCAGTTCACTAAAAAGGTGTGATACATGAAAAAGGTGATTAAAGATTGGAATGAGAAGGTTTTCAAAAATGTGTTCAAATAGAAACAAGATGTCTTAGAAAAATTAGAGAATGTAAGTTCAGTCATCATTTAAAATGGTATTATTTCAAATTTATAGCATGAACAAAAATCCTTGAAAGAAGAATGGGAGGAACTTTGCAAGAGGGAGGAGATTTACTGGAGACAAAAGTCTCATGAATTATGGTTAAGAGATGAGGATAAGACTACAAAATTCTTTCATGATTCTGCAAGAATTAAAAGGGCTACAAACATTATTTTTTCAATTAAACAGTTACAATTTGGTCATATTATAGAAGAAGCGAGTGGTATTAAGGAGCAAGGTGTTCTCCTTTTTACAAATCTCATGGCTCCCCCTCAATTGGAACCTGTTGATGACAATCTGAGTAATGATTTTATCAGTTGCATTCACCCTCTTATTACAAAAGATCATAATAGGATACTTCTTGCCCCTTTTTCATTGGAAGAAATTAAAAAAGTGGTATCCTCATTCCCACCTGACAAAGCCCCAGGCCCAGATGGATTTACAGCTCTTTTTTACCAAAAATGTTGGGATTTAATTGGTTCTGATCTAGTAGCAGTGGTAGAAGAACTGAGAAGGAATGCCAAAATTATTAGGAGCTTCAATTTGAATAACATTCCTATCATTCCAAAACTTAAGAAACCGGCCACTTTTGCTGATTTTAGGCCTATATATTTATCCAACCTAATTTAGAAAGTGATTACCAAATCCATATACATGAGGTTGCAGCAATTTATCCCCCATATCACTTTTTAGAACAAGGTGGTTTCGTGCCACGAAGAGAATCATGGGAAGGCATTGTAGTTGCACATGAGACTCTTCATTCTATCAAATCTCACCAGCTGTCTAGTTTTGTGATCAAGCTTGAAATGATGAAGGCCTACGACAAGGTTAGATGGTCTTTCCTCTTTAAATTTCTTTCTAAATTTGGTTTCTCAGATAAGTGGTGCAAATGGATCAAAGGATGTATCTTAGGTGCCTGGTTTTCAATCATTATTAATGGTGAGTCAGTTGGTTTTTTCCCTTCTTGTCAAGGGGTTCGTCAAGGTGACCCGCTATCTCCAGTCTTATTATTCTTATGGCTGATGCATTCAACAGATTGATCACTAGATCCTCGCAAATGCACTTATGGAAAGGAATTTTGATCCCTTGTACATCTATTAGACTCACCCATTGTTTGTTGATGATACTCTTCTCTTTGGTAAGTCAAATGTGAAGGAAGCTACTCATATTAAGCATGTCCTGGACTCATATTCAGAAGTCTCTGATCAGAGAATCAATGCCAACAAATCTAAAACTTTCATTTTTAACACTAATGATATAGTAGATCAAAGGATCACTTCAATCTTGGGTTTCTCAGTGGATCAACTCCCGACAGTCTATCTAGGCATTTCCTTCTTTATGGGAATCTAGATGGTTATCATTTTTGGCTTTTTGGCTTCTTATCATTGATAGAATTGGGGTTAGGATTACAGCCTGGGAATCTAGATGGTTATCATTTTTAGACTGCATTTTGCTAGTTAAATTTGTCCTTACAGCTATTCCAAACTATTAATTGTCAATTCTTAATGCTCCCTCTTCTATAGGTTTGCAAATTCAGAAGATTATTTGAGATTTTATATGGAACGGAAATTTATAAGATAAAAAGAAGCTTTCCCTTTTTTCTTTGCATGAAATGGCTCATGTCAAGACATCTAGGGGTGTGGGGTTACATGATATTGCTACTAGAAATAAGGGTTTTGGTTGTAAGTTGGTGTGGAAAATGTATATGAAACCCCATGCAAAATGGTGTTCAATCATGCAAGAAATATACTTAGACTCTCCAAATCCTAGGAGAATCCTCACTTTGTCTAATCCTCCTTTGGGTTCAGCCATATGGAATTTTCATTATTTCTTCAATGGACCTTGTTTTTAATTATGTTACATGGGAAATCCATAGTGGGGAGCAAGTAGAGTTTTGAGAAGACCCACGGATTGGATTCCCCCCTCTATACAGACAAGAAAAATTTGATCAAGTACATCAAGTTTTATAAGCTAAGTGGTGCTCCTCTTTTTGGGACTATGTTTTGGAAGTTGAAATCCATTTAGGTAGGGTATTATGGAAAGAACCTCCATCCCATCTTCTCACTCAGCCAAGTTTTCTTTCCCTGAGGGACTCTCTTGCTGAAAGAACTATTTTCCTTTCTAATAGGCCAGATATTATTAGATGGGCCCCATCCAAAGGAGGTAATTATTCAATCAAGGAAGGTTACTATGGTCTTCAAAAATTGGTTAATTCAAACAAGAAGTGGAGAGCCCTTTCCTTTTGTTTGAATTCTGTTGTGTTTCCCAAGGTTGGATGTTTTTCTTGGCTAGCTCTTAAGAAAAGGATCCTCGCTAGTGAACGGCTACTCAGGGTGTGTATTGTGGAATCATTTTTTTGTAAATTATGTAATAAGGAGATGGAAACTACAGATCACCTTCTTCTTTAGTGTCCCTTTTCTCATCAATGTTGGCTTTTATTTCTCAACAAGCTTTAAATATCTCTGCCTCTTCCAAATAATCTATGGGATCTGTTTGAATCTTGGTCGGTTGTGTTCTCAAGATCTTTGTTTGCATGTATTTGAAAGTGCATCCATGCTGTTGTGATCTGGGTCATTTGGTGGTAGTGCAACAAGATCATATTTCGTAATGAAAATTCAAATCTAGAATCTTTCCTCGATGGGATGGAGAATGCAATTTTAGAGGTAGTGAATGCAAATATATTTAATTGTGTACACAATATCTCATTTTCAGTTTGGGATCATCAGCTTCTAAAATTGTGGAACCAAATAATGTTGCCTCCAGGTTTCTCTCCAAATTAGATTTCTAATCATCATTCTCGTCAGAATTGAGTCAAATGTTCTCCTCCTAGTGATTTCCTAAAGTTAAATTTTGATAGCTGCTCTCGTGGGTATCCTAGTAAGTTGAGGCTAGGTGCTTGCATTAGGAGCTCTAAAGGTGATATAGTCACAATCAAAGTAGATGTTTTATCATATGGTACTAACAACCTTGTAGAATCTCAAGCCCTATTGGTAGGTCTAATTTTGGCTAAGAGATATAATATTTCCACCCTTCATATCGAAGGTGATTCTCGGGTAATTATAAAATCTCGTCTTTCACGAACTTCTCATACTTGGAAACTAGCTTATATCCTCCAACAATACTGTAATTTGATTGATTCTTTTCATGCCACTTATTTCTCACATACTCTGAGGGAGGGCAATAAATTGGTTGAATGTCTAGCCAATCTTGGGTGTGAAGGTTCTATATTTGAATCTCACCATACGAAGGTTAATTTTTTGAAATTCCCATCCCTAACTAAGTGTCATTCTTGGGACTTAAAGAAGATGAACAAACTTTAAAAGACTCATGCTTTGTTCCTATACGATGCACTCTTAATCCCTTTTCCTACCATTTTATTTTCCACTCTTCACACATGAGGATGTAGCTTCCTACTAAAAGTGCAAAATTGTGGAGCTTGCCTTCACAGCTCAATTCTTAATTGTTGATTTTGATAGGTTGGATGCAAAGCACTATTATGAATATTTAGAACCCTTGGAGATGTCAATATTTGCAAGAAAATTCTTAGAAGAATTATTTTTGCATGCCCATTTCAAATGAAATGTAGAGATCAATCCACACAATATCTTATTTGATTGCATGGTTACAATCAAATTCAGTGACTTAAAAAATGCAAAGACAATTAGCTTCAGAACTCTTACCAGTAATTCCATTAGATTACTTGCAATGGGTAACAGCTAATTGAACTCCACTTTAGTGGACAAAAATATAGAAGTAAGTTTGGAATCCATCATGGCTGGGAGAGGAATCAATGGAAGATGGGAAGCTTCAAAAACCAAAATGCTTGGATCCTCATTCTCCACTTGTGCATGCTAATCATCAACACTTTCAACATGCTTGTTGGTAGTTTTCCTTATTTTAGTCAAGCTGTTAGCATGGAGATACATCGACACAATTGGCCCCTTCTCTGAAATGCCATGAGAATCGATGGAATTGTTATAGGACCTCTATAATGCACTACGGATTAGTAATTGCAATGTTTAATTATTCATGAGAACAATTTTAGCAGAACCCAATTGAGTATGATTGGGCTTGTTGCTTTGTATGGCCTACTAATTTCTTTTTTGTTCTCTGATGATAACATCAAATTTGTGGGGCTTTCTATGGGCCTCCTTATTTTGGGAGTCTTGTTCCATGCAGAGCAACTGTTGCTAGTTGTAGGTATGCTCTGGCATGAACTATCAACCCCTATCATCATTTTTCAATCTTGTTCTCCGGCAAGGATTTAGAGTTTTCTTGCTAGTTTCTTTCTCTGAAGAGCCCCCTAAACTAGTTTATTAAAAAATAAAATATATAAGTGCTATGTAATTGTTTCTTATATATATATATATATAAGGTTGTTTGTGGGTTCTTGATCCCATTAAAATTTGTTTGTAAAGAGTTTCGGGGCCCCTTCAAAACTTGTTTGTTTCTTAATAATAAATAAGATGACATTCTTTCTCAAATTATATATTTATATTTCTTATTATATTCTCATGCTGTCAACTATTACTTTCTAATGACATTTATATCTTTAACTCACAAAATGCTCTAATGATTATATAAATTGTGTTGAAAGTTTACATAATATGTTTAGTATAACTACCCGATTATGTCAATAAGGAAAGTAGGTGTGAAACTTAATGTGATTCTTAAACATGATTGTCTTTAGATTTAGTATGAAGTGTGTACAACTAGACACGTGAGATCTAAAGTTTACACACCTAAGCATCCCTCTAACCAATATAGGTATTTTAGAGTATGTAGTACACTTGTGTGACATTATCTTAATTTATTTGCATAATGTATATGATGGTTATTATCATATTTATATTCATAAGATTGTAAAGATCAAGGGGAAGCATTTAAATGTCTACCCTCTCCATAACAAGCACCAAATTAATCCTCAAGAAGGCAAAATATACACTTATGTTTTCAATTAATTACAAAAATAGGTTTTGAAGGGACCCGAAACCCTTTACAAATAGGTTACATTAAGATTAGTAAGAAAAGAAACCGAGACAAAATATTGCTAGAAACCAATAGACACCAAGCACCACAAAACCAGCAATGAGAAAACTAAAAGAAATAGACAAATGGAACGAAGAGTAGGCCATGTCCACAAGGGTACTTGCCACCTCCTTTTCGAGGTTAGACATCTTCTGAACTACCTCCTTGAGATCGAGAATCTCCTTTGGAACACTAGTCGCCTTTTTCATGCTTGCCCTAGTTCTTCTCCCATGGCCGGAGCCTTGACTAGCCGAATATGCACTTATGTTACTACTATAAGAAATGAAATTAAAACAAAAGAATGGAAAAATAAAATTCTAAATATATCAACTTCAATGCAAATCTTAATCTACAATCATTATATTGATTGGGTTAATAGAAATGTATATGTAACTAAACAATATAATAATATATTTGGTTGATAATTAATAATGATAAAATTTATTTGCATAAACAATGATTGTGTGAAAAAGGTGGGCAAATGACTCTTTATATATTTATCCATGAAAAATAAAATGGATGTTTGAATCTAAGACCAGAAACTTAAGTTAATTAAATTGATTACCGGGTCGATTTTAGAGATATTAAACATTTTCCATTTTAGACTCATGAGAGGATAATAATATTTTTTTTAATTTAATATCAATGAATAAATGAGACAGTGTAGTTTTTATTTGAGAAAAAAATTAACTTGTGAGAAACGAAGTATCTAATCCAACAATGAAGTTAACTATTGACAAGATAGTAATGGTTATGTTGATTTATTTTGCATTATAAACTCATATTTGAAGAATGATTTAACTTGTGAGGGAAATATTATAAATTTTATTTATTAAAAAAATATCATTTTAGCTCTAAAAAATTTATTAATTAGTTCTTAAAATTAACATATCATCTACATACAAGAGAACAACTAATATATAATCATCAATACATTTAAGACCAACATATTGATCATTTTCACTTGTCATAAAGCTCAAGTTTAGTATAAAACTCAATGAATATTTTATTCATCAGCATGATTACATTGAAACACAAATATATTGATCTTTTCTACTTTTGATAAAGATCAAGTTTAGCATAAAACTCAACAAATATTATATTCATGAGCATAATTACATTAAAACACAAAAATATTGATCATTTCTATTTCTGATAAAGTCCAAGTTGGAAATTTCTCATAAAACTCAAGTTTATCATAAAACTCAATCAATATTGTATTCATCAGCGAAATACTAACATATTGATCATTTCCGCTTATGATAAAAACCCAAATATAGCATAAAACTCAACCAATATTTTATTCACCACCATAATTACATTAGCATATGTATATAGATATTCATAGACAATCTCAAAAACTCTCCTATCAAACTGGGAAAATATTTGACAGCCAAACACAAATTATTGACAGCTCACAACTAGCTAGAGTTAATTGACATGTAACTAGAACAGCGAACTGCGTCTCGTTACGGCTACACTAGTTCTGTTATTGACATATTTTAGCAGGCCGTCCATTCTTTGAAGCACCATTTCAATTCTAACCTCCACGATTCCATTATTCCTCGGGCCTTCCCTGCTAAATAAATTGCTTCCCATATCTTGTCTTCATTGAATCCTTGGGCGCATTTCCGACAGTGCTGTGCTAGCATATCAAGCACCATTCACACACATGCAGCAACTACATTTCTCAGCAAGCTTTCTGTCCATGCAATCAAATCCTCTGCTATGTCAACCTCTGACTGTGCCTCCAAATCCTCCATCTTCTCTATCTCCATCTCACTTTCCATTACTTTGCACAGTTTGTAGAGGTTATAGCTGTGTGCTATTCTCATCCAATCCTTGCTATGAGTATCATGCTTGGCTCCTCCTTGTATTTCCCCCACTGCATTATTTATTCCAGCAATTCCACCTGCCATCTGCACAAGTTCTTTGCCATTTGGATAGTTATTTCCTGAGCAGATTCCGCTGAGTAAGTAGGAAGGCTTGCATACAGTTGTCGGAGCCTGGGAGAATTCTTTGTCGGCAGCCATACTTACTTCATCAATGCCTCTCTCGAAACTGTCGGCTGGGAGGGGAGAATCGCTCTCGTCTAAGAAAGTACCCTAAGAATACACAAACATTGAGCTCGCAGGTGTAGATGAGTATTTAGACTGATCTGTCACGACTTCGCCTACCACTACGAGCAGTTCGTCTGATGTCACCTCTTGGTCCCGTAAGTGACTGAATACTGTGCCGGCTAATGAATCCACTATTAGACTGATATTTATGCCGGCTAATGAATCCACTATTAGACTGATATTTATGCCGGCTACGATAGAAAGAAGTTGAATGGTGAGAGCGTCGAGGAGGAGGAATTTTGCAGGTATCCGACCCGCTCGTTTGTGGAAAGCGCTCCTCACATCCAACACTAACAGAAAAGTAAACCCGCACAGGCATAGTGAAGTTAAAAAACCTAACCAGTTAAGCATGAATCGGTCCATTGCGTGCACTCTGAGCTTTCCCAAACAAAGAGTTTTTTTTTAAAAGAGAGGTGCGAATACCTATGTAAATCACAACTTGCATGATAAAGCCAGCTGAAGATGACTATGCTCCCCAAATTCTGTCTTTGTTAATACCTGAAGAAAAAGGAAAGAAAATGAAGTACATCTAAAATTCGCGATGTGCTAGGAAGTAGGAACTTTCGTCTTGGGATATTTTCGAAGTGGCATGTCGTGACTCTTTTGTCCGCCAAATATGTTTTCCTGAAACACCATCATATGGGTTTCAAATGTGGGCCCACACGCCACATTGTACAATGAAATGAAGAATTGACAATACGACAATATTATTTGCACAAACATCATTGTGTTTTATTAAGGGAAAGCGAGGTAGTTCTCCTTTGAAAAAATTACCCAAACTCAAAAACAAATAATGTAGGGAAGAAAGAAATTCAACCGTTTTCTATGCAAAATGTTATGTCTCAGACATTATAATGGTCCTTCTTCCTACTCTACAAATTCAAACTCGTCTTCTGAGAATGGCGCCCACTCTTCGTCTGCTGCTTGGGAGCTTGTCTGTGTTGCGCTAGGTAAGCGGTTCGTCTCCTGCTGTCGTCTGTCTTTCTCTGGGGCTTTCGGCGGATGTTTTGTTAGGGTTTGATTCTGCCCAATGTGGGTGCTCGGCTGCTAGTGCCGCTGTCTGCAACCACCCTCCCTACTTATCTGATATTTCCGTTGGACACTCTGTCTTTGGGACTTTGTCTCTCCCTGAGGGTATTTCTGGTGCTCGGCTTGTGGGGGCTGTGCCAAACACCCTAGGTCTTGGATCGTATATTCCTAGTTCTGGTGGTGCTGGCCCTGTGAATAGCTATTGGTGGTAGAAGCTACGCTCGGGCTGCCAAGTCTACTGCCACCACCCCTGCTAAGGTGAAAATTCATCCAATCGCCTGCGCTAAAGTCTCCCATTTGGTGGTTTGTTGTTCCGAGGTGATAGAAAATGTGGATTTCTACTAGAGCAATGGTCTAGTCCACAGGTGTGCGGGTCTCTGGCCCTCTCTTCCAGATCTACACTACTAGGTAACTAGTTCTTGACAACCCCTTATCTCTGGTGATATTGAGCTATACCCTTGTGCAAAGGGATTTTTCATTGCTTCGTTCTCTTCTTTTGAAGATCGAAAGTTAATTTTGAGCAAGTTGTATGATTGAGAAAATCATCCCCTTTCTACAAAACCCTTGACAACATTATTCAACCCTCTTACTAAACAACTCAATGCGCGTTCAGTGTGGGTTCGGCTTCCTAACCTCCCACTTCATTTCTGGGAGTTGTCTTGCTTCGAGGTCATTGAAAACTTGCTTGGCCATTTCCTAAAGGTGCATGAAGCTACTACTACATTTAACCATCCTACGTTTGCGCATATTCTAACTGATATGGATATCTTTACTCTGCTTCTAGGGGAGGTGATTCTCATGGTTGGTGAGAGGCCATGGACCCAAACATTGGACTATGAGGGCCTTCCCTTCCACTGCTGACATTTCTTCTCTATGGGACACATCGCTACGGACTGCGCTCTTCTACGTCAGATATGTACTGCTACTTGGTGGACAGATGCAAGTGTTGATCAGGAAATGTACTGCCACTTGGTGGACAGATGCAAGTGTTGATCATTTGATTGTCCATGCTTGTGATTCTCTTCTCTATTCTCCCTCTAAGGACACATAGTCTGCTGATGAAGGTGATGCTCCTATTGAAAATTTGGATGTTTCCCATGCTCCTGTTCAAAACCAGACTTCTACTACCCATTCAATTTGTGCTCTTACTGCAACCCTCGATGTCACCCCTACTACTTTAGATGCTACCCTCGCTGGCCTTGTGGCCCTTACTGATCCTACCGCTTCTACCCTCATTCTACACCAAGTTTATGCGGATAATGCGTAACTTGAACACTAGCCTCTTTGTTGAAGGGGGTCCTCACGGGGCCTCCTTTGTTGGTGAGCCTAAGGATAGCATTGTCTGGACAATTGTCCAATAGTGTAGGAAGAACTGTTCTTATAACTCTCGCTCATCTTCTCTTGGGGCGTGAGTCTGGCCTTTCCTTTGGAGGGCTTCAAGCCTTTGTGCTTTGTATTTTGTCTTTCTAGGAAACACCTGTTGTACATGTGTTTCCTACGTGTTGTTAATGGTTTGTTTGTTTGTGTTAAAGACTTTCTTTTGTGAGGGACAACCCCCTTGTTTTGGCTATTATTATTGTAAAAAAATATAAATAACATACAAAATGACTATTTCTTTTGTTTGAGTTGGATATGAATAATAAAGGTCAATCTCTTTCAACTTAGAGATCGCAGGTTGTTTCTTTGGGCCCACTCCTTAGTCCTAACTTTGATCTTCATTAGGTGTTTCTAGATCTATTTTATAGTTTGAATAATAGAAATAAGCTTTAGTACTTAAATTATCTTCAACCCTGTTATTTTTTTACTGGTTTCCCCTTTTTCCACTTTGGGTTTAGATGGTTTGCTCAATGATGTAATAGGTTGGGGGCCTTCTTCAATTAATTCAATCAAACACATACATAACATGATTCAAAATGGTACATAGAATCATAAAAAGGGATATATCAAGACAAGGGATGAAACATGTTGTAAGAGTGACCTGTTAGAAACATGAGGATGGTGAGAATGAAACACCAACAGTTATATTGGAAACTTTTTATGCCATTCGCTTATAGTCCATGAAGAAATGATTGGTATTGGTATTTCCTTAATTTTTGAATGTACTCTATGTTGGCAAGTTGACTTCCTGAGGAAGCAAGACTTATTTTGTGTTGTCAATCATGACAACAAAGTCATACTAAGTTTCTGTCAAAGATAACTTAGGAGATAAAATGACTAAGTACAGAATACAGAGTAGTTAGATAGATACAGTGATCAACACATCAACGCACATTCTAGAAAGCACACCAGAGCATGCGTGCTTAAATGTATACTCTATGGTCTATATCCAAATGTGCAAGGTACAGAACATCAGTATGGAAAAGATACAGATAGATTAAGTACACTGCAGTCCAGGAAACAGTCCAGAATACAGAGCATAGAAGCCAACTACCGTTTTGATCAGCGTGTATTATTTTGTGATGCTAAGGCTATGCACCTTTAGTTATAAGTTTGTTATGATGTAATTAATGTTGTTTTTGATTAAATAAGCAGCAAGAGGGTGTTGGCCCGTGGTACAACAAAGTAGAGTCGCAATGAACATGTTAACAACACATTAACAGGAACAAAGGAAACTGCAAAAACAACTACAGCCAAAGTGCAGTTAAGGAGGAAAGTCAAGGAACTAGTAGAAAGCCATAGTCAGTACACAGTCAACCAAAAGTTGAGTAGAGAAAGAGATACTCAAGGCCAAAAGTAGCCAAGTACAAAACACAATAGTACCATAAGTTCTTGACATCCCTGATGTTAAAGAAGGACCATGATAGCACCTTGCCTGCACATGACAACACATTGACAACACCTTAGGCTGCACAATGACAGCACCTTGAGCCCCACCATAGCCCTAACAGTCGAGCACAACACAAGTAGCAGTCTCCCAATGCACCTCTAAAGCAAAGTGTTCCACCTCAATAGGAACAAAGCAAAAAGCCCCAACACTCTCCACCTC